>CM053028.1:330205696-330618196 GCA_028564925.1 Lithobates sylvaticus | reverse complement strand
GTGGGTGTATTTTGTGCAGTTTGATTTTCAAAATAAACAACCAACAAAGTTAAGTCTTTAAAAAAAAGTGTCAAATATGTCCACCACAAAAACTTTTGCCTTTGTAACACTCCAAGCCAAATGTCTGTAAGCTGACTTTTTTACTTGTTCATGCTAAGGAGAATCTGTCATATTAAATGTCTACACTGCACATACATACATACATACATACATACATACATACATACATACATACATACATTAGATCCTAATACCTTGATTGTATGGCCATTTTGACAGGGAAAGCTTTGTCACTTTCTGATAGTGCTGAACATTCTCAATTTCATTTGATCTGTGGGGCTTCTTATGGTGGTAATGTGTGGGGGTGGGAAGCAAGCAGAAAGCTCCAAAACTTTCCAGAAGTTTTGTAGTTTTGCCTGCAAGAATGTCCAGAGATTAAACCGGAAAAGCAGTGGAAATAGACGATGCTGCAGGCTCCTCTGTAGTCTATACTTGCAGCAGTTTTTTATGACACATTTTCTTTAAAGCTGTATTACACCCAAAAACTAAAATTGTATGTATTGAAGCTTACAAGTCTATAAATGTGGTGACTGCATTAATATTCCTCTTTTCCTTTATTTTCACTTGTTCAGGCATTAGGTCTTGTTATTTTTTAACTTCCTTTAATAGGCCAAGCTGTACAGCAAAAGTGGAAGTAAAGGTGACAATAGATGGATCCAAATTCGCCCGGTTCAGCAGGGTCCAGCCGAATTTTCATCCTTGTGTGGCCACTGCAATTGAACAAAGTTGAACTACAGATTGACTTGTGTTCAATTTCCCTGTCACATAAAAGGCGGGCGATCGTGCTGATTTGTGCCTTCATTTCACTAGAAAGTTCACTGAAAATTATCCACTAAATACACAGCTCTAGCATTATTTTTCTGATGCTTCTCTAATTTTCTGTGCTTTTCAAATAACGATAAAGTAGGCTAATAACCAGTATTGCTTAACAAATTGACTTAAGGAAATCTGAAATAGTTCCAACCCAACTAACATCTAGACATTTGGATGCAGTTAAATTGCTGCATCATTGCATGTTTCCATTGTCGCATCATTGCATGTTTCCATTGTGTGATAATTTAAGTTTAGATAAGTCATATTTTGGTAGACTTTGGACAAAAGTTGAAGTCTGCCAATAAAAGGATTTTTAAACAGCTCTACAACCAATGTCATAATTTTGTTCTAGCAATCTTGTTTGTCCACACCACACAACTATTTAGTAGATGGATATCCTTATACTATAATATGTTTTTGTTTTTTATTTCTGTCCTCCTACAATTGACCATTGCATTGATGGCCTTTTTTCTTGAATATCTGATACCTTGAAAGTTCAAGTTTTTCTTTGGGGATGATGTTCCTTCAACCATGTGTGTGCTTACCTTGACTTGTTCTGTTGTATTTTGTATTGTCAATGTATAAATGCCATTTGATGTCATTCCTGATTTATAGGCTTCCGCGCAGTCTTTAAAAGCTAACTGTTCTTCTTTAGCAACAAATGATGATCTTGGTGCTGCAAGAAAAACAACAAAAACATATTAATGAGAGATTTAGAAAAACATCCAACATTACTGCAAGTTTTTAGTTTTTTGAAATTGTTACTAGGGATTAACTGTGAGGGTCAGCACCCCATTTGCCTGAGGTGGTGCATTGATAGCCCTCATGGGGTGTGTAACATTTTCTTTCAAAACTAGGCAAAGTAAAAAAGCCCAATTCCACTATTTTATGTTTAGGTTAACAGCCTTTTAAGAGTTTTTTTTTTTTTTTTTTTTTTTTTAACATTCAATTGTTAAATCACTTTAAATAATTAGTCAGTGTTTCTTAGTTTTATGACTAATACTTATATTTTTTCCTGTGTGCTAACCGTAAAACATTTTAAATAACTTCTTTAGCTTTGTTGGGGAAAAATACCCTTCTCTGGGGTTTATTTTTTAATGTGCCCATTTTCGAAGAATTGCATGTATTTTGTATATTTAAATTAAAAACAAATTAAAAACAAATTAAAAACAAAAGAAAGGCTTTTCAATGAAAGTATGTTCAGTTCAGAACTGGTCAGTCTGTGCTTAAGGTCACTTATCCCTATTCTCTCTCCCTGATAAAAAAATAGTTTAGCAAAGCACAGAAGTAATATCAGACTAGCGATGATATATTGGGATTATCTGTTTCCCTGCAGTCCTACCTGGAGGTGGACTAGCCTTTTACTCATACTTTATGTCAGGCTGACGGAACATGTGCAGTATCAGAGAGTCCACCAGCTCCTAGAGGAGTGAAACATCACCCACTGTAGGCCTTAGCATTTAGAAGCGGATGAAGGGTGTGGGGACCAATTGCGCCTTGATTATCTGAAATTGTTCCCATACTTAAAGCTGTTAAAGCAGCATAAAAACTCCAGAGGAGACAATTAGGCCCCTTAATCACTGGGGCGGTTTGCAGGCGCTATTGCGCTAAAAATAGCGCCTGCAAACCGACCTGAAACAGCCGTTGCTGTGTCTCCAGTACACTGGAGCGGTGCGCTTGCAGGACGCTGAAAAATGTCCTGCAAGCCGCATCTTTGGTGCGCTGTAGGAGCGGTGTATTTACCGCTCCTAAAGCGCCCCCTCCCATTGAAAACAATGGGGCAGCGCTCCGAACCCGCCCGCAAAGTGCCACTGGAGCGGCGCTTTGCGGGCAGTATTAACCCTTTTTCGGCCGCTCGGGGGGGGTAAAACCGTCCCGCTAGCGGCCGAAATATAGCGTCGCTTTACCGCCAGCGCCCCAGTGTGAAAATAGCCTAACAAATAGTAATTTACAAATATGCTAATTGTGTTTGTGTATGTTGTAT
Source organism: Lithobates sylvaticus (assembly GCA_028564925.1). Classification (NCBI taxonomy): domain Eukaryota; kingdom Metazoa; phylum Chordata; class Amphibia; order Anura; family Ranidae; genus Lithobates; species Lithobates sylvaticus. The sequence goes on along the minus strand of CM053028.1, from coordinate 330,615,339 downwards.
CCACAAGATTTTTATACCTTTTAAAAGCTGAGAGCAAATAGCCATTTAGCAATTTTTTGTTTATGCAAACTACCTAATATTTCTGTATAGGAAAATTTTTAAAAAAAATCGACTTTTTCTTTGAATATTTGGAGAAAAAGGATTCCCTTATCAGTTAGTCTCAATTTTTTTCTAGTGCAAGAAAAAAAAAAAAGGAAGCTGTCTGCTTCAGTTGCTGGTGGCAGCACATGCAGTAATATAGTGCTTACATACCATTTAGAGAATAATAGACTGCTCACATCAGTCACTACTCCTGAAGGAGCTTACACTGCAATATCCATACCACAATGACAGGTGCCAATCAATCAATGTTTTTGTATGAGGAAACCCAGGAGAAACATGGAAATTTCTTACGGATTTACATCCTGTGGAATTTGAACCCAAGGCCTGTTACTGCAAAGTTCTTTCCTAACATTTTCTATGTACTTATGTTTTATCTCCTAATACACTGTGGGCTGTTTGAATAACTGGACTGTGAGTCATCTGTGTGTAAAATATTGTCAGTTTTTTCTGTGCATCTTTATAAATATTACTGGTACATAATAGATTAGCATTGATGATTTTCATTGGTCCTGTAACTATGCAGTTATACTGAGTGAGAAGTTGGGAATTCTGCACTCATGAAACACAGATGGTCATGACAAAGGTGGAATTTTTTTCCTTTCCCTCTGGTAGCTGTTGAGCAGTCTGCATCTGATAAAGTGAATTAATAAGAGGGAGGAAAGCTGTGATGTTTATGAAAAAATAAACCTGTTGTTAAAACGTGATTCCAACTAAAGGTCTATGAAATGTAGAGGAAATCAATCACATACTTCATTAATGCTTAGGTGGTGCATGTGAAATTCACTAATGTTTTTGGCATCATAGGCATTGGGAAATCTGATGAATTCTATTATTTTTCTGCTTTAAATAAATATCAGTATCTTACAGGGCACCATGTCAATTTCTAAATTTAATACCCATCTGTCTCTGGAAAGTATTATGTGCTTAAGTTTATGATCCAAAGTTTAAGAACACTTGAAATAACAGTTTTGTTATTGTGCTAGCCTAATCTCACTTGGTGTTTTTCCAAAAAAATAGAACTGCTCGATCCAAAACCTTGTTTTCACCAGACAATTTTATTTTTATGTGGCGCTTTCCTATAAAGCCTTTGCTTACAGAGCATATCATATAAGAAATAGCACCTATGTTTAATTGGAAATTTAAAGGGTACAGATTAGGATGAACCTTTTTTTTTTTTAGATCTTTATTAAGGTACAATAATTATTATTCTTCCTTTTCTGTTGCATGTTTGACATAGAGTGATTGAAATGCACTGAGATTGATAAACCATAAAAGTGAAAAACTGATGAAATGAAGGAATAAAAACAACATGCATTTTCTTTGTCCGATTATCCTAAAATAAAAAAATTACTAAGCTTGGAGGACCATACGTTTTATTGCTAAATAATTTCTATACTGTATATAAATCCATCTCCAAAATTCATATATCTGGATTATTTTCATGCTTTGTTAAAATGAAAATGAATGGAGATACTGTCCAGGGCAGCCTTACAGATAATCAAAACAGATTTGACGTTTCATATTGACTTTGATCTTTTATAAATAGGTCCCATAGAGCCATTAAATACATTACTCGTATGATAGCTCTGTCATAAAATATTACATTTTAATAGCCGTGTTGCTATTGTAGGCATTCAGCCATTTATCACACTATACAGCACTGTGTAAATGCACACTCCTGATAAGACCAAGGCGGTGGTAGACATGGAGGACAAATGGCTGTTTTAGCTTGGCAAATGCTACATTTAGATATATGTAGCATTATTAATGTACAGACACTGGTTTACTAAGAAAGCTGCTTAAAAAAAAAAAAAAAAATGGCCTTTAAAAGTTAAGAGCTAAATCAAATATCATGAAAAGGCATTTCTCACAATCCAGGAAGCCTAAAACTTGTAATATACAGTATGTTCTCACTGCAGTTGGTGCACGCTAGCCAATTAGCGCTTGGGATGACCGCTCAGAGGACAGGCTTAATTACGTATGCTGGCTCTTCTTCCTACTTTACAGTACTTCTCTGTAAGGACTGTGCTTTTACTACTTTTTTATATATATATATATATATAGTAAGTTGACTGTTTAAAAAAAAAAAAAGACCCTAATATCTACATTTTATGCAATAACATGGAAGACCAGGAAATGTAAAAATGTGATTAAAAAAATATATTTTTAAGGTAAATACTGCAAAAACAGCTCAAAATAAAATATGTGCACACTGAAATTACAGTATGGCTTTCCACTGTATTAGCAAAGTAGAATTTATACAGTTAACATTTTTATTCATATTGGGCTTCATGTACTTCATGTATGGGACGTGTTTACAACCTCTCCTGAATGATTTAACTTGACAGATAATGACCCACGTTTAAAACGTCCGTTTTGCCGCGTTTACATGCCGCGTTTAGCAGCATTTTGCAGTGTTTGCGTTTTCCGAAGTGTTTCTAAAAAATATATATATATCTTTTTAAATGGGCAAAAATGAAACCGCCTATAAGCGAAACGCGGCTAAACGCTTAGCACGTTTAGATGCGATTGGCGTCTGAACCCATTTTTTTGTTTTCAAAGAAACGCAGTTAAACGCAACTGCCTAACATTGAATGAATGTCCAACTGCCTCTGAACGTGCGCTTTTCAGCGTCCCGTGTACATGGGGCCTTAATCTTGAGGGTCAACCTGTGAAACAATTGCTCTAGTTACATTCTGCTGTTTTTTCAATGAGAGGTTTAATGAAACATAGATTCATCTGTAAACATGAATGAATATCTGAAGGTTATTTCCAGAATGGGTGTGTTAATCACTTACCTGTTTGTGGTGTCATCCATGTTAGCAGGTTGTGCACAGTCTGCATCAAGTCATGCTGTTGTTTCTGCAGTAGAGAGTTATTTACAGATGCTGTCATCAGCTGCTTCTCTAAATCCTCAATGATAGAATTTTGTTTGAGTACTAAGGTTTGCAGCTTATCTTTTTCTTCTTTCATTGACTGGAGTTGCTGGTTGTGCTTATCCTCCATATTTGACACTTTATTTTCTAAATCACTATAAAAATATGCAAGTTAGCATGTCATGTCTAACAATGTAATGCATTTTTAGTACACAAGCAGGGCTGATATTTTATGTTGTGGGAAAAGGATTCAAATATTTTAACATGGAGTCTTAATTCAAAAGGCTTGACTCGTGGTATGATATTGCATTACATAACGATTGAAGCATTGATAATACAGTCAATCAGATCAATGTATATTAACATTTCTATTCGGTTTTAAGTGCTAATTTTCTCAGAGTAATGTGTGTATGTAACATTTTTGCAGTGGTTCCCAACTATATTCCTCAGGTACCCCCAACAGGTCACGTTTTTAGGATTTCCTTCAACATGTACAGGTGCTTTAAATCAATATCATTGGCTTGGTATTTATGACATTTTCAAAACTTGGTCCGTTGAGGGTACTTGAGGACTGAGGTTGGGAATCACTGCCTTAGCGATATCGCAATACTCCTCCTTGATAATGGTTGGGGCACCACATTTGTTTAGGCATCATTCAGGATCAGCCTTTTCTGCCTGGAATAAGATGCTCTCCCAGGGATGATGCAGTCATGCAAATCTTGGTTCATGTGCAGGGATTGTGTTTATTATGTATATAGGTTGTATCACAGAGTTCACCCCCCTCTGCTTTAGTCACATAACTTTAAAATACAGTGTACAGTTGAGTTTATACTAGGGATGAAGAAAGTGCATGCTTCATTTTACCCACATTGGACTCAAGTGGCATAATTTTCTTTGCAAGCTTTCTAGGCCAACTTTATGAAGCTATGCTTAGCCACATTCCAGTAATTCCAGCTTACAAATTGCTCTTTAATGGTGAGTACATTTTATAAATAAAAAATACAACTCAGGAATGTATTCATACAAGAGTAAAGCGTACAAATGGGCTGAATGCCGGTCCACATTGGCCAGTTCAATAAAAACTGTCCGACATTCAGCCCCCACCCCTCTCCATATCACTGCAGGGCGGAAGCGACGTCAAAACGTCACTTCCGCCCACAGCCATTTTTTTTTTTTTTTTTTTGTATTTTAATGTAAATATGAGATCTGAGGTCTTTTTGACCCCAGATCTCATATTTAAGAGGTCCTGTCATGCTTTTTTCTATTACAAGGGATGTTTACATTCCTTGTAATAGGAATAAAAGCAACGCAATTTTTTTTTTTTTTAAACAGTGTAAAAATGTAAAAAAAAAAGCTTGCATACATGACTAGCATCCGCATATGAAAATGGTATTCAAACCACACATGTGAGGTATCACCGCGATCGGTTGGAGAGAGAGCAACAATTCTAGCCCTAGACCTCCTCTGTAACTTAAAACATGCAACCTGTAGAATTTTTTAAACATCGCCTATGGAGATTTTTAAGGGTAAAAGTGTGTCGCCATTCCACGAGCGGGCGCAATTTTGAAGCGTGACATGTTGGGTATCAATTTACTCAGCGTAACATTTATCTTTCACAATATAAAAAACATTGGGCTAACATTACTGTTGTCTTATTTTTTAATTAAAAAAAGTGTATTTTTTCCAAAAAAAAGGGCGCTTGTAAGACCGCTGCGCAAATACGGTGTGACAAAGTATTATAACCGCCATTTTATTCTCTAGAGCAGTGGTCATCAACCCTGTCCTCAGGGCCCATTAACAGGCCAGGTTTGTAAGATAACTGAAATACATCACAGGTGATATAATTTGCTGCTCAGTGATTGTAGTATTCTAGTCTGCATCTCCTCAAGGTAATACATAAAACCTGGCCTGTTAGTGGGCCCTGAGGACAGGGTTGATGACCATTGCTCAAGAGTGTTATAAAAATGTATAATGTTTGGGGGTTCCAAGTAATTTTCTAGCAAAAAAAAAAACAGTTTTTAACTCTTAAACAACAAATCTCAGAAAGTGGCTCGGCGCCTCTCAGTGGTTAGCCAGATACTTTTTTGGAACAGGGATTTTTGATTTTTTTAAAAACCCAGGGATGTCCCTTCAGATCTGAAACAATTAGTAACTGTCAAAGAGGAGTTATACTGCTAATAAAAAGATAAAGCTAAAGTTTAGGTATGACTTTTTGCATAGTTACATTGGTCCAGCTCGCTTCCGGGTTCAGTGGCGAGCGGCTGCCCTGCTGCATTGTGCATTGCATTTTCTCAACAAAGTCAAAATATTCTCTGACTGAATGAGATGAAGATTGTGATGTCATCTCCCCACTCCACCTCGTCCAATCAGAGAACTCTTTGCATTAATTAAGAAAATGCAAAGTGTTCTCTGAATGGCACCCATGCTGAGTGAGAGGACTGCTGTGTTCATTATACAGCAGAGGATTGGCATGGGACCCAGAAGTTGGTGGCAATCACTGTAGTAACATATACTACAGGGATTTCCAGTTTCCACAGGAATTTGCCAGGTTTGTCTGGACCAACGTGACTATGCACCAAAAAAAGCCATACTTAAACTCTTGCATTATATTTCTTCTACCTTTTTTAAGTCTTGTTAGTAAAGCTACATATTGATGGTGAGCCTCATATATTAACATTTTTACAGCTGCTGCTTTAAATGTTTAGGAAATGTCAAACAAGATAATTCTCAGAAGTGTTCCATGCAGCGCTTTGTAAATATCCCTGTTTATTTCTAGCCCCACTGAGCATGTAGTCTGTGTCTGTTGGCTTGCCTGGTATATGTTACAATCCTGTGTTTTACACACCTAGATTTCTTTAGTAATGCTGAAAAGCCATTTAAAAGTACGTTGAGATATTGTTGAACATATTTGGTGTACTGTTGGTAAATTCCAGTAGCTATTTATTGATTGATTTTCACTTAAGCATTGTTGTATTGCTCATTCTAGTCATTTATTCCCAAAGCATTAGAAAGGTGACAAAAGGCATGTCAGTTGTCTGTTCAGTCGGCATAGGGTATTTATTACATTCTATTTATAACAGATGTAGCTACTGGAATGTTAAAAATCTCCACTAACCTAATACATATGGAAGTCTAGATAACATGGTTTAACCCTGGCATCAAGAGTCAGCCTTTACAAGCTAATGCTGATGAAGTCAGCATTATTATCACATCTTTATTTTGTCACGTTGTATTTGTTTCAGAGGTGGATTGCTGCCTGCTTCGGCAGTGGTATGTAGTCATGACAAATGGGGGTTACTTGAGCTAAATGATGATACTCAGGGGAATGCAGGTACACAGACATGTGATGCTCACATATGTTTGATGGCTTAAAGATGTAAATGGAATAGATTTAAAGGGAGGCCTAACTAGGAAAAAAAATATTATTTTTCTTACAAAGTTCAAGTTCTCATTCTTTTAAAATGTAAAAAAGGTAAAATTTTTCATTTTTTTAAAAATGAAACCGTCCAGTCATGATCAATTATATAAATTGTGCAGCTGTAATTTGTAAGTGTCCAAAGCAAACACATTGCTGTGTAAAGTTTGATTAAAGTAGTTGTAAAGCCTTATTTTTTTTTTTTACCTTTAATGCATTCATTGCATTAAGGTAAAAACCCTCCGTGCCTGATATCCCCCCAGTCCCCCTCCTTATATTTACCTGGGCCCTATTGCGATCCAGCGCTGTGCATGAGAGCAGCGGCTCCGTCCCTCCTCACCGGCCAGATCAAAAGCGGCAGGAGCCATTGGCTCCTGCTGCTGTCAATTAAACTCTGTGACCAGGGAGTGGGGGGGCTGAGCCGTGCCCCACTGTCTGTGTCTATGAACACAGGCAGAGGGGCTCAGGAGGAAGCAGCTTCCTATGGGGGGCACTGGATGAAGAGGAGGAGCCAGGAGTGTTGATGGGAGACCTAAGAAGAGGAGAATCATGTATTTTCTGTGCGAAACCTTTGCAGAGAGCAGGTAAATATAACATGTTTATTATTTTAGAAAAACAAATGTATTTAAAGACACTGACTTCTGTATAATAAATCTATACATTTCACTTTACATGGCTCCTACAGCACAGAATGTCCTCTCATTAATTGTTTACAAAAATCTATGATTCTCAGATATGTAGGCAATGTTGAGAGGCTAGTGTGTACAGACTATCACTAACACCAAAGGACCCCAGTGCTGCCTAAAAAACACATGTATGCATTATCAGTACTTTAAAAGGAAAATTTGTGGGTCGGTAACTCAGAAAGTCATAGGCAGATCCATCAGCAAACCAGCCAGGGAACTAGCATGTTCAGCAGGAATTGTTAGTAATTGTTGACTACACACTTCTCTCAGAACACATTGCAGTCCATTAATACTATGTAATGATTTGCAAAGTTGGGGGACACTGGGACCCTCAGCTTTCAGTAGTTTGTGTTGTTGGTAAAGTAAATCTATGCATACAGATATAGAATGGTTTACCTGCAGTGGTGCTGCAAGTGAAATGTGAAAATTTGACAAAATTGTAGGCACACTTTCATTTAAAAAGTGCTGTGTGTTTGACTGATAGTCAATCCCATGTATGTTTTTCTTAGTAATATGGGTATGCATGCATGTCTAAGTGTTTGTATGTGTACCTTCCTCTTCTTCAGAGCAGCTTTTTATGTGTACCTTTCTCTCTTCAGTATACCTTTCTCTTCTTCAAAATAGATTTTTTTTATGTGTACCTTTCTCATCTTCAGAGTAGCTTTTTATGTATACCTTTCTTTTCAGAGTAGCTTTTTTTATGTGTACCTTTCTTTTCAGAGTAGATTTTTTTTATGTGTACCGTTATCGTCTTCAGAGTAGATTTTATTTAATTTTTTTTCATCAGTGAATCCTTTCTTTTTATACTTCTATTTTAGAACTTCATAAAAATGTTCAGGTTGTCCCATTTCTCTGTAAGAATGAATCTAGGTTATTGCACTCCAGTTTATGTTTACACTGCAGTCTAGTCATTAGTTCTCTCTCACAGCACATAAATATTCCAGGCACTGGACGGGATGTATCAGACAGAGAGAGAGAATAATGTCATTGTGTCTGTGGAAATGCTTTTTATCTCCGTCCTGAGGAAGAACCCCTGAACTCTGGCACAATTGCTGTTTTATGAAAACAGATGGTATTTCCTCTATTGATCACTGCGGAAATGAGCTTGATCACCGTAATAATCACCTTGTTAAAAACATTGTGCTGGGCTGTTTGCACTCCAGCAGTTCACAAGTAATAGATGTGTTATCCAACATGCCACAGTGTTCAAAATAAGTTTGTCAGCTTGTCAGAAAGCTACTGGAAAAGTAAGACCAATCAAAACACTTTGGTAGGTGATTAAATTACATGATTAAGCATGCTTTTCTAGTTATTCCTTTTTAGGCGCAACATCAAATATCTATAAATCTAACGCAACGAAGGATCACTCATCCAATAATTGACTTTAGTGTTACTTGTAACAAATTAATTTCATATCTAAAAGGATTCAAAATGGGGCTCAGGCATGCATGTGTGTGTTCATTAAAACCTCTATCACAGGGACTGAAAGAAAGATGAAAATCCAACATTTTACATTGTCTACAAAACGGTAATAGAGACACAATCTCCCAATGGGGACAAATTTGCCAGTGACAACTTTCTAAAATGGGATTTACCTCAGTTTGGAAAGGCTTTTGTTCATGCCCTGTTGTGCCAACAGAACAGGTAGTAATTGCAAATTTCTCAAATAGGAGGGAGGTTGGAAAAAAAAAAAAACTGTTGGGGGTATTAACAACTTCTCACTCAATGCAGAATGACAATATATTGGTTATTGGATATACTTTAACACTATATACACAGAAAGGGATTTTTCTATTTATTTATAAGTTATACAAAAACTCACCTGTTTTTGTCTTGTAACTTTGTTATCTCGTTTGTTTGATCAGATATTTGTCTTTCAAGTTTATTTGTTGAAAAAGAATGTTCCAATAGCTGAAGCTCCAGGCGACTTGTTTGGTTGAATACCTGTTTAGAAGTTAACAAGGCAACTAGATTATTTTAACGATATAATAGGTATCCATAATCATGGTTTCTGGTCATTTACTAAAGAAAAGTAATTATCTTGAATTTAGGTCACTTTGCTGTTGCTTATGGACATTGTGAGGTGTATAGAAAATCCTCAATCCTCAACTAGCACATGAATGTTTAAGAATTGAGGTGGAATTTTCAAATTAAATGCAATCACTGGAGTGTTTGTTTTTTTGTGAGATATGAGTCAAATTGTAAAAACTATGCCGTATATACATTCAACCAGGGAACTAAACTCACACACATTTTGTGTTCTCTTTTTGAAAATACTAGTTAATGCCCTTTGTGGTAACCCTCTTGCGTATTCCTTTTCCTAGTTTTACATGCCTATATTTACACATTTAAGAACCCAAAAAAAAAGATAAAAGGTTATCTAACATAAAACGTTTTTCTTTTTTTTTTTAAGTTTTGAATTGGCGTCATTAGGAAGAGGGCATTGTATCATGCTATGTAGAGCTCTTTTAGTCCTGAACACATTTTTTGGTCATGTTTTTATGGACTGAAAATAAAGGTGATTTTACTGGATGTGTGGCCAACCAGAATTCTTTTTTGCTTATTGGAATCCATGATGGATGGGGCCAGCACCTGGTCTGTGTGTTAGTGGAGATGGGAGACTGACCTAGAGCAGTGTTCACACACCTCTATCATCCCGGACAAATCTGAATATGGAGTACTTTTCCTCCTTTGCATTAGTTTTAAGCCTTTAGCCAAAAAATGAATTTTTACATGCATGGTAACTTTACTTTTGCATGGCCTGTTATCAATTACTTTAGGGCAGGGGTATTGAATTACAATTCAAAGAGGGCTAGTCAGTAAAAAAAACTCTTATGCCGCCTACACATGATCGGAAATACCACCAACAAAACTCCGATGAGAGCTTTTTGTTGGAAAATGTGACCGTGTATATGCTCCATCAGTCTTTTGCTGGCGGAATTACAGCCAGAAAAAGATTGAGAGCATGTTCTCTTTTATTGGTCGGGAAAAGTTCCTAACCGAAAATGCGATCGTCTGTATGCAATTTGGACGCGCAAAAAAATCACGCATGCTTGGAAACAATTTGACGCATGCTCGGAAGCATTGAACTTATTTTTTCGGCTCGTCGTAGTGTTGTACGTCACCGCATTGTTGACGGTCTAATGTTCTGAGAACTTTTGTGTGACCGTGTGTATGCAAGACAAGCTTGAGCGGAATTCAGTCGGAAAAACCATCCAAGATTTTTCATACGGACGCATTACAGTAGAGATTCAAATCTTATGTTTGTGCTATGACTCAGAAGGGATATATGTAGTCATTGTGGGGTTGATCTATTAAAACTGTAGAGTACAAAATCTGGTGCGTCTATGCATGGTAGCAAATCAGCTTCTAACTTCAGCTTGTTCAATTAGGATTCAACAAAAAAAAAAAACCTGGAAGCCGATTGCTTTCAATGCAGAGCTGCACCAGATTTTGCACTTGCCTGTTTTAGTAAATCAACCACTGTATGTCTTATCTGTTCTGCATTCAAAAAGCCAGGCAGGCAGCGGAAAGGAGCTGGGAAGTGAAGCAGACTGCTGAGAGCTGAGCATGCATGTTGCATCACTGGATGTTAGGATACTCGTGCACCTAGCAAGCAATGACTGCTGCAGAGAAGGGGATCCTGCACTGAGGACTAACTGGTTGGCTGGCTGTCATTTAGGATTAGGACTTGATCAGGGTCTGGGCTGTAATCCGGCATTTAGTGAAGCCTACATTAGGGTGATCACTGGGAAGTCAAATGCCAAAAATACATTTGGAGACATACAGTCTTCAGGGTCCTTCATTCACATATTTCATAATACTATCTAAAGTGGTAATAACCCCAAAAGCAAACATTTGTTATATTGCAGTTTACCAATTCTTAAAAGTGATTGCTGCATTTGATTTCTTTTTGGATTTCTTTCTTCTGTTTTCATCTGGCGATCCAGCCAGCAAGTCTGTTGTTTCTCAAAAGAACAAGCTCTCCAGCAGAATGTATCAGTTTACACAAGTGAGACAAATTTACCACTGGCAGGGGTGCTTAAAATCAGCTTTAATAATGTAAACCCTTTAATCCCAAAGAAAAAAAAAAAATGTTGGCTGTAACTGATTTTTAAGTGTGAGCTAGAGTTTGACTTCAATTTGTTATTATATTTAAATCTGCTAATACAATTAACACTAGCCTTCATGCAGACTGACAATGCAGCTGTCCGCTGTGCCTCCTGTGCAGATTTATCCAGAGTCGTCTTACTAATACAGGAGGTGTTTTATTGGGCACATCACCAGGCGAAGAGGGAAAAAAGCCAAAGAAAAGAAAACTGATGCAGCCACCACATCTAATGGTTGGTAAGCTGCAATATAATACATTTTTGGCTTTGGGTTTAATATTGCTTTTAATATACTTTTTGGGCAAAATGCAATAACAAAAAATTAAAATTCATTCCGAGTATTCCCTAGCTTAATTTTACCAACCCAATAATTTCCAACTAGTTGGCAATCCAAATGTATAACAGAAATGACAACCCCTTTCAGTGCTGTCTTTTTTTCGAGACATTTGTCATCTTATGAGATCACACTAAGGAATGTTATTTATTTAATTGATGTCAATCTCTCGGAAGGAAGACAATACTTTGGATGCTTGCAGAATTTGCCTCATCATGCCGCCTGCTGTTCAGACAATACTATTTGTGTAAGTATTACTTGTACTTCTTTCATCTGGGGCTTGTTTCTGTTGACAGGAAGACCTCATTACTCATTTCCGTCAAGTTAAATATTACTTGAGGATATGATTTCACATTGTAATGTCCTTGGGAGAGCAAACTTTTATGTTTTGTTTCATTCTGGTTGGAATCCGTTGTCCGTGTGTCAGCGTAACATCAGTATAGGAGTGACATTTGTGGTTTCTTTTTTTTTTTTTTCTTTAATTTTGAATGTAAGGACACATTGACAGTGTGAATGCTGTTTCTAGTATGTATATTTTTCTATACAGGTATAATGCATGTATAGTGTGCTTTTTTAAATGTACCATTTATCCCTATCAATGATGCATTTTTTGAAAAGCACACTTAAACACTTTTCTGATATGTACTACTAAAAAGTTGAGGGTGGAATTGGTCCACTTAAAATAACATAAAAATCTTCCTGTTTTTTTTTTTTTTTTAAGGTGCAGTTTTAGGTATCCTAAATCTTGCCTAGAGCACAGAATTATGAATGGGTTTTAATTTATGGCAGGCAAACCTCTAGACAGCTGGTTCACCTACAAAGAACTCTAGGCATCTAACTTTGAGGCTCTTCTATTTGAAAATCATGTCTGCAAATATATCCAGGCTCCCCCCTTTGCGGACAGGGACCCGGATTGAGGAGACCATTTCTTCTCCTTTCCTCCTCTCCCTGTCTACTAACTGCTGTTCTGAAAGTGGTTGTAAACCCTTACAGACCACTTTGACCTACAGGTAAGCCTAGATTAAGGCTTACCTGTAGTCCAAGAAATATCTCCTTAACCTACACGGTTAAGGTGATATTTTACAAAAATAGGGCACCATTTATTTGGGTCTTGTTCATAATTTGGGCCCTTGTTTGTATTGAGGGGAGCATGCATTTTTCTCTGATATTTGTCTAACAGCAGTATTTCTGTATTTTATTAAACTTTTGAATAAAAATCTATTGGAAAAGAAAATCATGTCCCCTTAACCACTTCAGCCCCGGACCATTTGGCAGCCAAAGGACCAGAGGTCTTTTTTCAATTTCGCACTGCACTACTTTAACTGGTAATTGCGCGGTCATGCAATTTTGTAACCAAACGAAATTTGCGTCCTTTTCTTCCCACAAATAGAGCTTTCTTTTGATGGTATTTGATTGCCTCTGTGATTTTTATTTTTTGCGATATAAACGGAAAAAGAGCGAAAATTTTGAAAAAAAAAGAGATTTTCTACTTTTTGTTATAAAAAAAATCTAATAAACTCAATTTTAGTCAAACATTTGGGCCAAAATGTATTCAGCCACATGTCTTTAGTAAAAAAAATGCCAATAAGCGTATATTTATTGGTTTGCGCAAAAGTTATAGCGTCTACAAACTAGAGTACATTTTCTGGAATTTACACCGCTTTTAATTTATGACTGCCTATTTCATTTCTTGAGGTGCTAAAATGGCAGAGAAGTACAAAACCCCCCCAAATGACCCCATTTTGGAAAGTAGACACCCCAAGCTATTTGCTGAGAGGCATGTTGAGCCCATTGAATATTTTTTTTTTTAGTCCCAAGTGATTGAATAAAGACAAAAATAAAAAAGATTTTTTTTTTTTTTTCAAAAAGTTGTCACTAAATGATATATTGCTCACACATGCCATAGTTATATGTGGAATTGCACCCCAAAATACATTTTGCTGCTTCTCCTGAGTATGGGGATACCACATGTGTGGGACTTTTTGGGAGCCTAGCCGCGTACGGGGCCCCGAAACCCAAGCACCGCCTTCAGGATTTCTAAGGGTGCAAATTTTTGATTTCACTCCTCACTACCTATCACCGTTTCGAAGGCCATAAAATGCCAAAATAGCACAAAACCCCCCCAAATGACCCCATTTTGGAAAGTAGACACCCCAAGCTATTTGTTGAGAGGCATGGTGAGTATTTTACAGCTCTCATTTGTTTTTGAAAATGAAGAAAGTAAAGAAAAAAAAAAAAATTTTTTTCTTTTTTCAATTTTCAAAACTTTGTGACAAAAAGCGAGATCTGCAAAATACTCACAATACCTCTCAGCAAATAGCTTGGGGTGTCTACTTTCCAAAATGGGGTCATTTTGGGGGGTTTTATGCCATCTGGGCATTCCATGGCCTCCGAAACTGTGATTGGCAGTGAGAAGTGAAATAAAAAAATTACACCCTTAGAAAGCCTGAAGGCGGTGATTGGTTTTTGGGGTTCCGTACGCAGCTAGGCTCCCAAAAAGTCCCACACATGTGGTATCCCCGTACTCAGGAGAAGCAACAGAATGTATTTTGGGGTGTATTTCCACATATGCCCATGACATGTTTGAGCAATATATCATTTAGTGACAACTTTTTGTAAAAAAAATATATATATATTTTTTTTTTTTTTCATTATTCAATCTCTTGGGACAAAAAAAAAAAATATTTAATGGGCTCAACATTGCTCTCAGCAAATAGCTTGGGGTGTCTACTTTCCAAAATGGGGTCATTTGGGGGGGGTTTGAACTGTCCTGGCATTTTATGCACAACATTTAGAAGCCTATGTCACACGTCACCCACTCTTCTAACCACTTGTAGACAAAGCCCTTTCTGACACTTTTTGTTTACATGAAAACATATTTTTTTTTTGCAAGAAAATTACGTTGAACCCCCAAACACTATATATATTGTTAAAGCAAAGGCCCTACAGATTAAAATGGTGGGTGTTGCATTTTTTTTTTTTCCACACAGTATTTGCGCAGCGATTTTTCAAACGCATTTTTTGTGGAAAAAATACACTTTTTTTTATTTTAATGCACTAAAACACACTATATTGCTCAAATTTTTGATGAAATAAAAAATATGATCTTAGGCCGAGTACATGGATACCAAACACGACATGCTTTAAAATTGCGCACAAACACGCAGTGGCGACAAACTACATACATTTTTAAAAGCCTTTAAAAGCCTTTACATGATACCACATTAGATTCACGGAGGAGGTCTACTGCTAAAATTACTGCCCTCGATCTGACCTTCGCGGTGATACCTCACATGCATGGTGCAATTGCTGTTTACATATGACGCCAGACCAACGCTTGTGTACGCCTTTGCGCAAGAGAAGGGGGGGCAGGGGTGCTTTTTTTTTTTTTTTTTGTTTTTTTTTTTATTTATTTAGCTTTTTTATTTTATTTTTAAACTGTTCCTTCCATTTTTTTTTCTTTGTTATGATTTTTATTGTTATCTCAGGGAATGTAAATATCCCCTATGATAGCAATAGGCAGTGACAGGTACTCTTTTTTTGAAAAAATTGGGGTCTATTAGACCCTAGATCTTTCCTCTGCCCTCAAAGCATCTGACCACACCAAGATTGGTGTGATAAAATGCTTTCCCAATTTCCCAATGGCGCGGTTTATATCCGGGAGGGGGGACATTCCCTCCCACTGCTTGTAAAAGCAGTCTAGAGGCTAATTACCCGCTAGAATTGCTTTTACATGAAAGCCGATCACTGGCTGAAAAGAATGATACCAAGATGATACCTAAACCTGCAGGCATCATTCTGGTATAACCATTCAAAGTCCAGCAACATACTGGACATATATTGTAATCTTTTTTTTTTCATGCAGCCTCTTGGCTGAACGAAAAAAAGAGATTGATTGGTGGGTATGCCCACCATTAGAATACCTCCCTTCATCCACCCACTTCTAATGATGGGCATACATGCACCATTTATATATGCCGATGCATGGGGGCATCCTCCCGCAAAAGTTATGCCGTGTACACACGGTCGGAATTTCGACCGTATGTACGTGGCATTAGGAGCCAATCGCTCCCCCCCCCCTGCTGCCCCCATGCTTCGGCATATATGCTCTTTTTTTTAACTGTGGTGGTGAAATCACCTCCTACAGCGTTGGAGTCGCGGCTTTATGTATCGTGGGAGCAAACGCTGTTGCTGTCAAGATAAATAAATCCGCGTTGCAACTGAATGGCGCACCTGAAAACAAAAAAATGCTCAACACTAAAACACACAGTAAACAAAATTACATACCTGAAAAGCAAGCATGATAAAACATAATAAAACATAATAAAACATAAAACATTGCAGAATAGAATGGAGTAAAAAAAGAGCAACAATAGAGAGAGAATAGAGTGAGAGAGAGAACAATAAAACGACAACTATTTTATTTTTTTTTATTTTTTTGAGATTCACAGGTAAAAAAGCTCCTGACTGAAGCGACTGAATCAAAACGCTACCACAAAAAAAATGTTAGCGATCGCAGGGATCAGGCCTGACTCTGCGAACGCTGCAGTTATGTGTGCTTAGTGTTTTGTAAGTGACAGTGATCGATCGATACTGCACTTGGGTGGGCTGGGCTGGGCGGAGGGGGAAAACGCAGGTGCTAGCAGGTATCTGGGCTGATCCCGCTAACAATGCGTTTTTTTTTGGAACCCTAAACTGCTGGGACGCTAGTATAGATCTGATCAGATCAGATATTGATCTGTTCAGATACTGTGCCACTAAGGGAGGTGTATGCTTTGTGCGTGGGTGTTTGCGGTACTGGCACTAACCTGGGGCGACGCAGACCTTATTTGACCCTAAAACCTAATTGATATCACCCGCCGGGCGATCAGGGGGTTAAACCGTTATTGGGTAATAAATGGCGGGTGCCCTGACAGTATAAAAAACAAGCTAACTAACCAGCGTCACCCGTAACAGTAATACAAAAAAAAACTGGTTACCTAGCGACACTAATGCAGCGATCAGAAAAACGATCGCTTAGTGACACTGGCAAAAGGGGGTGAAAGGGTTAACTAGGGGCAATCAGGGGGTTAAACCTTTATTAGGTAATATATGGGGGTACCTGACGCTATATAAAAACCTGACGGGGAACCTAAATAACGAAATAACTAACTGGCTAACCAGCGTCACCAGTGACAGTTATACAGTGATCACTGGTGAAAGGGTTAACTCTAGGGGCAATCAGGGGGTTAAAACCTTTATTTAGGTTGTAATATGGGGGTACCTGACCTATAAACCTATTTATGAACCTATATAAACATGGCGGTTACCTAAAAAAAAAAAATGGTTACCTAGCGACACTAATGCAGCGATCAGAAAAACGATCGCTTAGTGACACTGGCAAAAGGGGGTGAAAGGGTTAACTAGGGGCAATCAGGGGGTTAAAACCTTTATTAGGTAATATATGGGGGTACCTGACGCTATATAAAAACCTGACGGGGAACCTAAATAACGAAATAACTAACTGGCTAACCAGCGTCACCAGTGACAGTTATACTGTGATCACTGGTGAAAGGGTTAACTCTAGGGGCAATCAGGGGGTTAAAACCTTTATTTAGGTTGTAATATGGGGGTACCTGACCTATAAACCTATTTATGAACCTATATAAACATGGCGGTTACCTAAAAAAAAAAAATGGTTACCTAGCGACAGCAGTGACACTAATACAGCGATCAGAAAAACGATCGCTTAGTGACACTGGCAAAAGGGGGTGAAAGGGTTACCTGGGGGGCAATCAAGGGGTTAAACCTTTATTAGGGGGGGGTGGGGGGCTACCTTGGACCTAAAACTAACTGCCCTGACAGTTATTACAGTCACACTGACACTAAATGCAGTGATCAGTAAAAAAATGATCACTGCAATTAGTGACACTGTGACTGGGGGGGAGGGGGTGATCTGGGGGGTGATCAGGGGGTGACAGGGGGGTGTTTTGTGTGCCTATGTGTACTGGTGTCAGTGTACTGTTTGTGCACTAACCTTTAGATGTTCACAGCTCGGCGTTCCGGTCACATAGACCGGCGCACCGAGCGTGACATCACTTCCTCTGCCTGTGTTTTGATTGACACAGACAGAGGAAGCATCTGATTCGCCAGGAGCGATCGCGAGGGGGTGGCCAGAAACCACTGGCCGTCCCCTCATCCCGGATCGCTCCTGAAGCGATCCCGACCGTCCCCGCCGGCCGGGGGGGGTCCGATCGGACCCCCCACCCGCCGGAAGAATGGCACGTACAGGTACGTGGTTCTGCCTGTACGTGCCATTCTGCCGACGTATATATACAGGGGGCGGTCGGCAAGTGGTTAAAATGTAATTTGCACATCCTGTTAGGGCTTGGACTACTAAATACTGTATGATTAGTCTACTGGAAAAGTGTCACCGGGGCAAAAAAAAAAATATATATATATATGATAGGTGAGTTTATCTTTAAATATCAGATCTGCTGCAGTTATAAACCCCCCACCAATACTGTGTGGTAGGTAGTATTGTGATAGAGTGTAGCTGCACTGACCCTAAAGTGATATATATACCTTACCACGTAAATTTTTTTTATCTGTGATTCATGAAAAAATTAATAAATTAATTCATCAAAACTCAGAATAATAAAAACTAAAATGAAAGATATGACTAAAATAAAAAAATCATGTGTTAACAATAGTCGCAAAAATCCTCTGCACAAGCTGCTTATCCGAATCCCACGTGCACAAATTCACATCCATGATTTGGAAAACGTTTCACCAATCGTGAAGCACCACCACCTTCCAAAATGGACACTCACCAGAACCAGGGAAAAATTGCGCCTTTGGTTTATGCTGGGTTAACTACTCCACTCTTATAGGTATATCTGAGGTTCCCCAAATTGGTTGCCACTGGTTACTCCTTACACCTCCACATTAGTCTCGGTATCTCATAAAAAGCAGACATCCATCGTTGCGCAACATATTTTTTAAACTTATAAAATCATTAGAGTAAAAATATAGTATAAACACTCACAAGTCCATCTCCCAGGATTGGCGTGTGGTCCAAGCCTCAATCTGGTACAGGTTGAGGCAGGGGTGTTAAACCTTCCCTATGCTATCCAAAATAAGTAAACATAATTTTTTTTGGCTGGCCTAAAAAATTTACCTGTTCCAACTTGGATACAAATTCAACTTAAGAACAAACCTACAGACCCCATCTTGTTTGTAACCTGGGAACTGCCTGTAATCCCAAAATCAAATGTTAAACAACATTTTGAATGACGTTCAAGCCGTCAAATGTACTGATGATTTTCACATAACTTTTTGTATGAATTTTTGTTCAGCTTAAAGTTTGTGTTGTTGCACCCCACTTCAGGAAGTTTAATTGAAGCACTAAATGGTTGGCCCTTGCCATTTTTTTTTTTTGACAAGGAGATTGACCACTGGATCACTGCTGCCGTTGGTATAAATAGAAGTTGCTTTGCTTCTACAAAAGGTGGTCTTCTTTAATTGCTGCAACTAGCACTTCTCGATTATTTCATAGTGCCTTTATTACGAGTGTTATTACTATTTATTCCATAGTCTAATTATGTTATTGCATATTTGAGAATTCACTGTTACTTATAGTTGCAAATCTCCATCTTGGAAAGAATGGTTTTCTTGATATTGAAGGACCAAATGTTCTTTTTATTCCTCTATTGCAGCATTGAACTCTACCCATGTTGGGGATATATGGCAACATCTAGCTAAGCTGATTTATAGAGAACAGATCTGCTTTAGTCTGGAAAGCGTGAAAACAAAAGTCTGATCCAGAGATTTATAGAGCATTTTACAGACCTTGTTGCTTCCTGTGCGGTTGGATGGCAGACATATTTTACATAAATATCACAAAGTTTACATGACCTGGTTTGGCAAAACATTTTTTCTTGAATTTGACATATAAGGAAAATGTGTTTGTTTTCTCATCACTGTGAGTAATAACATGGTGTTAGCACCAAGCTCAATTTGTCAAAGAATAATTTGTGCCCTGTATATTTTACCTGGGCTTCAACATCTGTCAGTTTTCTAGTTTGCTCTGCAGTTTGGTTCAGTAGGTTTGTTCCTATCTCCATCATGATAGCTGTATGGTTTTGCACTGCATGCTTCTGCATCTCTACCATCTCCTTTTTCATATTGTCTTGAATGTATGTCTCAAGCTGCAAAACAGAAACATGAAGTACATTGATTTAGTTCCAAAGAGATTTTATTGAATATCAAAGAGACGTATAAACAGAAAATATCAGTCAGGTCACAACAATATGAAGAACTAACTTCAACGAGATTGATCAAAAAAGAAAAACCGACACATAGTTTGTTCCTTACATGACACATATTCGTAAGATACAAAGCATAGTTTGTCTGAAAAAGACCCACTGTCCAATATTAGGGTGCCTAACCGTTTAATATAAAAGTTTAACTGGTAAAAGGAGAGAAGCTATAAGGCAAAGTATATGGAAAGGCATGGTATATGGAAGCAGGAAATACTGTACAGAACTTTTAAGGCTTCAAACTCCTATCACATACATCTGGTATATTAACACACATTGTACAATGGGTGTCCCGGGAACTAAATTACCAAAGCCAAACAATGGCTATAGATCCTGGAAAGAAACCCATGCTGTGGGATGGGGAAGACGGGGAAATTTGAGGGGAAAAAAGGGCACAAGGAAAGAGTAGGGGGAGGGAGGGGAGGATAAGAGGGGGGAGGAGAAGGGAGAGAAAAGATGGTAAATAGTCACCATCTTCCTCAGATTGAAAAGTATAGGTGATTCCAGCTTTCAAGGCTAGCCAGTAAACCATTTAAAATCAAAGGGAATTCGTAATAAAGTCAGAACACTCTGCAGAATTCTGGGATTGAAGCTGACATGCCCACTTTTGGAGGGCATTTCCCTTGATATGTGCATGAGCTTCTCCATCTCAGCAATCTTCTGAATATGTCTTATCCAGTCTGTTATTTCAACTGGTTCTTTTTACTCTAATCTAGGAAGCGATTTACATACATTTCTTGTAAGTAGATTTTGTTAACTACTGTATTAGTACACAAAAAGGTAAGTTGGGCTAACTGTAGTCAGAATTCAGAGAGCACCTCACAGAAACACCGATGATATGTGTGCTATGTAATTTCATCTTTCTCTCTCTGCTTCCTTTATTGGTAGCCAGATTAACCTTTTGTAGGTTCTAATTTGATTGGTAGCTATGAGAAACTTCTTAATAATGGGATTCTATTTTTTTTGGGGGGGGGGGGGGTTAATAAAGTAATCAGAATCATCAGGCTATTTTTGTGCATGAGAGCAAGCAAAAATGGTGTAGTAGTATGGGGATCATAAACTGACAGGTAGAATATGCTTTGTGTATGCATCATCAGACATTGATGAGCCACTTCAGTAGATACAAGAAACTCTCCTGGCCAATCTCTCTGCCTATTTGTTTGACATGATATGCTTAGTCATAATTGACCTGAAATTGATTTTTTCTAGGAATTTACTGACTGATCTCAGAGTATTATAACAAAGAAGGTAGTGAAATAAAGATAAGAGTGTGTTGTACTTGCTGGCATAGGCCATGTTGGGGGTCAACATGAGCATGTTGGAGGTCAAGGTTTATTTTTTAAATGTAATCTAAATGAAGTCTTTCAGCACATTGATTGCATATTTTTTAAGGCAGATCTAATTCTCTGAAGCACAGATAACGAAGGTCTGGGATGGTTCCCATTTATCAAGATCATTGTGTAGCATGTAGTAGTTGGTCACATTTATCTGGCCACAAAATAGTGTTGAATGCTTTTTGGATTTCAAAGTAACATACGTAACGAGGATGTTTTATTTTCTAGCATCATGGATCAATGAGGTTAATTTGTAGGTGTTATTGCAGGCATGTGGACATGAAACCCACCTGATGTATTCTATATAATGTATTATCTGCCAGGATTGTAGCTGGACATTTCAGGTCTAAATTGAGTATAGAAATGGGCCTGTAGATGCCCCAATGGGTGCAATCTAGGTTAGGTTTAAGGATCAGCCATATTGTGGCAGCCAAGCTCTCAAGATTAAGGTGGTCTGTTTTAATAGTCTTTGTAGCCTTTCATAAGTATGGGAGGTAGAATTTCAGAATATGTTTTATACTTTAGTATGTGGCAGTAAAGCCATGAGGCCCAGGGGTTATATTAGGTTTAAGTTGGCAGTAACAATTCTGGAATCATGATTACTTTTTCCAGTGCTGCTCTTCGGGTTAAGGACATGACAAGCATGTTAATTTGGAAGAAGAGTTTATCAGCATCCAATCTGCAAGGGTGGGTTCACACCTAATACTGATGTGGCTCCCAGCAGGAGTCCTGTGTGTCCAGGTTCACCATTTCAGGTCTGTTTTCAGTCCCAATTTTTGGCTGAATTCGGACCTGAAACGGACCAAAAGACGCACAGGGCTCCTGTGCAAATTTGCACCCAAGCCCCAGCAGAGATATGTGAACCAGCTCCATAGATAGCTGGTCAATATCTCTTGCTATTGCGAATTGGATACGGAGAACCTGCATCCAAATTGCAATGGTGTGAACCCAGCCTTAAAGTTGGTTGATGAGCTATAGAGATTGGTCATGTGTTCTTTGATTGCAGAAAAGATCTTGTGGTTAGTTGTGTATGTATCCCAACCTAAGCATAGCTTGATAGGTTTAATTGTAGGGTCTACGAACGTATCCATTGGCAAGCATCATTGTCCTATTGCCTTTATGTGATAATGTTTATGGTGCATTCTTAATATTTGCTTTTTTTCATTAGGATCTTTAGAAAAAGGTTGAGTTTGAGATTTTCTGTGTATATTTTCCATCCCCAGCAGTTTAGTCATCTTTCCTTCCCACCTCCACTGATCTGTTCAGCCACCAATCAAAGAAAAGTACCTAGGTATGGTAGCGCTTGACTTATTCCATGTGACAGGCAAATCACACATTCATTTAAATAACCTCTATCCTAAATGTTTTTTAGTCTTACTAATATGTGTTGTTTCAGTATGTTTGCTTTGGTAAGGCATATGCTTTTGATATGTTTTATTTGAGATGGTGTGTTTACCTCTATTTAGCCATTTAAGTGTGTACCTTATACATTGTTGCTAAACATGTTATTATTTTGTCTGTTTTGTACAATTTATTTGCCCACGTAGAAAGTCCACTATAAAGGCATGAAACACGGAATGCAACCTATTTGACAGAAAAGGGAGTTTAAGTGTTGAGTTTTGCTGTTGCTTTTAGGAGTCTACTGTAAAATCTACTGTAATCTAGCACTTACTGTGTATTGTAAAGATTTATGTTTGCCCTCACTGATTTAACTTTGAACTTGTAGTTTACAACCACTTTTAAAGATAACTTTTATTTTAGCATAATACATTCATTTTTCACTGAGGGTGATTCAATCTTCAAAGAAATGTGCACTGATAAGTGATTTTAAATGTATATCCCTGTTATGTCTTCCTGATACACATTTACATTGTTAAAACCTAACTCCAGCTCAAACATTTTCGTTTGTTCGTTTTTTTTTTTTTAAAGCATGGATAAGAGTCTGCATTTATCCACTGTTATACTTATTTTCAAAGTCAGGGTATCCCAGTTCGGTAATTATTTAATTTGATATTAGTAGTGGGGATTTTGTGTGTGTGACTTTACTCCTATTTTATCAATAAAAACTTGACAAATGTTATAACACAATTTCACTCTACTAAATAAATATTCTGTTGTTGCTCTTTCTGTTTCCATTAGAGAGAAATCTCCTTTAGTCCTTGTGAAACCCCATGTTACTGGGACAGGAAGCAAGAGTTAAAATCCTCAATGAGAACACTGAAAAAAATATTACATAGGTTCTCTAACCCTTCTCCCTTCTGTTAAGAACTTAAAAAGGGACATTAGAAGACCATTTATAACTGGTGGAAAACGCAAATTATTTTGCCACAATGTTTGTGAACGATGTTAATACACCACTCAGTCGCACTACCTAGTAAAATAAAGCCCATACTCTCATTTTGCATTGCCAGTTACATACTGATATATTCTGTACTGCATCTGACAGAAAATGAATACCAGGATTTACAAATGTTATTTAAATATGTCAAAATGCTTACTTTGAAAAAACTAAAATCAATTTCATTCCAAAACCTGGAGACTTATCTTGAGAGCTTACTAATTTGGTCCTTAAAATGGTATTAAAGTGGTTGTAAAGTGTCATTTTTTTCCTTTAAAA
This sequence comes from Lithobates sylvaticus, assembly GCA_028564925.1. Taxonomy (NCBI): domain Eukaryota; kingdom Metazoa; phylum Chordata; class Amphibia; order Anura; family Ranidae; genus Lithobates; species Lithobates sylvaticus. The sequence goes on along the minus strand of CM053028.1, from coordinate 330,591,566 downwards.
ATAACATATACTTACCTGCTCTGTTGCAGTGGATTTGTACAGAGCAGCCCCAATCCTCCTCTTCTTGCGTCCCTCACCTGTGATCCTACCTCTTGTTCAGTGCCCCCACAGTAAGCAGCTTGCTATGGGGACACCTGAGCCGAGTCACAGCTCCCTGTGTCCATTCAGACATGGAGCCCTATCCCGGCCCCGCCCCCACCCCCTATCTCCCCTGATTGGCTAGCTGATGTTGACAACAGCAACAGCCGCCAATGGATGCCCACTAGTGGACATCGCTGGACAGAGACAGACCTCAGGTAAGTATTAGGGGGGCTGAGGGGGCCTTCTGCACACAGAAGTTTTTTTTTATTATCTTAATGCATAGAATGCATTAAGATAAAAAACAGTCTGCCTTTACAACTACTTTAAGCCCAAGACCAAAAATATCATCTATTGCTGCTTATCAATCTTTTATTGTAATGGCTGCATTTGTTTTGTTTTGTTTTTTGTTTTTTTAGCTTTTCTCCCCTCTGTTTTTCCCCTGGTCATCTGGTCAGTAACTTACCACCTGTATTAAAAAGGAATGAAGAAGGGGGATTTTACCGGTGCCGAGAAAGATAATCGTTACAGAGAATACATAAAAAGATTTACATTTTATTTGATACGAAAATTAAGACACAAAATACATAGCTGCGTGAACAATTACGAGACAAGAAAATATACATATAATGTTGATGGCCAATGTAAGTTACAGGTAATGAGTCCCTACTAGTTTCGCCAAAACATTGGCTTCTTCAGGAGAAATGGTGTTATTAGCCTGTACAAATATGTAGATGCTAAAAACACAAACAGAGTTGCATATTGATAATGCTAAATATGTATAAGAATATAATAATACTGAAAGCATGGCATGGCTATGAGCATTTCCCACTATTGGTGAACCCCATATACCCCAATACCTACCCTGATATCCCCGATGGCGGATATGGGATTGAGACCCCCCAGAGAAATCAACAGAAAGGCACCGCAACTAATGTGGATGCAGAGGGCTGACAAAGACCTAGCATATTGAAAAATAAGATTATATCAGTAGGATACAAGAAAGTAATTGGGATAAATTTTATCTCAAAAAAGGGCTAGCATAGCCACCATTGCTTACAAATATGTGGCATTAAAAATCAATGTAATTGCAGGGGCGCCAAGTTGTGTCGATGTTGGCCAAAGAATGTCAGTGAAACAATCACCTTAAAAACCTTTTTTTTATTATATAGAGGGCTGAAAGGGAAAGAAAAAGATAGAGGAAGAAACCATTAGTGTGCAATACCAATGCACTAGGGAGACTAGTCAATGAAGTAAAGACGCCATAAAGGCACAAACGGGAAACTTACCTAAGCAATCCAAACACCATGCCCCAGAATCAGGTGTGTAAATCACACGATTAGGGTAATGGTGATTAGGGTATATAATGCCAACAAAGCTGATTTAACGTTTTCAGTTGGAGAGATAGAATCACCTGTAAAGCAAAATGATGTGGGGATGTAAAATATGCCAGAGCAGGAAAAAGAAAAGAGGCCAGCGAGAGGGATTCATGAGATTACATACTAACAGTCTAATAGTCTGACATCATAGATCATAGGCTCCCCTGGAGTCCAGCGGGATGGAAGCTGGATGTGCAGGCTTTATACGCCCCCACACGATCAGTGTCTGACATCACCGATCGTGAGTGGACAGAGAAAGCCATCGCGCATGCGCCCGCCTCAACGCCATAGGCCTACAAAGCCCATAGTGCCGCGCGGGGTGACACTCGCGTCACCTGATATGAAAAATTACGTGGCGTAGCTCAAATCGATGGTGAGAGCTGTCCATCGGCGATAGGCCGGTGTGTGTCCGCTAACCACACCCATCGAAAAGGCAGCTGGTGTGAGCCAATTGGTCGGGATGGAATAGAGGGACCACAGCAGGAACGAGGGCAAAAATTGGGCTAGTATTCAATGGAAATACTGCCCTAGGGTGTCCATACAGCCAACAGCAGCACATATACTGAGATCAATGTGCAATTGGGGTCCCAAGAGGGGGGAGACAGTCACGGAGGTGGGCAGTATATAAGGTGGAACCCCGCAACCCACACACCAAAAGGGGAGAGTTGGGATCCAATTCATCAGCCCACCCCCATGACCATAAGCCATGACAAGGATTCAGACATGCAAAACAATCATCAATAATAATCAATTTACTAAACAATTAAATATTTGCGATAATGAATATATTAAACACATTGTGTAAAAAACATACAATGATATTAAAATACAATTAAAAAGCCGAGTTGTGGGTACATGGTGATGAACCTGAGGGGAGGCGGCAAAGGGAGGGGTGTGAGAGGGTCCAGATAGATCAGGACTAAATGTAGAGATAAGAAAACTGAGAATGTATATAAATATAAGTATAGACGGAACAAAATATAAATATTGACCTGTAAATTATAAAAAAGACTTAAAGCTAATGTATTCAATTAACCCTGTAAACTTGGTTGCATCCAGGTTATGAATACATTTCGTCTCCAGTTGGAGCAATGTGTTATCGATTCCGCCACCCCTAGCATGTTGTGGTACATGCTCTAGGGCAGCAAAACTAATTGCACTAGGATCAAAATTGTGTTGTAATCCAACATGTCTATTGATGGCAGTGGTGATTGCACATTTGTACAAAGGCGATCTCGGATGCGTTTGCAGAAGGGTCGTTTAGTCTTGCGGACATAGTAACAACCACATCGGCAAGTGGCTAAATACATGATCCCAACTGTCCTGCAAGTTAGATAGTATCCTTCACATATGAGGACAAAGATGTGACATGAGGACCTAAATATTTGTCGACCAGAGCACTGGCGTTTTAGGCTCCTTAACATTTAGATAGCTCCAAGTACTGCAATTAATAATGCCTTCTTGGTAAGCTGCAAATATTAATTTGTAATATTCACTGGTATATAGTTGTCTATAAGGGATTGTGATATGGGCCGATACCAGTCTTTATTATCAAGGATGTTGCGGCACATGCGTCCATACGCCGCAAAATCCATGACCACAACATTTCCCCCTTTGTCGGCTGGTTTGATAACCAATCCAGGATGATTTTGAAGGGTTTTAAGAGCTTTTCTGTGAATGGCAGACAAATTGAATGAATGTAAGTTGTCAAGGTCCATATTTTTAATTGCAGTAGTCATTTGTTGAACAAAAGCCCAGATATTGGGATTAATTGAAAGCGTAGGAAAAGCACGTGATTTTGGTTTAAATGAAGTAGGAGGGGGGGGGGGAAGAGACACCAGGAACGACGACACCAGTCACAAAGGACATATATATATTTAAGATTCATCTTTGGCACAGTCTCTCAAAATCAAGCTGAGAAAAGCACACCTGGGGAATTGGGTCCTCCAAGTTTGCTGCAGAGAGAAGGAAGCATTTCCTTAGTCCCACCTCCCCAAGTCATCCCTCATTCACACTATACAGTTTCTTTCTGGCAAGTAACAGTGTGAGAAGCAGCAGTAAAGTGTGTGAGACAATATATGCAACCAAGATCACAAAGGCTGTGTTAGCACCATGAGTTACATGACTATGTAATCTCTAAACCATTATCTCAGCCCAGGAAATAGATGCTGACCCCAGATTCCTAGATTATGTCTGAAGAAAGATGACGTCAGCCTTCTGACGAGAAAGAAAGATCAGGGCAGTGTCTGGAGCAGGATGCTGTGATTATTGTGGTAAAATTATATACATTACTTAGCATGTATACACATAATAAGAAAAATATCAGAAGAAAAATAGTGATTAAAAATCTAAAATACTGTATTTATCAGCGTATAACATGCACTTTTTTTCCCCCTGAAAACAGAGGACAAACAGTGCTTGCATGTTATACGCCAATACTAGGTTTTACCAACAGGGGGCGGGGATCGAGCGGTCCACCCTGGGAGCCACCCATTGGGGGTGTCATTCTGGCCGTCCTGCCTCTCCCTGGCCCTGGGGCAGCGCTGCCTGCATAGTCTAAAGTTGATAAAAAAAATCACTTGCCAGCCCCCTTCCCTACACCGCTCCTCCTGTGTCAGTGTCATTATAAAACTAAGCTTGTAAATATCTCAATAGCTCAATTTTTTCTGGCTGCTCCCCTCCTCCCACTCCTCCTCCTCGTCCTAGCTTTAGATTGGAGGAGGAGAGCGGTCACATGACCATCTATGTAACGTCAGAGAGAGCAGTCATGTGACCAGGTCATTGGAAAAAACAGAGCTATTGAGGTATATGGAAGCTTCATTTTACAATATGAGCGACACAGGCAGAGCAGTGTGGAAGGGGCTGGCAATGATTTTTTTTCTTAACTGTAGAGAATGCTGAGGGGTCTTCTAGGAGTGCAGGGGGTGGGGGGTTGGGGCTGTGTACTGGGGAGGAGGGCTGTGTCCTGGGGAAGGAGGGCTGGATACTGAATGAGGGTTGTGCACTGTAAAGGGGGCTGTGAAAATATTTTTCCTTAAACTCGCCGCCATGATACCCAGAGTGACTTCCGGGTATCACTGCTCCGGCGCTGTGACTGGCCGGAGCATAGTGATGGCATGATCACCTTCACTAACGGCACGCTCAGTGCGCCTGCGCCGTTGTCTACGGCAAACGTGTGCCGCAGACATCGGTGCCCATTTTTAGGAAAATATCTCCTTAACTGTGTAGGTTAAGGAGATATTTCTTGCACCTACAGGTAAGCCTTTATCTTGGCTTACCTGTAGGTTAAAGTGGTCTGTAAGGGTTTACAACCACTTTAAAATTGGGGTGCGTGTTATACGCCGATAAATACAGTACTTCAATTCTGAAAAATTAGCCCTATGCTATTTAAAAGCACCTGCCCTATATCACCCACTACTGAAGCCCCCATCCCCCTGTTGTCTAATTTCCTTTTAACTGTACATGAAATCAAAGTGCTCAGTTTTGATCACTTCTGTGTCCATGCTTAGTGACAATTCAAAATAAAATGCAAATCGGGGCCTCTGTCTTCCTAGGCCCCACCTGCAGCACACAGGTGAAACATCATAGGTCAATTTAGCCATGTCATGTCTCCATAAAGCAACCTGTTATCACCTTGTGACCATTATAAAAAAGGACAAAATCATTTTATGAATTTTAAAATAAAAATAAAAACACATGCACCATATTAGGAGCATAGATATGGACAACCCTTATTTTTGTGATTTGCGTATGTTTGATTTCTATATGTTAAATATAAACACATGATTTTACATTCAGACGTTTGTTATTTATAACTCCGCAATAAGGAAACGAAAACATTTGTGCAACTATCGTGGAATATATTTAATTATCATCACTTCAGTGGTTCCTATGCTTCCAAAAAAATTAATTATTTGGGGGTCTTTAGCAAATTGCCAAATCTGTTATGTGCCGTTTATTGGATGTGAAAACTATTTTTGGCAACTAGGGTGCCAAATTGAAGCAAGCTACTGTAGAAAAAGGAATTCAAAGAAAAGAAGCAGAGGAATGTTGTTTTTCAGTTTGTCTCATTTTAAACCAAGCCTGTGAGATATTTTGTGTAAGGCAGCAAGAAGGCACATAAATGGATATTGGAAAGTTATTTTTATAATGCATGCACTGTATAGCATTGATGTGTTTTGTTCGATTGTCTCCCTTTGCTGTAGACTTTCACACTATGAAAATAAATGTACAAAGATTGAGTTTTGGTAGACAATAGAGACAGCCACACTCCAACAGATCTTCTTTATTGATGTACTAAAATTCCAACAGGTAGAATCGCATATGGGGGAACAAGAGCAAGGTTGACATGTTTAATGCGTTGGCACTTATTCATAACCTCCAGAATAAGCGCTAACACACAAAACATGTCAACCTTCTTCCCCCACCATGTGAATTCTACCTGTTGGAATTGTATTACTTTAATAAAGTGGATATGTTGGAGTGCAGTCATCTGGGATTTCTATTCTCTACTGTGCAGTTTGCAAGCTGGTTGAGCACCCTCTCAGCAGGTGTGTGCGGGGTAGATCGCGTGGACTGACCTGGAGCAGTGGTCCCTCAGTGGTTTTCCAGACTAATGAGATTTGGTAGCTATGATGGTGGACAGATGTGCTCTGGTTCTTTCAGGACAAATGTGGATACAACTGGAACACCTTCGTTATAGCATGCTCCCTACAGCAATATTGGGCATACATTTGTTTGAGCACCCGCAAGAACAGGGTTACAGTAATACACTTTTACGGAGAAGGAAGGAATCGGTAGCAGCGATCTAGGTGTCATCAGAAATGCATATACATTTCCTTAGACATATCTAAATAGAAACATAGGTGACAGGAAAAAGACCAAGTGGTCCATTGAGTCTGCTCCATTTTTCTTCTTTAATTTATACGTGTTTTTTTTTTTTTTTTGGTTACCTTTTTTGTCCCAAGCATGTATGAATTCACTTACTGTTGACTGACTCACTACCTCTGCTGGAAGTCTATTCCAAGCATAAACTACCCTTTTAGTAAAAAAAAATCTTTCTAAGATAGCATAATATTCTTTAAGGTTAAAGTGACACTAAACCTTCGTTCTTTTTAAATAACAAACATTTCATACTTTCCTCCACTGTGCAGTTCATTTTGCACAGTGTGGCCCCCATCCCCGTCTTCTGGGGTCCCCCGGCGGCGCTCGCGGCTCCTCCTCGCAATCCATCTAATCAAGAGCCGAGAACCCCGGGCAGAGAGGAAGAGCGCGTCTCCACCAAGGGATCGAAGGGCTCAGGTGAGTAAAATGGGGGGGGGGGGGCAGTCAGATTCAGTAGTTTTTTCACCTTAATGCATAGGATGCAATTGTTTTCAATTGAAGCCTTGACGTTAGAAAAACTTTTTCTACAACACTATTTAATAATTGTAACATATTAGCTAAACATGCCTCAGTGTCCTACTTTTTTCTTTGTTATTCTGGCTCAACACAGTTTTGCAAGAAAGTTGTAAAGAAAAATGGCTATAACTGCCCTTCGTGCACTGTGCAGCTCACAGTGGTTTCAATAGAGGTATCTAAAGGTAGTTTGTTTTCTTGCTTTCTGAAAATCTAACTATAACAGATAATAAGGTAGTGTTATCTTTCTAGTACTGCGTGGAAGGGTTGCATGAACCTCAGGACAAAAATACAGATCAGTGGGCTAGTAGAGCCTTTATATATACTGTATATATACTTTTATTGAAAAATAAGACGTTTAACAAGTGTAGCAAGAATACATTTTCATGAACAATAATGGAAAAGTAATCATGACGATTGTGTATTTAATTTGTGTTTTTAACGGTTTGCCCTAGAGTACATCTTTTGGCCTGAATAAAGCGATCAGCACATAGGATTTGTATTTTGTTACTTATTAAGGTAAAAACTGGCTAAGGACACCTTCACTTCAAATTTGCTTGGAGCCTTTGGTGGTAAATCTCAGTACCTGATTTACCTTAAATCATTGCTGCAAGGAAAAACTATTCTCAAAGTAACTTCCAGGTTTGAAGAGGGAAAAGCCTAAAGACCCAGTAGGGCAAATTTAGGATTTTAGTTCTAGTGTTGACAGCAACAGACTTCCTAGCAGATCAATATCATATGATATTGATGGATATCAATGGAACAGCTTAATCCTAAGCAGCGCCATGGATTCTGAAGCATGCAGAGCTGCTCAAGCCATGTAAGTCACCCCATAAAATTCTATACACTGTTCCATCAACCTTGGAGTGAAGTCTTCATCAATGCAAATGACTGATCAGTGTATGTTTCAAGCAGAGAATGTCCCTCTTGCCGATATTGGAGTAACAGGTCTAGGGGTTTTATTATAGCAAGTGTCTAACCCATTTAGGCAGATGTGTACCTTTTTCCACTACAGTTTATGTAGTCTACAATGACTCCTTTACACATAGGTGTCTCTGTTTTCAGAGGCATAGATATTCTGTTTTCTGACCACTTTAAAATCCCTCTGTGGAAACAAATTGGCAGCAATCATGTGGTTACTCTACTATGTGTAGATTTATGAAGCTAGTTTAACTATATCCACATAGTAAATGTACACTTTTTACTGCTATCTAAATGTTGCCACATATTACATGATGATATTTAATATAGTGGGGGGGGGGTTAATTTAATTCCTCTTGTGAGGCTAATATCTTGTAACGTTCCTGGTGGTCTGCAATTTGCAGAGAGATCTGATCTTTTTCTGGTGTCATGCATTCTGTCTACAGTGATGAATAATAGGTCTTGCTGGCTGTAGTTTCCACACCACTCCATGGACCTGCATACGCCAAGGAATGTAAGGGCTAAAGCAGTCTTGTTAGATGTGTTTGCCCTTAACAAATGCTTGACCTCTGTTTACAAAAACTGTGTCATGAAGGATGGAGAAGAGTCAAAGATCAAATTGTTTAATGTGATATTTTATTTCTTAGCGATTCACTGTTACCTATCACAAACAAGCATTGTACACATGAGAGGTTAAGAGTTTGTAAACCATCCCTGGCTAAGTACCCAAACTGATAATCAGTGCAGACTGATATGAGGTCTGAGCAGAAATAAAGTAGTATATCATATAGATTACAGCAGCTATGTTATTTTTTTTAGCTTTGCAACCTTGCAATGTACTATGGTGTCTTCTCTTCATCACTATGGTTGTGAATTGTTAGTATTAGGGCCTATGTATGGTCTTTGTAAACTACAGGATAAAAGCTTGGCCATCCAAATCCCGCTGTGTTGCTGACTTTTACTGCAAAACGGTGAAACTGTTCTATCTCTTAGTATCTTGCCACTAACAGACAGATGTTAATCTTTGTTTTTCTAACAGAAAATGGAATCACATGGGTTACTGTGGAAATCTTCCCCACTTGTTTTTCTTTTGCTGTTAGTCATATTTTTTATGCCGCATCTGTAACTGAATCATTTTGAGTTTTATTTCATCGGCCCCCTGCCATCCAGATCAAAGCAATGCAAAAGCCATAATGACTAAATGTGCCCTGCTGCAACTGGTAAAATATGTTTCACAGTTTGCTCTTTAATGTAAATGTAGCAAGTGGTAGTTGATGAGGTTTGTAATATACATTATCTGTTGTTGGCTTTAGTTTCAAAGTAATTAAACTGTAAGGAAGACATGGTGCACTTGAATCGAAATATACAGTAGAATAGTAGATTATCCCATGCAGTCTGTTTTACAGTATTGTTTTATAGCTTTTATGTGTAAAATACAAAAAATAACAATGGAAAAAATCTGTAAAACAGATAATCTAGATCAGATGTATGTTTAACTGCATAATGAGTGTCTATGATTGCATTGAAAACCAATCTTCCCATATTATGCGCTATAGGGTCTGGCCATATATGGATTGGATTGGTCACAGATCCATATAGAATAGCCGGATCTTAATAGGGTCACATGAGAGACTTGTGTACCTGCAATTTAAAAAAAAATGGCAACTACATTGCTGACCTCTTTTGGCGAATACCAGTTGCCTGACTTTCCCTGTCTAGTTTGAGTTACCAGCTTGGAACAATCATGTAGATTAGAAAGTCAAAACTCCTGATCTGCATACTTGTTTCAGGTCATTAACTCAAAAGCAGCTGGGATCACCATGATAGCCTAGAAACTAGCAATGACAGTATGAAGATGAATATATCATTTGTATGGGGTTATTGATGAGAAGACAGTATTTTAAAGCGGAGCGCCACCTGTTTTTAAGACCTATATATAAAAAATAATACTCACCTTCCTCGATCCGAAACGGTAGTTTTTTTTTTACTTACATTTAGTTTTCTTCTTGCCATCCATCGCTTCCTGGTTCTCCTTCCCTCGGATATGGGCGGGGGATATTACGGCTATTTTGTAATATCCCCTAGACCGCACTGTCTCCTGAGAGCTTGTGACATAGCTCCCAGGAGTCAGTGCGGCTGCCTGGCCCGAGATCGCACGAGACTTGAAACCGAATGTGATGTCATCACGACAGTCGCGTTCGGTCTCTGCGATCACAACGGGGCGGGACTTTCGACACCGCTGCCGTTGTGATGGCAACAGGAGCTGCTGACCGCGCTCCTATGCACTTTGTAATCTCGCGCATGTGCAGTACAATGAGAGGTGTCAATGAAATCCAAGAAGAGAATGCCTGAAGGTTTCAAATGCCCACAGGCAAGATGAAGAACAAACCGGAAATTTTTATAAAGTCTTTTTAGGAGAAAAAAAAACGAAAGGCACAAGTGATACAAACAGGACAGGTGAGTTACTAATTTACAAATTCATTTCTTAATCACCTCTGAAAAAAAAAACGTCAGGAGCAGTGTAGCTCTGCCTTTAAGGAAAAGTTCTAATTGAGTAGATTATTGTTTCTCACTGTGTTTTGCACTACATAATTTTGCATTCTAGCCTGGAATGTGAATGTCCTAATATTCATTTGCAGTTTTGAAAAGTTTCCATGTGTCTCCCATATACCGGTAGAACTTAGCCAAGAGTTTTGGGCCACAGGTTGACCGTTATCCCGGCAGTATTTTACAGCTATCGTACCTTCACTCGGAGATCTCCCCCATCCCCAGTTCTAATATGACAGGCATTAAGGCACAAAGAATAGAAATACTACTTAAATGTGTCACTGTTTCAAAAGGAAAATGTTGCCTACACCAACCACTGAGTTTATAATAGTCATCTTGTCCTGCTGAATGGCTACTGCAGATTGTTATTTAGACACTCGTCGTACATAAGGCCATGCTCTACAATTAAGTTGTTCAGTGAGAATCTGCTTGGTTGTCAAGTCCTGCTACAAGCACCATTAGTTTTGTGTGTATTTCTCAAACTAAGCTGGTTTCATGAGAAATCTAATCCTTTTCTCTAGAGTACATGTTTAGTGTTGACATGTGAACATCTAGATTCTGGGTGACATTTGTAAAATGATTGCCCGACCTCACCTTTCTGCAACCAGTATTTTCCACTGATTGCCACTTCCCTCAGCTAATCCCAAAACACCAAATCCCTTTGACCCCGTCAGTGAACACTTGCTGTGCAAGAATGCAATGCAGATTACATGAAGATTGTTTCCAAAGGAATGTATGCCTTTTGTTTCTTTCATATTTTTGTAAGGGAGCAGTATTTTTCAAAAAAATAGTTTGGTGCTTATAATAAAGCAGGCTATGCACCACCTGACCGACCCAGCCTCTTCATCTGTCAAGTTGTGGATCTTTGGTTTTGCTATGCATCCATAAAGCAAAATATCTAAATGTTAGACTTTTGTTCTTTACTTTTACTAGATACACATGATGATCCCATACAACCAGAGATAATCATTGACTGACTTTTGTCAAGCTGGCCATAGACGGATCAAATTGTGGCCAGTTCAGCAGGAACCAGATGCATTTCTATTTGTCTATTGGCAGGCTGGTTGTACTAAAGTTGATCCATCTATTTCAGTACAACCAGCCTGTCTGTTTTTGTTTTGTTTGGCGACGGCTATAACCACCAGCAGGGATTATTATATTCTGCTGGCGGGGAAAGCTTTTCACGCTACCTGCCAGCAGAACACAATAGCGCTGCGTTTAAAGATTCCCTTATTAACACCGACTGTGTTTATGGGGGGAATTGAGCAATTGTCTTTAGTTCAATACGTGCTTGAAGGAAACAAAACTGCATAATGTATGGCCTGCCTTATATAGATTGTTGGGTTATTGATCAGCTTTCTGGATAGTTTCAGGACAAACCTATTTAGGTCTAATCGGACATGTTCTCTAGTTTTCTGCTTTGATTTCAGAATTTTAAAGGGTAGGTGCAATTGTAAACATATGTCCTCCTTTTCTACCTCCTCATTATTTTGTAAGTGTGCCATACCCAGGACCAGCACAGTTTACATCTATTTCAATTACATCTTTTTTCTTTTGTTTTAACATTTTACCTTCTGCCAAAACTTTTGTGAATCAGTACTGCTTAGACCTTGAAGAAGGGGACACACCCCGAAAGCTCGTCCATGAAAAATGATATGTTAGGGCAAATAAAACAAAGTATCACGGACAGTACTCAATTTTCTCTTTCACAATTGCACTAATAAGGCTACAATCACTTCAAGTAATTCCATCTATAAAATTTTGCTTGTACTCTTGTAAAATGTCCATTTTGGTGAAATGAGCCAAGCCAGAAAGAACAACATGACCTATAATGTCTATGGCTCAGGTTCAGTGTGTGCACTCCTTCTTCTCTTTTTTTTTTTTTTACTTTCTCAATACTAGGAATGCTACAGTAAACACTGGCCAGGCCATAGCAATGAAAAAGTACATTCATTTGTTGGCAGCTGAGGTCGTCTTATTCTCACATCTAATGTGGAGCATAAGGGGGATATACTTGTTTAAAGTAGCACTTACGCTTCAATTATGAGGCACTAAACCTAAACATTTTTCGGTTTAGGATTGCAACATTATTCTAACTCGTGTGAAAAATTAGCTTTAAGATATTGAGCTAACACTAATCTAGTTATTATATGAGGGATTTAGAAACCACATTTTTATAAATTGCAAAATGAAATAACTCCTGGAAACATTAGTAACTGTCAGGATCACGTGACCCAGGTCTGGCTTGTTCCTGGAACTAAAGCGTGTGCACTAAATTGCCAGAACTATTTGGTCTTGACATATCCTAGCTCCACAAATTAGTTTCAAGACCTCTCATTCTCCCTGTCACATTCCTGTAAACACTGTTGGTAAGGATCTTTAATTCTTCTAACATGCAGAGTAAACATGTGTGTTCAATCTCCATTTTCAGTGTCTCCAGAATGCGTGTACACATCAGGTCAGTAACACTGGCTGATCTCTGAAATCCAAATGCAAATGAGAAATATTTCTGTATCGTGAAGCACATATTTTCAGTGTAAGCTAATTTATGTGGCTCACTGATATAGTATCCCAGAGTAACTTTTTGTTCTCTTACCCAACTTTTACCTTTTGTTTTAAATTATCACCATACGATACAGCTTGCTGACAGCGTAATATCACTCCCCAACGCCGCCACACGCAAACTGCCTAGTAACGTTTTTATTCATATAGGACAGATTTATTCTATTTTATTATTTGAAACAGTGTGTATATAAAGCGATACATAAATTGAATTCAATTTATAAAACAAATGTACTAAAAAAACGAATGTTTAGTGCCTTTTCCTATTCATTTCTGGCACTCGATAAAATGATACGCTTTTGTGGCAGTACAACAAACCAGTACTCCAACTATTCTCAACAAATTGCAGTGTCCTAAGAAATAAAATGTATCTAAATCCAATATCAAAAATGTAACATAATGCAGATAATCAGTCTTTAAATGTATTGGTTGCATTCATTTTCTTTCAAGCTGGTTTTTCTTTATTTTCACCTAGTGATCCTGACAGTAAAACACTTTCTTATGATAATGCTAAGTCACTGTACTGTATCTATGGAGGAGCTGCGCCGTCAACCTAGAACAGAAAATGTTTTTGGAATCGAGCACCTCCTCTTCTCCTCGCCTCTATAATATGGGAAAGTGTTTTGGAGTCCATAGAGCTTAAAACGCTGATAACATTCAGCAGAGGCAAGAGAATACAGGAAGTTATCAACTTGCAAGATTTCTGATAGGATCAAAGGGTATTTTTTGCACTTGTTGAACAGATATAACAAAACACTTTCTATGGTATTCTTAACAGATCCAAAGGAAGCAAGAAGAGAAGTTCATTTTTAAGGTTTCCATACAGTTTAACAATGGCAGATTTCCACATACTGTAGCCAGTGGCGCGCCATATGTTGCAGTGCACTTTAATGAAATGTTATAGGGCACCCATTCTTCATGTTAGCAGCACTGACACAATTCACTATCACCTTCCCATCATGTTTGAACAAATCATGGAGTTGTACTGTACAAAATAATTTTCCACCATTATTTTACCCGCCAATTATAATAAAACCATGAGTTTGCAATATTACTATCAAAGAGGCATGCACAAACCAACAGTTTTACCACATTGCACCTTACCTGCCAGTGTTAAAGTGGTTGCAACCCCAAAAAAAAAGAAATGATCCTGTGCCTTTAAAGCATGTTAAACCGCATAGTGCTGCTGCAGTGTCATTTGTCCCTTTCTATATTGTGATATACCTGGCTGATCCTGCCTGTTCCTGTGTCCCCCTTAGTGTGCCGACCACTGTAATCATGGCTGCTGATCCATGATACCATGGTCAGGTTAAATGCCTCCATCAACCCGCTGCTTTCCGCTCTCCCCCTCCCTCTCTCCCTGTCTGCTTGGGAGTGTGAGCTGTCCGCCCCTCCTGCCACTATTTCGTCTGTAATAAGTCAGTGATTTTAATTCCTGCCCCTCTGCAATAACAAGATGTACTACACAGTGTGTGGGCTTTTTTTTTTTAAATTCAGCCCCTAAGTGCCTTTGTTTACATCGCTGATGTGTGGTCACGTGACCACCATGCTGATGTCAGAGGGAAATCTCAGCCCCTCCCACTGTAGTCCGTAGATCAGGGAAGGAGAGCAGTGGGCGGTCATGACCGCACATTGGCAATATGAAAAAAGGTATTTAGCTGCATCTTTTTATAACAGAGGGGCTGGCAGGTACGTGAATATCTGACTTTACCACGTTAAGCCTAGGCAGATTGTTACATATAGGATGTCCCATGAAAATACTAGTTGACTGACTGTCATCCTCATGGAATGGTTTCAGTAGCTTCTAGGATACAGACCCAGAACAAACATACAGCAAGTGCAACTTACTGTAGAACTGTTGAACCATATATCTAGTTTAGGGCAGTGACTCAAAGTGCTGAAGCCATTGGATCACAATTTCTGCCAGATATCTAGCATTTTCAGAAAGAAAGCTATTAGTGGCATTAGACATATTTTTTTCTCAGCACAGGTCTTACAGGCCATGCAATTGTATGTTTCCCAGGGAGAAGCAAATCATTTCTCACTACTTCATTATACCGCTTCAATTCAAAGTTACATTCTGGAAAATATGGGTAACAGATGTAAACCAAAATGGGTGCTCCTGTTAGCCCATTTTTGCTCTTATTTATGTTATATCTTCTATATAAATACCATTACTACATTTTAGAAAGCCTAAAACTGGTAGAGGCGTTATTGGCAAGTTTCCAGTGGTGACAATAGAGATATGGCTTCAGTACAGAAGCTATTAAACTACAGATTTGTTTTCTCTTGTGATATGTGTGAGTTAATACATGTGTTAAAAGGAAGCTCTTATCACTTTCTACAAACATACCATTCAGGCTTCTTGCTTTTGTGACTAAACATTTATGATTTATTAAATGTCAGAAGGGTTTCTGTTCTTGATCTTAAGATAATCAACAAAACTATAAAAGAAGCATCTCATTTCTTATTTTTATTTAGTGGCTACTAATCTTAAATAAGATATTGAAGATCAGTAATGTGAGACATTACAGAGGGTTTAAGACCTTTTTTTTATTATTTGTAGATCTCTATATGCCAAATCATAATTTTAAATAATTATTCTGGATCCTGCATTCTTGATATATTGAGACCTAAATTTCAGTCCCAATGTTGCAGTGTTGGCATCACAATATCGGTGCAGAGTGTGGAGGTGACGTCTCCCATGACATTAGCATCTTATTGCCCATACAGGCTGATTGGCGGCATTTTGCGTCCCTGTGGCATGTCTATTAAGTGTTTTGAGGAATAACTCTCATCCAGGTCACATTACCTAAATCTTTGCAATAAGCCCTCCTCCTAGGCTCCATATTTGGAAATGGGAAGCTGACCTGGAGATCATGCAACCTGATTCTAGAATTTGTTATACTTTCACAATTTATTTTTATTACTGGTGGTTTTGAAGCAGAACGGGTATTTCTGTCCTAAATTTTATCTTTTTTCTGGTTCCATGTTTTATTAAATACAATTTTATTTCTTTTTTTCTGATGCACCATCTCAGATTACCACTTCACAGGATTTCTGTTGTTTTAGCTTCTATCCACTATGTGCTTAGATAAGGAATCTTACTTTCTAACCTGCCAGTGGGCAGCCCACTTAATTGAAAATCCTTTACAAGTAACTAGTTTCCTCATTTTATATCGAGAAGTTTTTTTTTTTTACATCATCCTTTCAAGTTACTTTAGATTTAACTACTTCCTGCCCATGGTACGTCATATGCCGTCCTTGACTTTGCGGAAGTATATCTGATTGCAGCTACAGGCATCATTCAGATATCTGCTTTTTCAGCCGGGCGATTCCCTACACCATAAGAACGATCATAGCGGCTGTCCCACCACCCTCAGGTGCTTCTACTGACTCACCGCTTCCATCAGTGAGTCGGAGAACAGATCCGCCAGCCCTGGATGGTGATCATTCGGAGGCCGGGTACGATGCTATGACGTCATGCTCGGCCTCTGCATTCAAACGAATGGCGCACCTCGGCTGGGAAGCCAAGATCGTTTTAATTTTTTTTTTATTATTTTAGGCTTCCCAGCCTAGAGGTGAGATGTGGGGTCTTTTTTAAAAAAAAAAGTGTCAAACTAAAAAAAGAAAAGTAAAATTAACAATAAAAAAATATTTAAAGAGCCCCTGTCCCCGTGTGCTTGCACGCAGAAGCAAACGCATGCGTAAGTCCTGCCCACATATGAAAACGGTGTTCAAACCACACGTGATGTATCGCTGTGAACATTGGAACAAGAGCAATAATTTTAGCCCTAGACCTCCTCTAACTCAAAATATGTAACCAGTAAAAAAATGTTAAAGCGTCGTCTATGAGGGTTCTTAAGTACCAAAGTTTGGCGCCATTCCTTGAGCGTGTGCAATTTTGAAGCGTGACATGTTGGGTATCTAATTACACGGCATAACTTCATCTTTCACATTATGCAAAAAATTGGGCTAACGTTTTTAAAGCATGAAACTGTTTTTTTTCAAAAAAAGTGTTCGAAAAATTGCTGCGCAAATACTGTACAAGATAAAAAGTTGTATTGTATTCTCCAGGGTCTTTGCTAAAAAAAATATATATAATGTTTGGGGGTTCTATGTAATTTTCTAAAAAAATATGAATTTTACATGTAGGAGAGAAATGTCAGAATTGGCCTGAATGGGAAATGGTTACTGAAGGTGTCCATTTTCATGCGTAGTCTGCCTTAGAAAACATAAAACCTTTTGGAAATGAAGAAAAGCAATGCTCTGCTTAAACATTTGCCAACATCTGTTGGTATTGTTTAAACAAATTTTTAGCATAAATTAGGTACGTGACATATGGAGACAAAGTAATCAGTGCCTAAGGTCAAATTGGAAGTCGGTGCTATGGTTCTTAGTGGTACTAAACTAGTCCTTCGTCTTAATACCACTTGACCTATGCTTACAGCTGTAACCTGAGGAGGTTTTTAAGATGCCATAAGTTGCAATACAAATTGAGTACATAAAATGCAGACTAAAAGCAAATTGATCCAACAAAATGGAAACAGATGGGACAATTACTTGGCTTAAATTAGAATGGATCGTTTAACAGTTGAAATGTGTTCCATGTAACCTACTCTAAGTATGCAGAGGTGTAACCCTATTGTACATGACTCCTAGATATTTATTGAAGTTTGAGATGGGATGCCAACAAGCAAACTTTCACTCTCACAACCTACTTTATGCATGTGTTAGGAACAATTAGCTTTCCAAATGTCTGCTTTTAATAAAGGTCCTGTATTAAGGGCTTACTCTGCCAGTGTTGCCTTTGGTGTATTCCAATATACTTTTTTGTCAAAAAAATTGAAACCAATACAATACCAATATCAATTTATTCCATATAATTTCATTGGTTTAATAAAATAAACCTTTGGTTTATCAAAATAAACCTTTACCTTAATGTTAACTAGGATGAATAAATGAAGCATTCTAAAAGGGCTGAAACACTCAACCTATCTTGAGAAAATGTTACTCCAGGCATTCTCTAGTGCTGCTTACATTACCAAAAGCCTAGTTGTTAAGTCATGTAATATCTGCTTAAGAGGAGATTTATGCCGCGTACACACGATCGGAATTCTCGTCGGAAAAAACTGACGGTTTTTCCGACGGTATTCCGCTCCAGCTGTGTTGCCTACACACGATCACACCAAATTCCGACGGTCAATAACACAGCGGCATACAACACGTTCGACAGCACTATAAATGGGAAGTTTAATGCTTCCAAGCATGCGTCGAATTGTTTCTGAGCATGCGTCGGAATTTTGCTTGTCAGAATTGCATACACACGATCGGAAAATCCGATAGAAAGGTTTTCCTTCGGAAAAATTGAGAACAGGTTCTCAATTCAAAGTCCGTCGGAAATTCCGACAGAAAAAGACCATTGGGCATACACACGGTCGGAAAATCCGATGAAAAGCTCCCATCGAACTGTTTCCATTGGAAATTCCGACCGTGTGTACGCCGCATTAGGGTTCTGATTGGCTGATCTTCGTCTTTAGCAGAGATCATGTGATCAAATGCCTATGAATAGCACTAAAGGCATTGTCATGTATCATTTTCTCCCAAAAGATCAGTGTTCTAGTTCCCCTCAAGTACTATTTTATCCACCCTAACAAGATTAAGATAGCTTTGTGTTAACCATTTAAATCAGACTTTTACTAATATGTTAAGTAATCAGTAAGTTTATTAATTTTTATTCTAGTTTATGGATATTTTAACATTTTCAAATATTTTAAGTTTAAATTAAATAGTAAGCTAATTTTTTTTTTTTTTTTTTTTTTTTTTTAACATTTTACATAATCTAGTTATTTTAGGGATGGAAATATGCAGGAACCAAAGATCCCAATCAACTTTCACTTTTTACTATTTCAAGTTCATGAGAGAAGTAAAATGGTTGCTGTGGATTACTGTGCAAAGTTAATTTCCCAATGCAATAAAACTCAGGCTTGAGAGTTGATTCATGTTGCTTTAATGAATAGGAATATTTATTTTATAAATAAAGATGAAAAATGCTGCATCCGGTTGTGATCAAGCACATTCTGCAGAGTTGGAATGGTAAAGTCTTTTCATCTGCTGTCACCATGAGAATATTACTTTAGTGGACCCTCGGTGAACCCTGCTCCATGCATCCATTTACACAACCCTAATGTGACAATCATAAAGATGATTTATTGTCTTGCACTCTTAGTACTGTACAGACTGTATTTTTCTTTCTGTACTAATCAGTGTGAGACACAGAGAAGAGTGACTTCACAACAGCCTCAAGGGACTTGTTCTGCATGTAGTCTGTATTGTAGGTAAATCCACCATGCGTTTCAAGTAGCACAGAGCGTCAAATCGGAGACAGCTGTTTCAATGGGCTCACCTGTGGGTGGTCGAGCTCTCCCTTATCCTTACTATGTGGGTGCCGAGTGTGCCTGATTCTAGAGTCATAACAAATGTATTGGCCCCAGGAAGCTTCTGTCGTCTGACACATCACGCTAACTAATCACACAGCTGTATTAAATGGAATCTGTCTTTTATGAAGCAAGATCACAGTGTTGCAGAGCATGATTAAATGGATGCAGAACTCAGGTTTGTATTTCCATTGATGCTTTGACTGTCCTTGCAGAGTATGCATCAGTGGAAAATGAGTGGGTTTAGAGGTGTATCCTGAAATCTCCTGCTCTATAGCACACGGCTGTTGGACATCAGGAGCTTTTTGCAGTGCTAGACTGCAGATAGTAGTAAAGTATTAAAGTCAGAGTAGATGATGGCTTACAAAGTATTGGATTGTAATATGAATCTGAACACTCACAGACTGAGAAATAATGTTAATTTATCTAATTGGTGGACTGCTGCATGTCCTTTTCTTGCAGACAAATTTCCGTTTATGTATGTAACAAGAATGCTAAAATCCCTGACAGGGCAGAAACGATCGTTTTTTCGCTAGCCTCACACCTATGCTTTACGACAGGGATATGAAATTAGCGGACCTCCAGCTGTTGCAGAACTACAAGTCCCATGAGGCATAGCAAAGCTCCGACAGCCACAAGCATGATACCCAGAGGCAGAGGCATGATGGGACTTGTAGTTTTGCAATAGCTGGAGGTCTGCTAATTGCATAGCCCTGCTTTACGACAACACACACAGTGCTGTATTACAGTGCTGTTTATTTGAATGGCATGTCAACGCATCTTGCCAGCTCTATGTTGAAACTGATGCATTTTGGTTTATCAAGCACTGTTGCGCATTGGCAGTACACTTAAAATGACTAGACTGACTTTATGCAAAGCAGAATAATGTGCATGGGGTAACACACTGGAAAGGTCTGAGGGAGGCCTTAGGCAATGTAAGTTTATATACACTATAATATAGTTCAGTTTGTTTTTCCTTTTCAGTCACTGAATGCATTTTCATTGATTTTAACCAAAAAAGTGCCATTTTGTTTCCTTTAATCATATTGACCGTAAAAGGAAAACAAAATATATACTCCCCTTTCTTAACATCAGTTTGCTGATTAGCCTACTTTTACTTAATTTTTTGTTTTTAAACATTCTTTTTTTAATAACAAATGCTAACATTGTCTGTTGAAGCATAACCGATGAGCATTGGCAAACTGTTTCAGAGATTTTGCCAACTGTCCCTGAATTCTAGATACCAATTCAGATTGCAAGGGTGGCTGCCTTGTGTATTTTTTGTTGGAGGAGCTTCTCTTTGGAATTATGATCTTTTACATTGATCTTCTGTGTACCTAATCTTATAAGATTATTATACACCATTAGGACTACATCCGCTCAAAGTGTGTTTATAAGAGAACTTCTTCTTGTTGCCAATTTGATGCCGTTCCCATCAAATTATGTCTTTTGTTGGGATGGATGATAAAATGCACCTAAAATGTGCCAGAAGAAAAATACGGTAATGTAGCCTAGGTTTCACAAAGGTAGGACAGACAGTAAAAAGGTAGTCCTGTCATTTTTACTCTATGGCAAAACTGATTATTATATTATTATTATACACGATTTATATAGCGCCAACAGTTTACGCAGCGCTTTACAATGTATAGGGGGGACAACGCGATTACAGTACAGTTCAATTAGGATTAGGAATCTCTTGAATGCAAAGTCATTTAGGAGTTGATTTAAAAAAAAGGAACTGCTTGCGATTGACTGATCCGTTACTTGAAATATTAAGCAACTACACATCACAAGTTTGTTACATACTGTATATGTTTCCTTTGTCCACGAAAATATTAATTGCCATTGTTAATACTCATTCATGTTCAGTTTCCACATCATATTCTATTACCTTTCTTACTGCTTACTCAAAACTACAGTGTACACTTTTACCTGTGCAACTTCAAACAAGCCGAACCATTGCATTCAAGCCTAGCCATTCAGACAAGACGTACATAGTTGTATTATAATTCTGTAATAAAAGGCAAAAATGTTTGCCCACTGCAAAACAAAAATACTGAACTATTTAAAATTTTAACATTGTGCTATCAAAATTACCTTCAGAATCCACTGTGTGTTGTTCTCCATGATGTTCTCCAGTAGCTGAAGTCTCTGCACAGAGTCATCATAGTCCAGTGGGGCATCCCTTTGCACTGAGTTTGACACGTGAGGATTGGCAGGGGCAGAGCGGCAGCTGTCCACCTCTGGCAGCAGAAAGGTATAGCTGCATGCCCCATGCTGCACCTGATATTGCTTCTTTCCTGCGTTCTCCACAGCTTTACGACTTTGTGCCAGAGCCACATCAAAGCTCCTGACAGCCACCAGCAAAATAGTGACAGCAGATAGCCACATCTTAATTGATCTTTGGACAGGATAAAGACAGATGATGCTTAGGTAACCAGAAACAAATGAGCCCTGATCTTTAGTTCTGCTCAGGAGCTGACACTTTCTTTCAGGTATCTCCAGATTAAAGCTGCCTTTGAGTGAAAGATTATTAACCTGAAATACTTATCCTTAAACAGCAAGCAGAGGACATGTGCTCAAGCCAAGCTAGACCTCCCCTCTTCTACTATAGGGAGGGCTGTGTAAGCCCGCCTATAAGCCTAAATGAGCTGTGCCCTTTCAGAGAGAGACATGAGGGAATAGATGTCAGGGGAAGAGCATGTGAAGCTGTCTCGCACAACAGCAGCACTGCAGCTGTGACCTGAGTTCATGTGTGTCCCCTGTGCTGTGTGCTCGGGAAGCACTCACTTCCCCCTATGCTAAAGTGAATCAATGGATGGAGAAGTCCAAAAGTGGGACATTGTCATCCTGAATGGAATTAGGCAGAAGCAGAGAGTCTATGGATAGAACACTTAAATCCATTTCTGTATCCATTTCTATAAAAAAAAAAATCTCTATTTGTGTTTGTCACCAATGCAAGCTGTTTTACAAAGTTCACTATTATTCACATCAAATCGTGTCCATTACAAGTTATATTCTTATGTCCCTGCCATAGGCTCACAAGCACGCCCTTTCCTACAAGTAAATCTTAGAGGATTTTTTGCCTGCCTAGGTTATTGTATTTTTTTTCTTAATCCCCTCTTTATTTGTTTGTTGGGTTATCCTCAAAATAGTTGCACATCCAGCATTGTCCTGTAACGCACACCAGGTCCTATGTCACCATCTTCCTAATTTATTGGGAGCTGGCTGTCCCTTTCGGGAACTTAAATTGGCCCCCCTGATGATGCACATGTGCTGCAGCGTATCATCAGGGCACTAACTAGAGGAAGCAGAGCCAGCCAGTCCTATTCCAGGAGTCTGCGGGCAACTGGGACATCATTCTCGCCTAGACAAGAACCCCAAAAGTGCCCAGAGGAGCCTTAAAAGAAAAACTATTAAAAAAAAGGGTAATGTCTGATTGTGTGAGAGGAGGGGGGTAAGAGTTGGAAGTAGGCTGAAAAAGTGAGTGCCTGCTTTAAAGGCTAAGTTCACCTTTACACCTTAATGTGTAAGGTGTAAAGACCACAAGGGCAGTGCGATTTTGAGTGCGATGTGGGAAACTGACATGGAACGCAGGTTTCCCACACGGCACTCTAGTGTGAACAGTCCCTAAAGTATTAAAGCCGGAAGGTGAATATGGCAACCCCCTTATTTCTATAATGACAGGTTTAGTTTAAGGTAGCAGTATAAGTTGAGGACTTTTTTCTGATATACACTATATACCAAAAGTATTGGAACACCTGCCTTTACACACATGAACTTTAATGGCATCCCAGTCTTAGTCCGTAGGGTTCAATATTGAGTTGGCCCACCCTTTGTAGCTATAACAGCTTCAATTCTTCTGGGAAGGCTGTCCACAAGGTTTAGGAGTGTGTCTATGGGAATGTTTTACCATTCTTCCAAAAGCGCATTTGTGAGGCCAGGCACTGATGTGGACGATAAGACCTGGCTCACAGTCTCCGCTTCATTTCGTCCCAAAGGGGTCCTGTCGGGTTGATGTCAGGACTCTGTGCAGGCCAGTCAAGTTCATTCACCCCAAACTCACTCATCCATGCCTTTATGGACCTTCTCATCCACATCAGTGTCTGACTTCACAATTGCGCTTCTGGAAGAATGGTCAAACATTCCCATAGGCACACTAAACCTTGTGGACAGCCTTCCCAGAAGAGTTGAAGCTGTTATAGCTGCAAAGGGTGGGCCAACTCAATATTGAACCCTACGGATTAAGATGCCATTAAACTCATACGTGTGTAAAGGCAGGCGTCACAATACTTTTGGTAGTATAGGGTAGGTTGAGGAACTTTTAACACTTGCCTAATTTTACTGTACAGAAATGCATTTTAAGTAAAACTCCCATTCTTTCCTGTGTGGCTAGTTTGCATTAATTTGCTACAATTTAGTGTGTTTAAAGGGAAACTATAGGGGTGTTCACACCTACACATGTTAACAGTGCTTGCTGCTAAATGCACGCATAGATGTTAATAGTTCATTAACTGGTTAGTGACCGCCCACTGTAGATATACTGCGGCAGGGCAGCCACTTTGTTCCAGATCACGTACCTATTGCTAAGGAAGAACACGGATCTTTATATTCCCCCAGTCAAAGCACATCCCCCACAGTTAGTAATTGCTCCCATGGAACACATTTAACCCGTTGATCGCCCCTGATGTTAACCCCTTTCCTGCCAGTGTCATTAATACAGTAACAGTGCATTTATTTTAGCACTGATCACTGTTATTAGTGTTACTGGTCCCCAAAAAGTGTCAGGTGTCTGATTTTGTCCGCTGCAATATCACAGTCCCGCTATAAGTCGCTGATCGCTGCCATTACTAGTAAAAAAATGTTTTTAAATAAAATAAAAATATAGCATGCTTTGTAGATGCAATAAAAATGTATATACATGTATTTTTTTTGTTTTTTTTAACCAAAAATTATATATCAGAATACATATTGGCCTAAATTGATGAAGAAATTAGATTTCTGAATTTTTTTTTTTATTGGGCATGTTTTATAGCAGAAAGTAAAAAATTGTGTGTGTGTGTGTGTGTATATGTGATTATATATATATATATATATATATATATATATATATATATAATGTGTGTGTGTGTGTTTATGTATGTATGTGTGTGTGTATATGTATATAAAATGTATATATGTATAATATATATTTTTTTATTTTCTTTTTTCTTTTTTTTGTTTATAGCACAAACAATAAAAACCACAGAGGTGATCAAATACCACCAAAAGAAAGCTTTATTTGTTACACGCCCGAGCAATTGTCAGTTAAAATAATGCAGTGCCGTATCGCAAAGAATGGCCTGGTCATGAAGGGGGTTAAACGTTTCGGGAGCTGAAGTGGTTAATCTGACTCAGGCCCCATCCACACTAGGAACTGCCTGTGAGTTGCACCATGCGTTCCTGTGTGAAGCACATGCAGTTCTGTGCAGTACAATTTCAGCCCATTTCATCGCACCACAGCAAACTTAGTGCATGCACTACTTTTGGAAACTCCCTGCAACCTGATTACATGGTACATTTGTACCCTGCAATCTGGTGCGAACAAACGCAATGTGTTTGCGGTGCCAAATTTGTGCGGACACCCTCTGCAGACCACAAGGGCAGTGCAATTTGAATGTGATGTGGAAAACTGACATGGAACGTGGGTTTCCCACACGGCACTCTAGTGTAAACAGTCCCTAAAGTATTAAAGGCGGAAGGTGAATATGGCAACCCCTTTATTTCTATAATGACAGGTTTAGTTCAAGGTAGCTATAAGTGCGAAATAGACCATATACTGCAAAGGTTTTTGAAACCATTATATACCTTGAAATGGAACGCTGGTGTACTATTGTTACATGAAAAATCATCTAAGTTGTAGGTGGCAAACATGACTGTCTTAGGTGTAAAAAAAAAATAATAATAAACAAGTACAGAAAAGAAATGAAAAAGCTTTTGTGTTTGGCCAGCTTTACAGAAATCTCATAAAGATGGATCTACGGTGTTTCTAGTGAGAATTGTTTTCTGTACTCTGTCTGTACAGACAAGATAAGAAGGAATTATAAAATGTCAGGTACTCTTTTCCCAGCCTTGTCTGCTGAAAACGAGAACAATCCTTTTAATGATCTATTCTGGAGGAGCCTGCCTTCCCTGTTGTCTGTCACCCCCACCCTCTCCCCCCATCATCTCATGCATGTATATTTCTGCTCCCTTACCCACATGAGTTGGCTGCTGTCAAAGATTTGTGCTTTCCAACAAGTGAGTGTATTGAGGTTTTACAATAAAAAAAATACTCTAGGGCAGTCAAAGCAAAATGCCATGGCATTGTATATGTGATACTTTTTTAACGGTATAAGCAAGAATATTTGTAAACAAGTGTCCCTTCTGCTCTGAGCAGATACTTTGTAAAGTGGTGTGTACGACTATATATTTCACCCCTTCTTTTCCAAGAGTATTCAAAACCTTCATGAGCAGACCAAATTTGTAAGTTTTGGAAAGTGCCGGTGTACCCGTTTTAACCAATCTGCATACCAAAATACTATTTACTGTGGGAATAGAACATAATCCCCCCTCCCATTAAAATTACTTGCTTTGCAGCCGAGCAGAGATGCACAGTTTTTGTTTTATCCAGCTGTATTTACTCGGTGAAACTTATAACATCCAAGTGGAAGATAAAATACCAATATGTCCGAAAAAAGGATCATCCCCTTGTGTCATTATTTTGTTGAACCACATATTGCTGGAGGCTGGGTTCACACGGAAGCACGGAGCGGCTCACAGCAGGGGTCTGGTGCGTCAGTGTTCACTGTTTCAGGTCCGATTTTAGACCAAATTTTTGGTTGAATTTGGACCTGAAACAGACCAGAAGACGCACAGGATTCCTGTACAATTCACACCGGATACGCTCTAGGGGTGTGTGAACAGGCTCCATTGAGAGCCAGTCACAATCTCCTAACATGAAAATTTGATGCAGGGATACCCCCATTCAATTTAGTGTGAACCCAGCCTTAATTACAGCCTTTAGTCTGTTGGGTTGTCTCTACTAACTTTGCACATCTAGACTTTGCAATATGTTTTCCCTTCTTTGTAGAACTGCTCACGTTCAGTTAAATTTAAAGGTGACCGTTTGTGGACTGCAGTCTTCAAGTCATTCCACAGATTTTCAATGGGGTTTAGATCTGGGCTCTGACTAAAGCCCCATACACACGGTCGGACAATCCGCGGACCAGGTCCGTCGGACCATGTCCGTCATACTTTGTCTGATGTTGGTTTTGCGTACACACGGTCGGACAAAGTTGTCGGAAAATCCGATCATTTTGAACGTGGTGACGTTTGTTGCCTACGACGGGACTACGTAGAGGCTAGTAGCCAATAGCTTTGGTCTTGTAATGTGATCTGAGCATGCGTAGCACTTTGTCCGGTCGGACAACCGTACACACGATTGGGTTTGGTGTGATCGGACCGGGTTGACGGCAAATCTTTCCAGCAGGAGATAAGACTTTGTCCGTCGGACAAACCGACGAACACTGTCCGATGGTGCATACACACGGTCTGATTTTTCAACAACCTTGTCCGATCGGACAGAATCCATGAAAAAGTCCGACCGTGTGTATGGGGCTTAAGCAATGCAAGGACATTCACCCATTTCTCCTTCAACCACTGTGTGGTTATTTTTGCTGTGTGCTTTGGGTCATTGTCATGTTGATAGGTTATCCTTCCCATTGATAACTTTCTGGCAGAGAGCAGCAGATTTTCCTCAATAATTTGATGGTATTTTGCCACATCCATTTTTTCTTCTATCCTGACAAGTGCCTCAGTCCCTGCTGCAGATAAACACCCCCCATAACCAGATATTACCACCTCTATGCTTTACTGTAGGAATGGTGTTTTTTGGATGGTGAGCTGTATTATATTTCAAGGTGCGTTTTGGCAAATCTCAGTTGTGACTGCATGTGGCCTTTTGTTTTTTTGCAACCCTCCCATGAAAGCCACGTTTGTAGGGAATTTGTGATATTATTGTCACATGCAAACAATGACCACTCTTTGTCATAAATTCCTGTAACTGCTTCAGAGTTGCTGTAGGCCTCTCGGTAGACTCCCTTACCAGTTTCCTCCTGGCTCTTTCATCCGTTTTGGAGAGACGTCCTGATCCAGGGAGGGTCTGTGTTGTACCAAATACCTTCCACTTCTTAACAATAGACTTCACTGTGCCTCTAGGCATTGATAAAGCCATTGATATTTTTTTGTATCCATTTCTTGACTTGTGCCTGTCCACAACTTTATCCGAGTTCCTGGTGAAAGTACCCTGCCACCCATAGTTGATTGTTTGCTTTAGCAGCAGTACCAGGAACTGAAATGCTCCAGGAAAGCTAATTTCATGTTGAGCTATTCAAAATGACTACAGCTGATCACAGTTGAAAGTCAAATGGCTTTGAGTGCCATTGAGAAGGTGATTAGCTACACCTAATTGAGTTTACAAGTCATTTTTTGGAGGCGGGTGATCCTTTTTCCAACTCGGTGAGTCTTTTATTTATTTATTTATTTATTTTTCTGACATGGTGTTATATCTTTCACTTGAAGGTATAAGATGCACTGAGTAAATACAGCTGGATAAAAGAAAAACTGTGTCTGTCTTTACTTCTTTTTAGTTTGCAAAGCAACAAAATGTAATTTTTGTAAAGGGGGTGGGGGTGTTTCTTTTCTATACCCACTGTATATCTGTCATAGTTTCAGCTCATATGAGGCCTTAATTTGGCTATTTTTACTTTCTCCTATTTATCCTAAATGCAGGAACCCCAAATGTTTGGGTTTTGATACATACCCCAGTGAAGCATGGTTCATGAACAAATGTGTGTGGGGGATATCTACAACAGCAACAATCTTTGCTGCAGTAAAGCATGTGATACAGCAGCATACTGAATGTGAGGAAATATCTCAAATGGATTCCCAAATAGCATTTTAAAATTGACAGGGTATATAATCCTGCACCAGTCTAAAAGTAAAAATAAATACCTTTTCAATTTTTAGTTTCACTTTAATATTACACATTTGATGTGCCTCATGCAGAGCTTTTTCGCTTCACAGCTGACTGAAACTGCTATGAATGAGGCTTTGTTCACACAAAAAAACTGAAGACTGATCCAACGTGGAATGTGCTAAAGAGGTCACACCACACGTTGACGAGCCCTAAAAGGGAAATTGATACCAGGTAGCGCGCAGCAGAGAATGTTTACTGGTGTGCTCACTCTCTCCCAGTGATCAATGTGATAGGAAGCATCTACATCGTTCATAATTTACCAATTGGCTTCTCAGAACCCAGGAGAGGAAGTAGAGCGATGACATCACAAATGCAAAGGGGCCGGCCAGGGTGGGTACATTTGGAGAGCTGTAATACCCAGACCCCGGCACACTAATATCAGACTTCGGGGAGTATAAAAGTGCCAAACAAGGTATTTAAAAAAATTCTGAACTGGTGAGAGAGAACCTTGAAGGTTTTTTGAAAGAAAAATCATGAGCAAGTCTAAATACCTGTATTAACATTTCAAATTAACCACTTTTGAAATGTTAAGAAAAGGCTTTAATTACTCCTTGCTTTCCAACTTCTCTGCTCTTTCCTGATGGAAGCCCGATTTGTGAGTGATAATGTTGAGCTCAGGAAAATATAATTTGCTTCTGCCCCCTGTTGAATGAGCACACCTGTCAAGGGTGGTATTGGTTCTTCTATTCAACACTCGCTATCTTTTCAAGTATGCTCACCAATTATAGCGGAGGAGGCCAGGTGTCCTCATCATGGAAAATCATGACGCTGTGTGTCTTGGCCACCTGTGTTTTAGTAACTTATGATGCTGCATCACTGGGTGGCAGATCAATCTGAGACTCTCACTGCTTGAAAAGAGAGGATGGAACAGAGAAATTGATATGGCCCCTCTCCCTGAATACGCAGTGACAGTGTTTATCTCGGGGAAGTGCCTGAGATTGATTTCTGTGGAACAGGAATCTTGTGTCGATGTAATGATTTTGTGTCATCATAATGAACAGTCACTTTTCGTCAGTGCACACTGTTTTGCTATATACACACACAAACAAAAGATATGTTTAGTCACTTTATGGTGTCTGCAGTGCCATGCTAGTAATAACTAATTTTCTTTTGTTCATAGCACTTGTGTCAAACGCAAGGCCCACGGGCCAACTGCCGCGTGGCAGGCCATTTCTTGTGACCTTCCCACCCAGAGCCAGAACATGGTGGAGCTCGCCTTCTGATCACTTGTCACTTGTAAACACAGAAGCCATCTGTGTTTAAAAGGCTAGCTTTTCTCTCAGTGGCTCTCGCAGATCCCTGTCTGCCTTGCACTCCCTGCGTTAACAAGGGAGATGTACGTGCGGTGTGGGGTGGGGCATCACATGGCAAGATGCAGTGTGATCCCCATGCCTGGGTGCACGGATGCTGACCAATGATCTCCCTGCAAGCTAGAAAGAAATGTTGTGCCACACCGGGTAGGTGAAATGCAAGAGCAGCTTTTCGGGTTGGGGGATGAGGGTTGTGGGTGGTGATGTGTGCAGAGATCAGACCTGAGGAGGGGTGGAAGTGAGATGTGGACAGCCTGTGAAAGATCTAAATCCTGCACACTGTATAGCACACCCCTAGACTCTGCACTCTGTAGCGCACCCCTAAACCCTGGACTCTACACCGCGCAGCTCTGAATCCTGCACTCTGTACATAGTGCACCCTGATGCGTCCCGCAATGAAATTGAGTTCAACACCCCTGGTTTAGAGACATTTTCACTTTAAATAATTTCTCTAAACCTAATGGTCTGCAGTTCTATTCTTGCTATGAATGTCTGCGCAAGTGAGAAGGCATTGCGAGTTAAGTCTTTGTTGCTCTGACACCCTAGGATGTGTATCAAGCTCTTAGTAGCTGTCAATGGCTTTCACAGCCCTGACATGTAACTACAAGCTATTTTAAGGTTTGTTATCACAGTGACTAGAGTTTAGGTTTTAGCTTTTTATCTATGAAGGGGAGGCTGTAGACAGACTTTCTATTACTAAGTCCTGAGAAAGCCAGCAACCCCATAAGAGGCTACAGAATACTGGCGCACAACCATTCTATTGTATATGCCTAGTCATAAGTCTTTTGTTTATAAACCAGTACATATAATTTCCTTTTGATCACCTGCTACTGAAATATGAACAAACACATCGTCGTTCGTCTTTTGACATTTGGCAAATCACGTAGCTATTTTTACTGTCAAATGCTTGCAGAGAGCGGGATCATTTTACATCATGTAAGACAAATAATTTTGCTGCTAAAAACTGCTGCAGCCATATTTTATTTTTGATTTTTGTGTGGGGCCTATGCTTTGGATGTTCATCATAGTTCAATATATGTTCGTGTCAACTTCTGGCAGTTTAAAGTCTATCCAAAATCAAAAATATATTGCAGTTTACCAATCGTGCTTCCTCTCCTAGGGTGGCTCCTCTGTCTACAAAGGAGCAATGGAGACACCCTTGGACAGCCACATTGTCTGGAAAGGGTAGTGTCAGATGGACTTTACATAAGTGATAAACAAATGATAGGCTTATTCCAGCTAAGGTTTTACCTAAGGACTCGTTTAGATGGGGGTACTACAGTGTACACCCATGCAAAACAAAACTGTTGCCTGCGGAGGTATGCACAGGTGTTTTGTGCATCCCATTTTTAAAGTTCTCTAGCATTACCACCTGCAGGTGAAATCTGGTAGTATGATTCTTTCAGTTAAATATAATGACATCTATTGAAATAGATTTTTGGTATAGAAAAATAATATGCATCAGGACAAGAACAGTGGAGCCTGCAGGGAGCTGGGAACTTCATGCCACTCCATCGAGAAGTCAAATGGATTTCAGCTCACCATAAAATGCCAATTGTAGGACACATTCACTAAAATACTACACTAATACTTGATTAGGAATCTTGTGATGATCTAGTTTGGAAAAAAAACTATGTATTACCTTACCATAAAATTGTGTCACAGAAAAAATGAAAATTCACTTTGTCATAAACACTAGCAGCGCTTGAAAAAAAATATTAATGATATCATTCAATGTTTATATATCACAGTCCAGTGTCCGCAACAGAAGACTGATTATAACTGTAAGTGAAAATCTTTCAATGGATATAGGAGGTCCCATATAGAAAATTCATTAAAGTGCAGAAGTGACTTGTGCCAGACATAAGACCGCATTAAAATCGGGTAAAATGGTGACTGTTGCGTGGAAAAATCCTTCACCACACTGCGTCTGCCAATTCTTATAGATGTCCTACTTACCAGACTCAGCTGGTTCACACACTTATCAGATACACTATAGATTGATACCAGATTGCTCAGACTTGCTTATCTAAATTGGACTCATAACCAGATAAAAAGCCAACAAAGCGTAATCCTGTATAACTCAATTTTATTCCTTTAAAAATTATCTCACGATAAAACACTCACAATGTTATTATTATTAATTAGGCATATACATAAAAAAAGTGCCGGTCGCATGGACTCATCTGACCTCGCTCCTGCGGTGTACCCGGGAAGGCAAGATGGGTCTCAGAACAAAGTTTAGATTTTGGATTCACTGGTTGTGTGCCTATTTCGGCTTTGTGACTCACACTGGGGCGGTGGGTGCGTCTGCGGTAAAGCGCCGCTATTTTTAGCTGCGCTTTACCGTCAATATGCGCTTTTACCCCCCCGCTAGCGGCTGAGAAAGGGTTAAAACCACCACAAATCCCTGCTGCAGCAGCGCTATGCCGGCGGTATAGCCGTGCTACCCTATTAATTTCAATGGGCAGGAGCGGTATATACACCGCTCCAAAGATGCTGCTAGCAGGACTTTTTTTACCGTCATGCTAGCACACCGCTCCAGTGTGAAAGCCCTCAAGCTTTTACATTGGAGAGACAGCAGCGGCTCTTTCAGGGCGCTTTGCAGGCGCTATTTTTAGCGTTATAACGCCTGCAAAGCACCCCAGTGTGAAAGGGGTGTAATTACAGGATCAGGCGGCAACCATGGACCCTGTACTGTCTAAAGAAAGTAAGGAATTACAGCTTTAATTTTTCTATCCTTGTAAGTTCACTCTAAAGCCATACTCTAGGAAAATTCTCTGGCAGTTTTTTGTTGCTGTCTGTGACTCGATTCTGCTATAAGAATTATTTTTTTTTTGTGTCTGTCTCTCTAGCTGGGATACAGACAGCTATAAAAATCTGACAGTTTCTAACCCTTCCGCACTCTAGCCATAGTAAATCAAAACAAATCCGCTTCAAAAACATCATGATATTAAAAAGAAAAAAAAATCCTCCTGTTCCTTTTTTGTATCCATTTTTCCTTTAAAGAGAACTGTACCCTGTAATTGTGCCAGCTCCTGTGGTATTGATTTGGCTGCAAAATGACTGTCTATTTCTGGAACACTTGTACATAATGTGATAAAAACTAGTGTTTTGAGGTTT
The DNA here is from genome assembly GCA_028564925.1 of Lithobates sylvaticus. Lineage (NCBI taxonomy): Eukaryota > Metazoa > Chordata > Amphibia > Anura > Ranidae > Lithobates > Lithobates sylvaticus. The sequence continues at coordinate 330,558,754 of CM053028.1, read as the reverse complement.
CTGTTGTACATTGTAGAGAAAGAAACCAGACAGCCTCAATTCCCTTGGGAACAGAAGAGGAGATTATACACTGTGAGATACAAAGCTTTCAGAGATTACCTAGTGTGATTGTGTGTGTGTGTGTGTGTGTGTGTGTGTATATATATATATATATATATATATATATATATATATATATATATATATATATATATATATATATAATATGAGAAAGTGGATCAAGCGATGGTCCGATTGGACTGAAGCTTGAACAGTAGCGCTCAACCAATATAAACTAATTGATAAATAAAGTCTAGGGCAATCATAAAATGAATGGAATAACTCAATAATATGTGCACACACCCACGTGTTAAGTGAATCATACAAAAATAAAGTGTAAAAGGCAAAATTGATATATAATGTGAATTATAATCAAGGAGAGATATATTAAACACAATATCCCCCAAAAATAGTGAAAAGTTGTGCCACACTATTGCACTGATGTTCCAGCAGAAAAAAATTGCGCCAAAAAAATAAATAATAATAAAGTGTGTTATTGATCAAAAAGAAAAGTTCCTCTGACAAAAACGTGTATCTTCTCAAAATAACAATAGTGTAATCTTCTTATCTTCCACCACACCGTTGTGCTCAATGTGCCACTCCCATAGGAAACTCACTCACCACAATATGTTGCCCGCACTTTCGTGCCGGGCAATTCAGCTTAAATGATCTCAAACAGCCAATCGGTGGTCCTCCTGTTTTATCCACTCAGTGCTTAGTGCCCAGGGTGTGGCTAAGCGGCGTTCATCTTTAGTGAACAACAGCTTTTATATTACAAACTGAGATACGGTGTTACGATCACTCGTTTATGGACATTGGCGGATGGGAGACGGTGAGATCTAGATTCTATAGTCGCACACACCTCAGGTCCGCCGTGACCATTGTTTTACCTTTGCCTAGAAGTGGAGTTGCAGAGTTGAATTTACTAGAAGTGCTATCTGCTGTGGTGGATTGGAATTCATATGTTGCTGATTTTAATCTGTTCAAATGTGAGTGAATTGGTTGAAGCTTTGATTTTAGTGTGAAATAAATTATTTTTACTATATTACACTATTGGAGCACTTTTTCATTTTTACATGTGGGACAACTCTATAAGCACTGAGTGGATAAAACAGGAGGACCACCGATTGGCTGTTTGAGATCATTTAAGCTGAATTGCCCGGCACGAAAGTGCGGGCAACATATTGTGGTGAGTGAGTTTCCTATGGGAGTGGCACATTGAGCACAACGGTGTGGTGGAAGATAAGAAGATTACACTATTGTTATTCTGAGAAGATACACGTTTTTGTCAGAGGAACTTTTCTTTTCTTTTTGATCAATAACACACTTTATTATTATTTATTTTTTTGGCGCAATTTTTTTCTGCTGGAACATCAGTGCAATAGTGTGGCACAACTTTTCACAATTTTTGGGGGATATTGTGTTTAATATATCTCTCCTTGATTATAATTCACATTATATATCAATTTTGCCTTTTACACTTTATTTTTGTATGATTCACTTAACACGTGGGTGTGTGCACATAATATTATTGAGTTATTCCATTCATTTTATGATTGCACTAGACTTTATTTATCAATTAGTTTATATTGGTTGAGCGCTACTGTTCAAGCTTCAGTCCAATCGGACCATCGCTTGATCCACTTTCTCAAATATATCATCTTAAGTGGCTGCTTTTGTCTCGTACTCTTTTTCTTTGGTCAGATCTTAGGCGCAGTGGTTGGAATTTGGATTGTGGCGGCTTTTTTCCTTATTCCTTTTTTTTCAATTTACTATATATATATATATATATATATATATATATATATATATATATATATATATATATATATATATATATATATATATATATATATATATATATATTTTTATTATTATTATTAAAAATCTGTACTACTGCCGTAAGCAGACAGTATGCATTCAGGGCCGTGCACCCCACACCCTTGCGGCTGTTAAATTGGGAACAGTGGCTCTGTCAACTGCTATGTCCCAGTTTTTTATTTATTTATATTTTAACATTCTTTATTTTAATTAAAAAAATGTTTTTACAATGAAACATAACAAAAGTAATACTGCTCATATACATGAATGAACATCACAGACATTTTAATTAAGACTGATCTCGTACACATGAATAGTGAAAGCTATGGTAACAATATGAGATCTCGGATAAAGGTTGGTTGAGTATGTTAGAAATAATTAAACATTTGACAAGAAGCAGAAAAAAAGTATTACATGCATACACGCATGAGAGCTCCAAGGTACTTGATCCTGCAAACCCTGTAGTGGTAGAGAGATAAAATTGTTCAAAGACTGTCCAACTGAGTTTAAGTGTGGAGGAAGATGGAAAAAAAAAGGGAGGGTAGGGAGGGGATATTGACAGGGAGCCAAAAAAATTGAATTGAACTGCCTACACAGGGATGTATGGAACAGCCTTTTCATGGGTGGACACTATATGCCAGTGGGATCGAGGCCGTAGTATGTATTTACACAGTAACATTGATTGATGTGCACAGTATCCACATCTGTTAGGGGTATTTAATATAGTACTTAAAGAAGAGCTCCAGGCACCTTCAGAAAACAAGTCAGCAGCTACAAATACTGTAGCTGTTGACTTTTTATATTGGGGTACTTGCCTCTCCAGTCATCCAGCGATGTCCTAACCCAAACTGATTATTAAATCGGCTATTGGGTGCTGGCACCGCCATCTTGACTAAGGGAAACCCAGCAGTGAAGCCTTGCAAATTCACAGCCAGTTTCCTACTGCACATGTGCAAAGCATGCTTCACTTTGTGAATGGGCCACAGTCTTCTGGAACCTGTGAAGTGTCCCAGAAGGCTGCAGGGGAAGGAGGGGGTTCAAAACCAGGTACCCAGCTCCCCCCCCCCCAAAAGGTACCAAATGTGGCAGCAGAGGGGTGGAGGAGGCAGACAAGTGGAGCTTCCCCTTTGGGTCGATCTCCGCTTTAAACGTTTTCAAATCAAATAATTTTTTTAGGTGGACCCAATCAGAACCTGCATTCTTCTTTATGGAGCAGCAGGTGTAAACCCGCCTACATCCGATTTGCCAAATAGAGATGGGGATCATTCCCCTTCCATCCAGCGGATCAGATGGCAGTCAGGTATAAACGGACAGACAGTCCATTTACATCCAAATGAAGAGAGTGGGCTGTGTTTGCATAAGCAGATATGGACCTGTCATCCGGCTGCTCAGCGGACAGATCACATGCTGAGTAAGCGGATCACAGCAGCAGTCTGCCCCGCATGAAAGTGGCCTAACAGCCTAAAACAGAAAAAACAAATCTGTCATTCATCACTGCCAATTTGACAGTCTGTGCTTTTACGCAAATAGGGATCTTTCCTGCCCCACAAATCCTGTAGATGGACATCATTTTGTAGACACATTTTTTCTGTTGCTTTAGCTTGCACAACTTGGATTTCAGCATAACTTGGCACTGCCAATGGATAGCATCTTTAAATTAGTTTCATATGTTGATTTTCTGTCTCCTAATCTCTTATCTGTTAACTTTTATTCAGAAGTTTTGCTTTCTTGGAACATAAAACAGGCCATGATCACACACAACTGTTTAAGTCTTCAACAAAATAAGATTTTTTTTTTTTTCACATACCAGCATGCTTCAACTTCAGTGTTACTCACAAGAGAGGAGAGATTATTTAAAACTAAAAGCAGTTGATAACAGAGGCATGTACTGTTCTCTGCTTTGCAAGCCATCTTCTTGCACTTGCATGTCAGAACAGATTCTGTAGCCTATACATTTATTCTTGAAATTGATTATAGTAACTTTTTTGCAATTAATACTGGAAGACGGATTTTTAGAGGTTTTTTTTCTGTGGAATATTATGTTTTTTGGGACATTTTATATTTGGAAAGCTTTTATGTTTTATTTTTTTCTGATTTCAAGTTTTGTTGCCTTTGCATCACAGAGCCCTGGATTTCCGTCGTAACTAGGTATTATGTACAGAGAGATTTTTTTTTTTGCTATTTTGTAGTCCGTTAAAATGCCCATATATAGACCAAATTTGGGCAATTTTAGACCTCAATTGTCATTAATCTTCCTGTGTATGGGAAAGAGAAAACTTACCTGCATGAACATTATCTGCTTAGATACTGATCAACCCACAATTAAAATTGACTCCATACACTTTGCCTTTGTGTGATTTTCCTTATTCCTTGATGTAATCCAAGCATTATTCAGTGATGCCAAACATCGAAATTGTGCATATTTGTTTATGCATGTATGATGTCAAATCTGGACTAGGCCAGGCTCAGCCCTCAAGTACTCCCAACAAGTCCTGTTTTCAACATTTCCTTCACCTTGCATGGCTGCTTTAAATCAGGGGTAGGCAACTTTGGCCCTCCAGCTGTGGTGAAACTACATTTCCCATGAGGCATCGCAAGACCCCGACAATCACAAGCATGACTCCTAGAGGCAGAGGTATGATGGGATTTGTAGTTTTACCACAGCTGGAGTGCCGATGTTGCCTACCCCCTGCTTTAAATCAAATCCTTTGCTGGGATCCTGGGAAGGCTCACGTTCTATGCAGGAAAACAGGATGGAAAAATAGAAAAGAAACTGCTCTACAGTGTGTAGGTGCACCCAATAATGTGACTAAAGAACTGTGAGAATTGGTCTCTATAAAGACCTATTAGAAGCTGCAACTCTGCTGCATAACATAACTACAGTAAAAAATATAAAGAAAAGAAAAATGAGCTAAATCAGTGACACAAATGAGTTATGAATGTGTCCGTGACCTCACCTTTAAGCAGAATCACACTGGCCGTAAATAAAAGGACAGCGTGAAAGGGCTAAGTGTACATTGTGAGAATACTAAATTATATGGAACTCAAAACATGAAAAAACATAATAAATCATATATGCATATTCTAATACCAACAAACAGTGAATAGCGGTTATCCCAAAATTGATACTGAAAAAAATTGTAAAATAGGTAAAAAGATGATAGCCTTTGCATACAGTCCAATGGTGAGTGAATTCAAATATATGGCATACACCCGTGCATAACTACAAGTATTAAAGTCCATCCATAAGAAAAATTCAATCTTCAAATTGTGAGCTGTATTCAATCCACCACCACTGTGTAAAGATTTACTTCTTACCAGAAGTCTATGACCCCCCTTTAGATGATCACAGAAAGCGTGTGATATTATAATTTCCTGCACCCTCAGGCAATCCTTGCTGATCTCCTTATGGCAATGGCATAATCCCCATAGCATAAGAAATGCACTCTGCACTCTTCAACTCATCTCACATAGATCAAGGCTCATGGGTCAGTGAGAATGGCATGAAAAAGATAGAGGCTCCAATAGTGTAAAACCTTTGATTTATTTAAAAAATACAAGAGCGAAGATAACAGAAGCCTTAAGTCCAGTGCACCGGTCGGCACACACACAGACACAGACTGTTTTCTTCGCTCATGTAAGTGCAATTGCTGTTTTAATTTTTCGTTTAATAAAAATTGTATATATTTTCCTTTTTATATTTTGTCGCTTTGTGTATATCAATGTCAATAGCTTGGTATGTATGACAGCTGTAGGAGAAATTCAAAAAACATGGCTTGTTGGGTATACTTGGGTAATGAGGTTGGGAAGCTGAGGTAGTTCAATCCTAACACACGTGGCTAAATTGAAAGAGGAATATTGCGTCTAAATAATAATATAAAAGAAATAATAAAATATCCCCTATTTACAATATCTCATAAGATGTCCCCTGTAGTGCTTTGTTGCTCATCTCAACCTACACAGACCCACTATCACCTCTACTGCTAATAAAGGTGATATTTTAACGAAGAGCATCAAGACTCTCAATGTAGCATGCAGTGTATCTAGTGTGTTTCAATAAACGCCTCCCAAATTGTAGCACATTAATGCAGTAACATGTCCAGATGCTGTTGACATGAAATATCTTTTACTAAGCAGTTTCGTAGGGTTCTAAGATCACCTTGTGACTATGAAGCAGAATGGGGGGATATGTACAGTGCCTTGAAAAAGTACCCCTTGAAAATTTCCACATTTTATCATGTTACAACCAAAAACTTAAATGTATTTTATTGGGGTTTCGTGTGATAGATCAACACAAAGTGGCACATAATTAAAATTATAAATAGTTTTCAAACTTTTTATAACTTTTTACAAATATGTGAAAAGTGTGGCATGTATTTGTATTCATCCCGCTTTATGCTGATACCCCTAACTAAAATCTAGTGGGACCAATTGCATTCAGAAGTCACCTAATTAGTAAATAGAGTTCACCTGTGTGTAACTTAATCTCAGTATAAATACAGCTGTTCTGTGAAGCCCTCAGAGGTTTGTTAGAGAACCTTAGTGAACAACATGCAGGCCAAGGAACACACCAGACAGGTCAGGGATAAAGTTGTGGAGAAGTTTAAAGCAGGGTTAGGTTATAAAAAAAAATATCCAAAGCTTTGAACAACTGTTCAATCCATCATAGGAAAATGGGAAGAGTATGGCACAACTGCAAACCCACCAAGGAGGCAAGGAGAGCATTAATCAGAGAAGCAGGTAACTCTGAAGGCACTGCAGAGATCCACAATTCGGGCAGGAGATTCTGTCCTCAGGACAACTATTAGTCATGCACTCCACAAATCTGGCCTTTATGGAAGCGTGGCAAGAAGAAAGCCATTGTTGAAAGAAAGCTGTTTGCAGTTTGCGAGAAGCCTTGAAGGGGACACAGCAAACGTGGAAGAAGGTGCTCTGGTCAGAAAAAAAAGCAAAACACTATGTGTGGTCAGAAAACACTGCACATCCCCCACTGTGAATCATGGTGGTGGCAGCATCATGTGGGGATGCTTTTCTTCAACAGGGACAGGGAAGCTGGTCAGAGTTGATGGGAAGACGGATGGAGCCAAATACAGGACAATCTCAAAATCTGTCTGCAAAAGACTTGAGGTGGAGGTTTACCTTCCAGCAGGACAATGACCCTAAACATACAGACAGAACTACAATGGAATGGTTTAGATCAAAGCATACTCTTGTGTTAGAATGGCCCAGTCAAAGTCCAGACCTAAATCCAATTGAGAATCTGTGACAAGACTTGAAAAATGCTGTTCACAGACGCTCTCTATCCAATCTGACAGATCTTAAGCTATTTGCAAAGTAGAATGGACAAAAATGTCACTCTCTAGATGTGCAAAGCTGGTAGAAACATAACCAAAAAGACATGCAGCTGTAATTGCAGCGAAAGGTGGTTCTACAAAGTATTGATTTAGGAGGGCGGAATACAAATGCACGCCACATTTTTCACATATTTAAGGGAAGGGAGGAGTGGGTTCAAGTACATCTAAATCCAAGAACAAAAAATTCATGTTGCAGTTTAGAGCATTGGTGTTCTTTTTTTTTTTCACTTCTTTTTTTACCCTTGTTTTCACATGGTGATCCCTCCAGTAATATACTTCAGATTGATTTGGTTGGTTGCTTTTGAAACCTAGTTGAAATTATCTGAAAATTGCTGAGTGTGACCAGCATTAGGGGTTTAGTGTTAAGTGTTGGTGGGAAAGGTTGACTGTTAAAGGCCCACTTTAGTTATTAAATGTGAGCGTGTATAGTAATGATCAATCACACAAATTTGGAGCATTGTGCTGTCATGAGTGATAAATGGCTACAACATGCACTCCTTTTTCCCTATGTGTAGCAATCACTAGAAATGAGTTGTAGGGCAATCATGGGTGGTGATCATGGGTATTTATGTGGACAAATTGCATAACCATTATATTACTAATTTAATAACTGTGCTAGGGTAGTATTGCAGTACTGATTTTTTAAAACAAAGTTGCACTTGTCATTTACATGTCTAAGGCCTCATGCACACAGGGGCGTTGGATAAAACGAGCTGCAAAGCTAGTTCTGACGCCAGGAAAAAGCAGCTGTAAAAATGTGCTTTTAGTAGCGTTTTGCATTGACGTTGATGCATGTTTAGCCGTGCTAGCTTTCAGCATCTTTTCTCTGCCTCTATTCAAAATCAATGGTTCCCTATGGGAGGCCATTGATTTGGATAGAAGTCGCACCAGAAGTTGGATCATGATTATCCGACTTGCAGTGCCACTTGTGTGCTGAGGATCTTGAAGGAACCCCCCCCCCTGCAAAAATGAAAAAAAAAAACGCACCAAAATCTATCCCAGACCCTTATCCAAGCATTCAGCCTGGCAGGTCAGGAAAGGGGGGGGGGGGAACGAATGAGCACCCCCCCTGGCCATACCAGGCCACATGCCAACAACGTGGGGGTGGGTGCTTGAGGCCACCATGTTAATGAGGACAAGGGCCTCTTCCCGACAACCCTGGCCGGTGGTTGTCGGGAAGAGGCCCTTGTCCTCATTAACATGGTGGCCTAAAGCACCCACCCCCATGTTGGGGGCATGTGGCCTGGTATGGCCACGGGGGGTGCTCATTCGTCCCCCCCCCCTTTCCTGATGCATTACATGCATCCCATACATTGTACCCCTACCCATTCACCCCAAAAAAGTGTCAAGAAATTAAAACACTACACAGGTTTTTAAAGTAATTTTATTAAATCCGCTCCGGCGTCCCTCCCACCCCCCCCCCCCCCCCCCTCTCTGGCTTATCTCTCTCCTGTGGTGATGTCGTCTCCCTCTGCCGGTTCTTCTCCTCTCTCCGGTATGTCTTCTCTCTGCACTGTCCTCTCCCTCTTCTGCTGGGTCTTCTCCCTCTGTTCTTTGTCCGATGTTGCCTTGACGCGCTCTCCCGGTGTAATGCTGGGTCCTGCTGGGCTGCGAGATAAGGATATGGTGTGAATTTTGGGGAGACCCCATGCCATTTTTTTGGTGTGGGGGTTCCCCTTAAAATCCATACCAGACCGAAGGGTCTTGTATCTCTTGAGGGGGGAACGCCAATTTATAATTTATTTTTCATTTTGGCTTCGACTTCTGGTGCAACTTCTATTCAAATTGTTGAGTTCCCATAGGGAACCATTGGTTTTGAATAGAGGCAGAGAAACACCTGACGATGCTTAACACGGCTGTTAAGCAGCGTTTACCGGCGTCAGGCATTTTTACAGCTCTAGCTACGATCATCAGAACGCACTGGTCCTGTTTTTTTTTTTTTTTTGGAGCTTAAAAGGGCCTATGCCACTTACAGCTCCTAAAAGCCTTTGTGTGCATGAGGCCATAGGCCAACATGGAGGGGCGTTTTTAAGCTGTAAAAGAAAAACGGCAGACACCCCTAGAAGCAGCTGTAAAAATGTCTGTGTGAATAAAGCCTAAATGGCGGGCTGCTTACATTAACAGTAATGCCTAGCTGAGTGACAGAGAAAAGCAGCCTGTCATATTCAGCATAGGCTTACAACAGCATTTGGATTAGACTTGGTGACCTGCCTTATCCTAATTTTACCTTGAAAACCCCAAGCCTGCATCTCATTAAGGGGTGCTTATGCACAGAAAATATTGTTGCACAAACCTAGCATCAGGAGATCAGGTTAGATTTCAGTAGGATTAACAAACAGAAAAGTAATGCCACTCAGGTGAGTGTAGACATGCCTCTTCTCACCTGATCCCTGCTATCATGTTAGAGAAAACCTGTAAGGATACAGACATGAAAGCTACCATTACTGACTTGTCTTGTCTTGGTGAGGGCTTCTGGGCAGTTTTCTTGATCTTATTTCACTATAAAGGCCTCATTTACATGGTCACGTAGGACCATACTCTGCCAAGGATAAGTGTATTTGTGTGGCGGGTAGCACAGGCAGATGCAATCAGCTGCTGCCAGCAAGCCTGTGCAAATCAATCACAGGTAGCTGTGGATGTAATCGCACAAGGCAGCTCTTGTATTTTTATTCTCACAGGTATGGGTCAATTATATTTTCAATTTTAATAGGTTTATAACCTTTTTTTTATGTTTTACTGGTTTGTGTAAAAAATCTTAAGTGCATACAGTTTTAATGCAGAATGTGTATATTACATTGTATTGGAAAAGCTTGCGTGCTTCTTTTTTGTTTTTTGGCACACTCTGTTAATTAAATAGTTAGGACATTGTCCTCTTTGCTAACAGAGATGGAGGGAAGACTTATCCCTCCTCTGAGGCATTCAGGCCTTGGTTTAGTGTTCTCTGAGACCTCAGCTGTTACTCTTATGCCGCGTACACACGATCGGAATTCTCGTCGGAAAAAACTCTGCTGTTTTTTCTGACGGAATTCCGCTCAAGCTGTGTTGCCTACACACGATCACACCAAATTCCGACGGTCAATAACACATCGGCATAAAACACGTTCGACAGCACTATAAAAGGGAAGTTTAATGCTTTCGAGCATGCGTCGAATTGTTTCCGAGCATGCGTCGGAATTTTGCGTGTCGGAATTGCATACACACGATCGGAAAATCCGATAGAAAGGTTTTCCGTCGGAAAAATTGATAACAGGTTCTCAATCCAAAGTCCGTCGGAAATTCCGACAGAAAAAGACCCGTTGGGCATACACACGGTCGGAAAATCCGATGAAAAGCTCCCATCGGACTGTTTTCATCGGAAATTCCGACCGTGTGTACGCCGCATTAGATCTCCATCTGCTGACTGCAAGTGACAAAGGTGAAATATTTATACGTCAACATATCTCCATTTTTTCTGATACAAAAAAATCTGGAAGGAACAAAATATATAAAGTAAAGACACCCTTATAAGGGCTTAAAAGTAAACTAAACAATGTATGGGCTTAATTCCTAAAGGTTTTACCAAAAGAAAATGATGAGTAAGCAGAATATACTATGTAGTCTGAAATGCACATCAAAACCCATGTTTTTTTTTTACATGCGTTTGTGCAATTGGATCTGCAACAGCTGTAGTTCTGTATGCCTTTGATGACATTTCTCTGCAATCCCACCTTCCAATCTGACAGATAAGTGCCAGGTATATTAATATGTGATTCATGTGTGTTTGCACCTGCTGACATGTTAATACATGCTGTGTTTACACTGGACTGAGTTAACTAATGTGCTGCTTGAGGATAATAGTATTTCACAAGTGCTGGTACATGTGCAGTAGTATGTGCAGTATTTAAAGTGCTTGTCATAACCAAGGAAGAATATATCATCTTACATTCTTAGCTAGTAAATGTAAGCTTCATCATTGTTTCTATTCTGTTAAATGTCAGCTTCGAAGACTTTGGGAGATAAAATAATAATGACTAATGCCGTGTACACACGATCGGAATTCTCGTCAGAAAAAGCTCTGATGGTTTTCCAGACGGAATTCCGCTCAAACTGTCTTGCCTACACACGGTCACACCAAATTCCGACCGCCAAGAGCAGGGTGACGTAAAACACTACAACAAGCCGAGAAAAATGAAGTTCAATGCTTCCGAGTATGCGTCGAATTGTTTCTGAGCATGCGTAGGAATTTTGCGTGTCAGAATTGCTACAGACGGTCGGAATTTCCAATAGAAACCTTTTCCGTCTGAAAAATCGAGAACATGCTCTCAATTTTTTTCTGTCGGAAATTCGGCCAGCAAAATTCCGATGGAGCCTACACACGGTCGCATTTTCCGATGAAAAGCTCTCATCAGTCTTTTTCTGGCCAGAATTCCGATCGTGTGTACGCAGCATAAGAGTGCAAAAGTTTGCAGTGAATTTTGAAAATCCTCAATCTCAAACTACAGCCCTAGAATTTAGCTAAAGGCAAAACTTTTTTTAGAACCCTTGTTAGGTTTTTAGTGCTGTCTTTGCTCCCTTTAAGGATATTTACCATGTCTTTTTTTTGTCCTGCTTACCATTCTCACTGAAAGTCAAAGAAAATCCCAAATTTTGAGCTGTCCCTAGAACACTAATAGAGGAGACACCTTCCAATTTGTTCTGGTAACCTTGGGGTCCCCGTGGGCTTGATTGATTCCCTTAATTTACAGAGACTTCCTCTCACTTCCTGTTATGGATACGGAACAGGAAGTGAAGGTAAATCTTCCCAAAGGGACATCCTGCAGATGCCAAAACAAACGGACAGAGCTTATAACCCGCTGTTAGTCTTGTTTTGCCTATAGTTCTACTTTAAGTTGGTTACTATACATTCTGATTGTGTAATCTCCTTTCAAATTACCTAAACTATGTAATATGAGGACAAACGTAAACAATTCAATTCGTTTTAAATCAGGCAGGCCCTTGCACTACATAGTTATTGGTACATCTAAAGGAGATTTTACAGTCAGATTGTATAGTGTATGGTCTGCCTTAGACCACCATGCATAAGCAACAACCTAGAGCCAAATCGTTTTTTAAGATTGGGTATAAAGGGCATACTGTATTGTTATGCTGTCACTGTTGCAGATGTGTGTACAAGCCAGTGCCTGTTTGTGCTGTATATTCTTTGAATCGTGCATATAAGTCCATGTCTCAGGTATGTTACGGACATGTCTTTATTTTGGCATGAATGCACACTTTTCTGTATGCATGCGTCTGTGTCAGCAGTGTGAATTTATGCACCTCTTACTTTTCTAACCCTGCATGTAGCAGTATGCCATTCACTGTACTTACCATGGCTGAATTAATCAAACTGAAGAAAGTAAAGTATTTGTTATCCTTATAAACTAGTGAGATTCACAGTTTTTCTAAGACAGGTTCTAAAATTACAGGAAATTTGAATTGCCTTTGTGACAATGAAACAAATAAAGCAAATGCCCATAAACCTAGATTCCTATTCCATTAAAGTGGAGTTCCACCCAAAAATGGAACTTCCACTTTTTGGAATCCTCCCCCCCTCCGGTGTCACATTTGGCACCTTTTGGGGGGGGAGGAGGGAGCAGATACCTGTCTAATACAAGTATTTGCTCCCACTTCCTGGCATAGATCACTGCGCCACTTCCGGTGCCTACTCTGTCCTCCCCCGCTGTCTTCTGGGAGACAGAAGACAGCAGGGACCAGTGAGGACACGCAGCACGATTTGCGCATGCGCAGTAGGGAACCAGAAAGTGAAGCCGCACGGCTTCACTTCCTGATTCCCTTACCGAGGATGTCAGCGGCAGCTGCCGAGAGCCGACGGACAGATCGGCTTCAACTGCCGACATTGCGGGCTCCCTGGGCAGGTAATGGTCCATATATTAAAAGTCAGCAGCTGCAGTATTTGTAGCTACTGGCTTTTAATATTTTTTTTCGGTGGACTCCGCTTTAACATTAAAAAAATGGTAGGGTTTACCCACATGATGACTACAACCTTTATCAAATCCAAAATTGGCAAAAGTCCCCATGATATCAGTCAGAACTAACCCTCGTGCTCTAAAATAGAGATGTATTTATGTTTTAATTCCCAAATGGCCCTTCGACTTCATCCAGACTGCTTGAATGGAATCCACTACAGTAGATGTCCATAAACCTACATTCTTATTCTATTAACATTAAATGTATTTAACAGGTTTCATTACAACTTGTGCATTTTTCCCCAAACCAAAACTACATAGACGGTTAGAAATTTCACTCATTCAATAACAATTCTCCATCCTGTTCCTTCAAGTTTTCTTGTCACTATAGTCAAAAACGACCATCGATTGGACTCCACTAAAAGCAAACCTACTGAAAAGGAAAACATTTTACATAAATAGTTTGTAAGGTTGAATTGAGACTCCAGTCCATCCAGGTCAACTTGTATGGTTTTGTGTGTGTGTGTGTGTGTGTGTGTGTGTGTGTGTGTATCTACAGCTCTAGTATTTCCCATATTCCTGTATTTTGTGTTTGCCAAGATGCCCATCTAAAAGTTTTTTGAAATTGTTGACACTACACGCTAAAATCACCAACTGTGGAAGGGAATTCCACACCCATACTGCTCTAATAATTAAAGGACCCTTTATGTAGTTTAAGGTAAAACCACTTCTCATCCAACTTAATTGAGTGCCCATGTGTCCTGTTAAGCCACCTGAGACTATATTTTTTCCCTATACTAGAATCCCCATTTAGATATTTGTAGATTGTGATCATATCCCCTTTTAAGCATCTCTTCTCCAAGGAGAATACATTTGTAGTCATTCCTTGTAACTGAGGTCTTCCAGTCACCTTATTAGCTTTGTTGCCCTTCTCTTAACTTTCCCCATGTCAAGGATATCCTTCTTGCAAATTGGTAGCCAGAACTGGATGGCATATTTTAAGATGTGGCCAAACCAGACTTTATTGTATAGTGTTAGAATTATAGTTGTATCTCTTGAGTAGGAGGAATGAGTTGAAGAGGTAGGGGGAGCCTGTGTTGGTATAGTCTTGATATAGTCTTGTTAAGCACAAGCTCCAGAGCTCGTCATGTAGTGAGCAATGTTTGGTCAAAGTCTAGAGACCTATAATGCTTGGTGCCCAGACCTGTATTGCGCATAGGGAAAGGGAATCACATGTTCAATAAGGACAGGTATACAGCTGAAAGAACACCCTTCCCCTGGGGGTTGTGTATACAGAAGTGTTAGAAGCGGGAGATTACTTACGGGGATGTGGAGTTCAGGGTTGAAGGGGTGATGAAAAATACCAAAGCCAGAAAAACACTACCTAACTTTTTGAGAGGAAAAACATCTCCTTTTTCAAGTTGGACAGTATACTGTATATACATTGAGTAGCTTATGGAATTATTTTTCTTTAACAAGCTTTTGCAATAAGTTAATGTTTGGGTTCACTTCTTAAAATGTGCTGATCTCCAAAATCAAAACAATTATTTTATATTGGAACACACTATATAAACATATTTTGACTGCTTTTCTAAGAATTATTTTCTTAAGTTGTGCAACATTTAATATGACTTGGGGCAGCCTGGGTTATATGAGTTCCTTATTATATTTATAGGATACCATAGTGAGGGCTTTAACGTGTAATCTTTTACTGCTGCATGTGAAAACTAATTGGACAAACATTTCTGCACCCAAACAACTGAAATACAATAAATATATTTTGCCCATGGCCATGCATTTTTTCTATCAATGTAATTAGAAGGAAGTAATGATAAGCTACATTATAACTTCCAAGTACTAGTGGTTAGCCATTATAGTCTATTGGAATCATGCTCTTTGCCAGTATAAATGTTTACTTCTATCTGCGAGTGTGAAAGTAAAACTAAATACATAAATTCATGCATGAAGGTAAAAAGTTTTAAAACATTTAAAGTCAACTGGAGGGGTTCTTGATTCTCTGCCCCAGATACACAACATATAGTAAGGGAAAAAACCCTATTAGTTGATACTGATACAGATTTCACAATTGAAGATTTTTCCTTAAATGTATGGATTTCCCTTCACTTTCCGTTTCAGTGGCAATGGTCAGTTGGACAAAGAGGGCGAATTTTCCCAGATGATACAGAAAGTCATAAAAACCTGATGGAGATCTATCACTTCTTTGCTCTAATTTCAGAAAATGTCTCACATTTGCAAATTACCAAAAAGTACTTTTTTACTTTGTAAAATAATTTTTGTGCTAATATTTTTCTCACTAAAGATAATTCCATTTTTGACATAGTAGGAGTGTGTTGGACATTTGCAGATACACTACTGTTTACACACAGAGCAAGAGTCTTTCTGAAAAACTGTGTACAACGTTTGCTTTGATGCACATGGAATGTACTTATCCAATTTAAACTGAAAGTTCAATTGAGCTTTAACCCTGTTTCTCAAGGTAAGCCTATAAACGTCCTGTTATTCAAGGGGTTTAAATAAGCCCAGAACTGCTCAAACATTGAAAGCAGGAGGAGCTTGGGGGG
This sequence comes from Lithobates sylvaticus, assembly GCA_028564925.1. Taxonomy (NCBI): domain Eukaryota; kingdom Metazoa; phylum Chordata; class Amphibia; order Anura; family Ranidae; genus Lithobates; species Lithobates sylvaticus. The sequence goes on along the minus strand of CM053028.1, from coordinate 330,543,013 downwards.
CATCTGCTCCCTGATCTCCTTTGTGACCAATGAACTCGAAAGTGACTGGGAATTTCTCACTACTTTGTTCAGTGTTCTCATTCCCCTGCTACTGTGGCTGGTGGAGTTGCTAAACAGAATGATCTGTGTTTGATTAGTGCCAATGACAGAGGGGATTTGGCTTGCGGGAGACATTGGAGGTCTTTTGCCCGTGCCATCACTTTGGGGACTTGTTATAAAAGTAAATGAGAAGAGTTAAATCGTATTAAAAAAATAAATACAAAGTAACTAAAAATAAATCTAAAAGCACACACAAATGCAAATGCATGCAAAGGGCACATACATGTATGTAAACATTAATTGCACCACACGCGAGATATCATCACGGACGTTGGAGTGAGAACCCATAATGATAAGCCTTAAAGTTTTTTTTTTTTTCTTCTTAAAAAAACAAACTGTGCTGGATCAATAGAGGACTCAGGTAAGTGTTTAGGGGGGGGGGGGGGCACTGCTATTGGAAGGTTTTTACCTTAATGCATAAAATGCATTAAGGTAAAAAACCCTTTTGCCTTTAGAACCACTTTAAGGCTTATAAAGCGTCACCTATGAACAATTTTGGATTCACAGTTTTTTGCCATTTCACAGGTGTACGCAGTTAAGGCTTGCCATGTTTGCTATCTATCTTTTATATTTTACCAAAATAACTGTGTATTATATTGTGTGTGTTTGCACTAATATTTTAAGCTGATTTTTTTCCCTGGAAATATGCATTAACCAAACAATTGTGCACATATCATGCGACATAAGAAAATACAGTTGCCCCTACTTAATTCTACATGGAATTTTACAGCTTTCCGAAAATGTAATTATTTGGTGGTGGGGGGTTAAAGTAATTTATAGCAAAAAAATGCCTTTTTTAACCTCTGTGAAAAAATTGCCCCAGTAGAGAGTTAAAGATACACTTCAGTCTATGGTAATGATGATTATTTTGCTTATATTGTATGCAGTAGCCTCCTTGTTAACTCAATATCTATGGTTTCTTTGTTTTCGGAATGACCCTGAATCAGAGCATGCAAAAACTCAGATCAGTGGGGTTTTTTTTCCTTTATATTTTTTTATTATAGAATTTCATCATTTACAGACCAAAATACATTCTTGTTGGAAAATCTAATACTTATCTCCTTATTAACCACATGCCGACCGCGCTATAGTCGAAAGACGTCTACAGCGCGGTCGGCAAGTTCTGAGTGGACGTCCTACGGACGTCCTCCCAGAAACTTGCTCCCGCGCGCCCCCTGGGGCGCGCACTCGGGAACATCCGTGACCGCCGGGTCCCGAGGACCCGGCGCATCACGGTAAACAGCCGCTGATAGCGGCCGTTTACCATGTGATCGCTCCGTCAAATGACGGAGCGATCACATGTACACAAACCGGCGTCACGTCATGACGCCGGCTCCTCCCTCCCCTCTCTGTACCGATCAGTACAGAGAGGAGAGAAGCGGAGAGGGGGAGAGACGGGACCAGCGCTGTGGGCTGGATGTGTAGTGCCCACAGCGCTGGTCAATGCTCTGCCACCACTGTGCAATGCTCTGCCACCACTGTGCAATGCTCTGCCACCACTGTGCAATGCTCTGCCACCACTGTGCAATGCTCTGCCACCAACCACTGTGCAATGCTCTGCCACCAACCACTGTGCAATGCTCTGCCACCAACCACTGTGCAATGCTCTGCCACCAACCACTGTGCAATGCTCTGCCAATACTGTGCAACACTGTAATACTCTGCCAATACTTGCCAATACTCGCCAATACTCTGCCAATACTCGCCAATACTCTGCCAATACTCGCCAATAATTTTTAATAGAAACAAAGAATTTTTTTTTTTACCAAATTTTCAGTATTTTTTGATTTATAGCGCAAAAAATAAAAAACCCAGCGGTGATTAAATGCCACCAAAAGAAAGCTGTATTTGTGTGAAAAAAAGGACACAAAATTCATTTGGGTACAGTGTTGCATGACGGAGTAATTGTCATTCAAAGTGTGAGAGCACCGAAAGCTGAAAATTGGTCTGGTTAGGAAGGGGGTTTAACTGCCCAGTGGTCAAGTGGTTAAAGTATCTAATACATAATTTCCTTATTTCTAAAACCATATATATGGTCAGTCCCAGGCAAGTTCTGACATTTTTCTTTTTTCCTTGCATATATCATCTATACAACATAATTAGCATATACACATCTACAAATATTAACTGCATATACACAAACATACAAAAACTAACCAACACACAAAAACCAAAAACACAAAAAAAAACAAATCGAGCGACTAATCCGATCCTTGGCTAATATACTAAGCTGTATATCTGTCTATAAAATAAATTACCACTGCTGGTGGGTTTTTACAGTACCTTCCTTTCTGCCCACTGGTATGGCCTTCCATCCCCATTTTCTTTGTTATACCCTACCTATAACAGGCTATCCCTGACCTCCCTACAAGGGAACAAAAAGAGCCAATGAAGATGGGGCCAATATCCATGGTTTCCACAGTTTAAATTATTAGGTATTCCCCTATTACAATAGATTTGTTGTTCCTTCAGAAGGTTGTCATTTACTTGAAGGCGGCTTTCCTCAAATGAGGGTGCACTCTGAGATATCCACTTTAGGACAATTGTCTTTCGTGCTATAAACAATGATCTCTTCATCTTCAACTCTTCACAGATTACCTCATACGGTAGACTATGAGGTTGCTGTGTGTGTGTGTGTCTGCATTCAGCTTTATAAAAATTTAGCTAAATCATATGATATTTTAAGTTTAGCACAAGCAGTGCTTAATAAATAGCAGTAATCGTTCCCTGATTGGCTTCCTGCATAGAGTTGTTCTTTGACAATGCCATTAATAATGAGCTGCAGAGAAATCACTGCAAGCTTTCATGATACAATGTTATCTTCATCTGATAAATTATAAGTTGTCTATGATTAAAGGTTAAGGATTAGAACCCAGAATTTATTATTATTTTACCTACATAAAATACATTGGTTTTCCTATTTTGTGCAGGCTAAAAGCCTCCATATTCAGACATCATGAATTGCATTAGAGCTGTAATAATAGGCTCAAATCACAAAAGTAACACATCGGGATAAGTATGTTTTCAAAAAAGTTAATGTGTGTTAGCTGAAATCCAATCAAAAATGATGATCCTTTTGTATGTTCAGAGGGTGACATCATTAATTTAACTCTGTGGCTCTGCCAGTTCTTTTCATCTCCATGCTTCCAGGCCACTCACTGGACTGTGAATAATCAGCAGACCGCTGAGATTCTTCCTGTGGTTTCTTCAACTTTTAAGTCTGCTTAAACAACACCCCCTCTATCTTGAAGTCCCTTAAACATGCTAGGATGATGACATTGTGCAGTGCACGAGAGCATGATTGGCTCCCAGTTCAACCACGTATATCTCTTCTAAATTGCTTTTGTTCAGAGATTTATGGGAGGTTAATCTAAACCCTAAGTGTAATGATTCTAGTATTGTTTATAGATAAATACATTTTTTTTTAACTAAAGCTAAAGTATGTGATTTAATGTTTGTCAAGAAGTTTCACTTGAAATGACCCCAAGTGACTAAATGATAGCCTTCAGAAGATTAATTTAAAAAAAGGGATCTATGGTTGTCTAGTTTTGCTTTCTAGCAACAGTTAACCCATATGTACCTATGAATAGGGGAATGTTTATTTTACACTTCATCTGTCATTTTTCATAGCCCCTGCTGTGTAGCTTTACATGAAGTACAGCAATGTAGTGCAAACACTTTAATGGGTTTAATGAGGCATTGTGTGCGAATAGTTTGAAGGGCAAATTAAGGTGTTCCAATCACAAAAGCTGTCAAATCTAATTTGATTCAGGAAGTATGTGCCAGACTGTGTAATTTGCAGCCCCCTGCCCTGGACAGCTTGGCACTTCCTGGTAGGATTGTAACCTCTCATCATAGAAGATGGCTGTACAGCTCCATTAGTCAGACTACATTATACTGTCATGGATTTGGGTCAATCTAACCCAACTGTCCCCTTGTGAATTGTCCACTCTGTGCTGTTGTTGTGTGGGTTGCATAATCTCCACTATAATTTCCTAACCAAGAAATCCCAGCAGCCTATTTTCCGAGATTCTCTCAGCAAATCTGGGCTTTTTATTTACATTGGACAAATTGACTATGGCAATCCTTTCTTCCTGATGAACTTTTCCCAGACTGATTTTCTTGTCACGACAGCAGTCATTCTATAATGCTATTGAATTTTCTCCTCTCTCAGCATGTATAAATTTTATTTGGATCTCATGTCATTTTTTATCTGTGCGGAGAGTTTTATGGATGAATGTGGTATGTTTTAATGCCAGCAAATTTCACATCGCCTTTGTACTGCTGAATGCACTCTAACAAGGGCATACATATAGCCATTGCATACCAAATCGATAACTAAGAGACCTAGAAACACGGGAGACACAGTATTGTACTTTCCTAAACACATAATGAATTATCCAGACAGTAATCATGATAAAATATATGCACACAAAACTCATGTTTCAATAACTTCAATTTTTCATTTTGGATAAAGGAAGAGAGGGTTATAACCCCTGTACTTTTTTTTTCTTTTTACATCTGTGTCCCATTAGGGAGATTTCCCATTCACATCCTGTCCCAAAGCCAAAACATAAAGTGAAAGGAAATCCCTCTAAAGTGTAAAAATCCCTGGTGGTAACCAGAACTATTGTCCCCATTGGAAGATGTGTTCCCCTCTATGCTTTTCCTAGTACCAATGCAAAATTTGGGTATTTCTTTCACTTTCACTCTTGATGATAATTAGTAAACAAAATAGAGGGGGGAATCTCCTGAACAGAGGCAAGACAGAGTTAAAAACTCAACAGGTGTTGTAATCCCTCTCCACTTCAATGCAAAACTAAAAAAAGGTTTTGCACTTAAGCCGACCATAGATAGTTTTACGGTTGATTTACTAAAACTGGAAAGTGCAAAATCTGGTGCAGCTCTGCATAGAAACCAATCAGCTTCCAGGATTCACCCTAGGTTCACACAGAGGGCCGGTTTGAAATCATGCAAGTTTAGCTGAACTCGCACGAGTTCAAACAGGCATTTAAGTCCAACTTCGGAGGCGATTTGACAGACATCTGTGCGGGTTCATGTACAGATGTCTATTCAAATCGCCCCCGAAATCGCCAAAAGTAGTGCAGGAATTACTTTTGGGAATAGGTGCCGCACTGCAAAATCAGCGTTGCACCATTTTGGATGGTACCGTTGCCATCAATAGGCGGCGGTTTGACATGTCAAAATGGCCCGATGTAAACTTGGCCTTATTGTCAAAGCTTAATTGAACAAGCTTAAGTTGGAAGCTGATTGGCTATTATGCACTCTCCAGTTTTAGTAAACCAACCCCTAAGTTACTTTGTACTGGCACCCAGCATGGTAAAATTGTACCATGAGCTGTGCATGTGTGGCAAATGTAGTGGCAAATGTAGTGTTACTTCTGCCTAAGTTGATAAAGACCAGGGTTTCTTTAGCTGCCATGAATTTCCTATTACAATTTGCTTACAAAAAAGACACAAGTCTAACCTATGTGTGTGATTATATGTCAGTATTACATTGTATATCCCTCTATGTTGCAATCGTTCAGGTTATATAATAGTTTTTTGAAACTATTAATGCCCCCCCCCCGCGCTGAAACCACCGCCTGTGGAAGGTAATTCCACATCCTTGCCGCTCTTACCGTAAAGAACCCTCTACGCAGTTTAAGATTAAACTCCTTTTCTTCTCATTTTAACCACATCAATACTGGGCACTTTCGCCCCCTTCCTTCCCAGGGCAATTTTCAGCTTTCAGTGCTCCTGCAATTTCAATGACAACATGCTACTCTGTACCCAAATTAAATTTTTATCATTTTGTTCTCACAAAATCTTTTGGCTTTCTTTTGGTGGTATTTATTCACAACTCCGTTTTTTATTTTTTATTTTTGCGATATAAGCAAAAAAAGAGCAGAAATGTGAAAATAAAAAATAGTAATTTTTATTTTATTTTAAAAGAAATACAATAAAATCACATCAAAAATTTAAGCCAAAATGTATTCTGCTACATGTCTTTGGTAAAAAAAAAAATCCTGTTACGTGTATAATAATTGGTTCGTGTGATCACGGACAGATGTACGCAAATGATCATGTACAGATGTGCCCAGGTGATCACAGACATATGTGTGCAGATAATCATTGAGACATGTGGTTTTACTGGGACATATGTGGGGGACAGGTGTTTTTGGGGACATATGTTTTGGTACATTGTGTTTTACACTGCGTGTTACTATGCTGGTGATCAGAGTGTAAAAATCTCAGCTCATACACACTGATCACCAACCGGCTGCAGCTCTCCTCACCGTCGACTAATGTGTAAAGAGAGGAAAGCTGATCGCCTAGCAATCAGCTCTCTGTTTACATCACATGACAGCTGTGATTGGACACGGCTGTCATGTGATCAAGAGGGCCAATCACAGAGCCCTCCTGCCGATCTGAGATGCACTGGGTGACACGAGCGCATCGGGATTGCGCGGTCCCGCGCAACATCCCCCTCCTTCTGAGGGACGTTCCTGAACGTTCGCTCAGGAGGAGAGAGTGCCCACTGGGCCGTACATATGCAGTGGCCGGGTGGGAAGTGGTTAATGAGTCTTATTAAACTCCCTTCCGCAAAAAAGCTTTATCCTTATTGTGGGGTCACCAGTATGGTATTTGTAAATTGAAATCATATCCCCTCTCAAGGGTCTTCTCCAGAGAGCATAAGTTCAGTGCTCACAACCTTTCTTCATAACTAATATCCTCCAGACCCTTCATCATCTTTGTTGTCCTTCTTTGTACTTGCTCCATTTCCAGTACATCTTTCCTGAGGACTGGTCCCCAGAACTGGACAGCATACTCCAGGTGAGGCCGGACCAGAGTCTTGTAGAGTGGGAGAATTATCGCTTTATCCCTTGAGTTAATCCCATTTTTAATGCATGCCAATATTCAGTTTGCTTAGTTAGCAGCAGCTTGGCATTGCATGCCATTGCTGAGCCTATCATCTACTAGGACCCCCAGGTCCTTTTCCATCCTAGATCCCCCAGAGGTTCACCACCTGGTGAGTAGATTGCATTCATATTTTTTCCACCCAAATGCATTATTTAAAAATTTTCTACATTATACATAATTTGCCATGTAGTTGCCCACTCCATTCATTTGTTCAGATCTTATTGCAAGGTTTCCACATCCTGCAGAGAAGGTATTGCCCTGCTTAGCTTAGTGTCATCTGCAAATACAGAGATTGAACTGTTTACCCCATCCTCCAGGTCATTCATGAACTAATTAAACAGGATTGGTCCCAGCACAGAACCTTGGGGGACCCCACTTCCCACCCCTGACCATTCTGAGTATTCCCCATTTATCACCACCCCCTGAACTCGCCCTTGTAGCCAGTTTTCAACCCATGTACTCACCCTATGGTCAATACAACGGACCTTACTTTGTACAGTCAATGTGTATGGGGAACTGTGTCAAATGCTTTTGCAAAATTCAGATACACCACGTCTACGGGCCTTCTTTTATCTAGATGGCACCTCAGATTGGTTTGGCAAGAATGATTCTTCATGAATCCATGCTGATTACTGCTAATAATACCGTTATCCTTACTAAAATCTTGTATATAGTTATCATCCCCTCCTTGCATACTATTGATGTTAGGCTAACTGGTCTGTAATTCCCAGGGATGTATTTTGGCCCTTTTTTTAAATATTGGTGCTACATTGGGTTTTCTCCAATCAGCTGGTACCATTCCAGTCAGTAGACTGTCAGTAAAAATTAGGAACAATGGTCTGGCAATTACTTGACTGAGTTCCCTAAGTACCCATGGGTCCAAGCCATCTGGTCCCAGTGATTTATTAATGTTAAGATTCCCAAGTCTTTTTCTAATTATGTCCTCTGTTAGCCATGAGGGTGCTTCCTGTAATGTGTCATGAGGACAAACACTGCAGTTTTGGCTACTGAAGCCCCCCCACCCGATTCCCTCATGAAGACTGGTGAGAAAAATAAACTCAATGCCTTCACCATCTTCCCATCCTGGTATGGATTTTGGGGGGACCCCTACACCATTTTTTTAAAATTTGGTGCAGGGTTCCCCTTAATTATATCAGACCCGAAGGTAATGGAGGGGGGGGGGGGGATCCAATGCTTTTTTTCAATTATCTGTATCTATATTGCCGAGACCCGACAATTCATTACAGCCGTGATCAGTTTTAAATGACAATTTTTCCTTTAGAAATGTAATTTTGCTGTGGTACTGTTCTAAACACAGGAGAAATGTGCCACTTTACAGGCATACTATAGACAGCCCCCCCCGAGGCACAATACAATATTACATTTTTATTGTTTCACGTGAAGCATTAAAAAAATCACTGCTTCCGAAACTGCCGTTTTAAAAAAAATAATTTGCATTCATACGTGTCCCCTGGGACAGGACCCAGGTCCCCAAACACTTTTTTAATGACAATATAAGCCTTTGAAATTAGCACTTTTGATTTTTCATTTTAGTCCCCCAATAGACGTTAACGGTGTTTCGGCAGCTTTCGAATTTGCAGCGAACACCGCATATTGTACGCTGTTAGGTGAACAGGCAAACACCCGATGTTCGAGTCGAACTTACGCTCGACTCAAACATCGGGCTCGTCCCTAGTCTCCACCCGCCTCTGTGCTGGCCCCTGTCGGGTACGTTCCCGGCTCTCGTTTGGTATGGAGGGTCTTCTCAGTGCTGACAGTTACTTCCCAAATTCAGAACCTGGGCTTCCAGGGAAACGATGTGCTTACATTTTGCACAGCAGTATTCGCCCCTGATCAGATATCAAGGAGCGCTTACATGCCGCAAGATGTACACCGAGTCGCATCTCCACACACACCGGGCATCGTACCTACTAATTTAATGAGGATTGGGGAATATACCCTGTCCAAATTACTCGCTTCCTGACACGAATACTCAACAATACAATACATAGGTACTAGCCCCCCACGTGCACTTGCAGCACTCGTGTACTCACTGCCCATGTGCACTCACAATACTCAACAAAAACAGTTACTCAGTTTTCTTTTTTTTTCTTTATGCTAACTGGTTATGACTGCTCTGCACAATCTCCCATGCAATCTGACACTTGCAGAGCTTGTCGGTGTTTACGGTCACCCCTATGGTTTCAATAATAATATTACTAACAGGACATTTCAGATGCTACTTACAGGTTTGACGTCCCCTGTCAAACACTTGGTCTAAGTTCCAGCAAGCAAAATGGTGGCAGGCTCAAAATGAGTTCTACAGAAAGTTTTATAGGCCTCAAGCACCTGTGACCAATCCCCCTTAATTAGTAGGCTGAAGGAAGGAAAGAAAAGAAAAAAGACTGTTTAAAAAGTGAAATAAAAGGTGTTAAAAAAAAAGCTGCTAGGAAAAACCCCAAAAAGAACCTAAAAATGCAACACCGCAATTGCCAGCAGTCAAAAGCAAAACTTGTTCACACTCGCCACTCATGCATCTCCCTCCAAGTTTCCCTGCCCATTTTCAATAAATGTTTGTCTTTGGTAAAAAGTCACTTTTATGGCCTGTGTTGAATGGCTTTAATGGCCAAATGCAGCATTCTTTCACCATCAATTTGGGAAACTTCTGAGATCATTCGGAATGCATGGTATGCAGCTGACCATCATTTGGTCTTCTTCAAGTTCTTGATTGATTCCCCATGATATTGGATGCTTTAGGGCTCTTTCACACGGAAGGTCCGTATGTCCGTTTTTCATCCTTCCGTTTTCGGATGAAAAACGGACATACATGTATCCCTATGGGATAGCGGGTGTCAGGGGATGAGCATCCGCTGACACCCGATCTCGTCCATGTCCGCTATGGTCCGTTTCTGCAGACGGAGTAAAACCCTATTTTTCCATCCGTCTGCAGAGCGGATTGGAAGACGACGGACTCTATGGTCCATCGTCACCCAATCTCCCATAAGGGAGAGCGGCGCTGACAGGTCCGTCCCTGCACAGAGTGCAGAGACGGACCTGTCATCTTCCTGCTCAGCAGAGATCGCTCCGGCGATCCCCGCTGAGCAAGCGGATATCCACGGGGAGGATCAGCACTGATCCGCCCGTGTGAAAGGACCCTAATTCTGTTGAAAGCAAATTCTAACGTGTTTGCAAGAGGATTTAATAATTTTTTTTTTTTTTTTTTTACAACAGAAGCATCTGACAAGGTTTTATTTCATCACCTTTACCTATGAGTTATATGTCTGCATCGGTCTACAGGGATCTGCCCCATTGTTTTCAATGGGAAGGGGCGCTTTAGGAGCAGTGAATACACCGCTCCTATAGCACTGCAAAGATGCAAGACTTTTTTGACCGTCCTGCAAGCTCACCGCTCCAGTGTGAAAGCCCTCTGAGCTTTCCAATTGGAGTGAATTGAGCGGCTCTTTCAGGGCGCTTTGCAGGCGCTATTTTTAGCACTATAGCGCCTGCAAAGCGCCTCAAGGTGAAAGTAGCTGTATTGATATCTAGCTTAGAAGATTAAAATGAAAAAAAAAGATTAGATCTTAATTAGATCTACAGCATTCCTTTCTTTTTTGTGACATGCTAAATGCTTTAAGTGAAATATATATACATTGCAGTGTGACTTCTATTACTGCTATAGAAAGGTTTGCAACTTTCCATACAACTGTACGCTAGCTATGAAATAAAAGTTAGGCTCAAAAGACCCATTCACAGGAAGAAAATAGAAGACTGCTTCAGTTACAAAATGCCAAGAGGTTCTTGAACATAACCTGCAACAGCCTTAAAACCTTGTTAAGACTGAATGTCAAGCCGTCTACCTATTCCCTTCTAACAATAGGTTCAATTCAATAAGCCTATAAATGTGTTCATTATTTTATCTCGATAACTTTCTTGCCAAAATGTTCAGATTACAAATATTTTTTTCAAATGCTATTGCACTGAAATCATCTGTTCACAAATCCAGTATTTTATTTAAAATAAAGTGCCTCCTTTATCTGTTCTCAGTAGACATGTAATAGAACAATTGTAGCCAACTACACACTATCACTATTTTGAGGGATGTATGTTTTTTTTTTTTCTTTTGCCTTACCGTTTCAGATGTAATCAGGCCAATCACAAGATGCTTTTCATCTTCTTCCTCCTTTTTGCTTCTTTTCTGGCCTGGGGTGGGCCTCCGCTAATGCAGAGAGCAGAGCCGGCATTGTGTCAGCACTGCTCTCTGCTTTAATACACTATGAATGAAGGGTGCTTTGCTCATGAAGCCCTTTTATTTATGGTATGCTCTCAGTCTTCTGAGTTGAATGATGCTGGGCTTCATTTAAGGCTAAGTACGGACGGGCTAAAAATCGGCTGAAAATGGTCAGTTTGGCAAGAATCAGAGGACTTTTGACCCTTGTGTACAGCTCCCGGTTCGACAGAAGCCATGAGATCAGCTTCTGTTGAACGGGCATGCTGGAAAACCAGCATCTGATGTGTGTTCTGGTGGGGTGATGGCAGTCTTTTGTCTTGAAAATAATTCACATGTTGTGTCGCAACAATTCCTGATACAACTGGGAGTTTTTATAAGTGATCCATGCCTCCCAAGTAGCTGAGAAGCTAGAGATTTTATCTTGCGACGTGAGTATCAGCTCCTCCATCGTCGCTATGCAGTCGATACGTAGTGTCCATTCTTTTATTGAAGGAGACAATGTGGACCTCCAATGCATCGGTATACAAAGCCTAGCAGCGTTTATCAAATGCATAGCTATCAATTTATAGGATCTTTTTTGGGAGATTTTGGAAAAATGAAGGAGGTATTGTGCTGGTGAAAACTCCAATGGGAGCGAAGAGATGGCTGTTGTCACCTCATTTACCTTACGCCAATATGGCTGAATCAGTGGGCATGACCACCAAATGTGGAGATAAGTGCCTATGACCTTTGTACAATGCCAGCACTGCTCTGGCACCATCGGGGAAATCCTATGAAGCAACTCTGGGGTCTTTTACCATCTAGTTTTAAGCTTATACCCATTTTCATGTGTATTTACATTGAGAGAACCTCTGTGTATAAACAAGTGTATAAACAAGTGAATGCGATCCCAGCTCTCCATGTCCAAAGCTGATTCCCAGAATGCATGATCAGAGCGCATAATGGAATACTGCTCCCCAAACATGGAAGCGTATAGGGCTTAGATCACATTACTCTGGGGTGAGGAGCTTGAACACAGAGATTCGAACACCGTAGGAGCTTTCGTGTATTTGGCTATTTTCACTGGGATGTCTAGATAGTGTTTTAGTTGCATGTAGGACCAAGAAGGAAAATATTAAGTATTAGACAATGCAGCGAGCTCTTGTAGCCGTGTAAACTTGCCCCTGCGGAAAAAATGTTTTGCCTGCATCTGTGTGTAGGGCCATTCATTAAAAGGTTCTTGCCAATTCCAGAGGGAAGTCTGGATTGTCTCTAATGGGGGTAATCGGGCAGTCTGTGGCCGAAAGTGCATGGACTTTATATACCCTGTCAAAAGCCTGGAGAGTTGCCCCTTTAAGGGGATGTGCGTGGAGCTTAGGTGACACGTACTGTTTAGAGACCCAGGGTGTCACGCTAAGCTCAGATTCTGCAATCAGTCGCTCAAGATTCACCCAGCTTTTGCAACGGGTATGAACTCTCCAATTCACCACCCTAGTCATGTGGACTGCCCAGTAATATCGCTGTAGGTCAGGGAGGCCAATTCTGCCTTTTGCTTTTGGTAGTACTAGCTTCACCCATCCGATGCAAGCCGATTTTTTTCCCCCACAGGAAAGATCTACACATCTTCCTATAGGCTGTAAAAAAGGAGGGCGGTAAGCGGATCGAGACAGTCTGTATTTTGTATAATAGGCGGGTTAAGACCGTCATCTTTAAGATAGAGGCCCGTCCAAACCAAGATAGGGTGGGTACATCCCACTTAAGGAGATCCTGTTGTATAACTTTCAGTTCGGATAAGAAATTCTTATCGTACAATGTTGCTAGCTTACCAGGAAGTTGGATACCTAGATAGGCAATAGCCTCTTTTTCCCATTTGAATGGGAATTTTTTTGGCATTGCTGCACCAGATCATTAGGTAGAGAAACTTTTAGTGCAAATGATTTTGAAAAGTTGATTTTAAAATGCGATTAAAGTGATCTAGGACAGGCATAAGATTGGCTAGGGACGTCAATGGTGAGGAAAGAAAGAGAAGGATGTCATCTGCAAAGGCCGCAATCTTGTATTCCCTTTGATGAACTTCTTTGCCTTTTATATTCGGATTAGCCGAGATGCACCATAGTAGAGGTTCAAGTGTAAGGAATAGAGTGAAGGCGAAACTATGACACCCCTGCCTAGTGCCACTATGGATGGGGAAGGCATCCGATAAGTGGCCGTTGACTCGAACTCTAGCTTGTGGGTTCACATAAAGGGAGCCGAGAAAGGCACACATACAGCTCCCCAAACCAAGAGCTGTTGACACCGCTTCCATGTAGTTCCATGCCACTCGTTTGAACGCTTTCTCCATATCCATTGCCAGGAAAAATTCCTCCTGTTGGGTGGAGGTGAGCCAGTGATGTAAATTCAGGGCTTTAATGGTGTTCTGTCGTGAATAAACCCACTATACTCTTGCGCTAATAAGCACCGTTTCAGTCTAACGGTATAATACATCTTTAAATAACCCATGTCTCTCCTCTTCCCAAGTAAACAAACATGATCATACTTGCGTCCTCATCTCAGCACAACTGCCTGCTCAGCAGTGCACTGGCTCTTTTTATTCACACACACAAAAGAAGTCACAAACAGGAAACTCTGCTTCCAACAGCCTCCTACACAGGATCTGATCTCGCAGGATATGACCGAATAAGGATATAGCAATACAGGATGTAACAACACAGGAAAAACGAATTTATACAACAACCAATACAATGACTAGGGGAGTCTTATGGGCGTGTCTGGGCGGGGGCAGCGTGTACAATCTCCGAGCCCCCTGTCTCTGTAAGCTATCCTCAGCATCATCGCAAGAAGCCTGAGATCATGAACACTTCTCCCGACCACAACGATTCAAAGTCAAATTCCTCTCTTATCGTTTGTGAATCCTTATTCTGCGTTGTTCAGAGAACAAAGCATAGCCGGACTATACTACTGTCTTTGTGGACGAGAGATTATCTGCAGATGTATGCTCATGGCACCACAAATATGATGATCAGGCATACAGGGGGGACACGAGCGCACATCCGCTAAACCGATAATGTCTTTGCAGAGCGAACACATCCCCCCCCAGACGATCGTTGTGTGCATCGCCCAGGGGCCCTTCGCTGGCGGACATGTCCCCACTCCACAAACACTCCTCTACATCCCCAAGGAGCTCTCCACTACCAAACGGATCTCAACCAGCATCAGTCTGCCCGAGTCAGCTCTTTAGAGCGGGTTGCGGGAGTACTTACACTGGGAGACACTTATGATAATACATGTTGAAATTTTATCATGATGTATTTTAATAACAGTCCCTAGCTTCTCTGCCAGGAACATAACCAACCTGATCCAAGTCTACCCAGGTGGGTACATGGTATGCCAAGCGTGTTGCCAGAATTTTAAAGAAAAATTTGACATCCACGTTCAGAAGTGAAATTGGCCACATTAGTGGGATCCTTATTTTTTATGGGGATCACTGAAATATAAGCTTCCCGTAAGGTGTCTGAGGGGCAAGCAGTAGTAACCAGCGTTTTAAAGGCTTTAAGGAAACATGGAGCCAGAAGATCCGCAAAACATTTATAGTATTCCGCTGAGAATCCATCCGGTCCTGGGGTTTTGCCAGGTTTTGTGGCTTTCAGGGCTTCTGAGGACATGCCTTAAAGGACAATCGGGCTTCCAATGCGGTCCGGTGAATTTCCGACAGGACCCCAGGGCTATATTTGCTATGAAAGTCCTGTATCAATTGGGAACGTGTCCCATCCGCTACAGGACTCTGGTTCGCCCCCTTAAGATTATAGAGTTCGCTGTAGAAACAAAGGAATTGTTGCTCAATGTCTTTGTTTTTGGAGTAGATTCTCCCAGATGGGTCAGTCACATGGTGGACCGTGTAGGCAAGGGTACGTTTTTGCGTAAATCTAGCTAAGAGATTACCTGGCTTGTTGTCCTGCTCACAGAACAATTGTTGTGACAGTATGTGGCTTCCTCGGGCCTTTTTTAAAGAGTTCCTCTACCAACAGGGCTTGCACGTCTGCTAACTCTGTAGCTACTAGGATAGCCTGGGAGCACTTATGTTGGGCTTCCAGCTTGGTTATCTTTTTAGAAAGGGATAGTATCAGTGCTTGATGTGCTTTTTTTTCCTAGCTGCTATAGCAAGCAGGTGTCCCCATACAATACACTTATGGGCCTCCCGTTTTGTCATGGGCGACACCTCAGGTCTTAGTGGAATCCATCTTCTGTGGGAATCATAAAGTTAGCGCAATCGAGTGATGGTCGGAGAGCACCATATTTTCAATGGTCGCATCCGCAAGGTACGTCGGGTCTGTTTGATGGATAAAGAGATAATCCAGCCTCGAGTATTGGTTATGTGGCAAAGAGAAGAATGTGTAGTCCTTCTCCCGAGGGTTCCCCAGGTTTCATATAAGGTAAGGGAAGCCTATTGAAGCTTCACCTGACGTAGCACAGAGAAGGGAAATGAGGAGGTGCCAGTAAATCTATCTAGCAGTGGCTCTAGAGCCATGTTAAAGTCTCCTCCCAGGATTAACAGGCCTCCTTGAAAAGAAGCAAGTTTCAAAAGGGTCTCTTTCAGAAAGGTCACCCTCTTGGAATTGGGACAATAAACATTTGCCAGAGTTACTGATTTGTCTTCCCAGGTGCCCTTTAAAAAAAGAAACCTGCCCTCAGGGTCCAGCACTCGGTCAATAAGGTGAAATATAAGTGACCTGGCCAGCAAAATTGGAAACCCCCTTTGTTTTGGAGTCAGCACAGGTCGCGTGGTGCGCCTCAGGGAAGCGCTTATTAGCTAGGCGGGGATAGATCCTGTTTTGAAATGGGTCTCCTGAAGGAAGACAATTTGCGCTCTACATAAGTAAGCTTTCGCTAAAACACTGCTGCGCTTTTCCGGTACATTGAGGCTTTTAGCATTTAAGGAATATACTTTGAGTGATAGAGGAGCTGAAGAGTGCACTGTAGAAGCGTGGATGGCACTCGTAGTTCGTAAAAGGGAGGGGGTTCACGGGAGGGGGGGTTTAGAGAGAGATTAGAGTGAGTAAAGAAGGAAAGAGTCAGGAGATACCTATAGCCCACGTATGCATTGCAGGTGTTTCCAGTAATGGAATGGAAGACTCTACCCGTATGTGGTGAGTACCCCTCACACAGGTAGAGCACGGAATATAACAGAGTTGGGTGTAGCCCAGCTGACCCACCTAATCGGGAGAGACAAAGGGGTGAAGAGATAGGGAAGGAACTATTCCGGTAATTTTCAAATGGGAACCTGCCTCTTTGAGGTGAGAAAGAGGTCTAACACCAAGCAAGATACCTAAATAGCTACCACCCAGAGACTCCTAAAATGAAGTTCACAAACTATGGGGCAAGCCTTAGCTAAAGATACTGGAGGGTTCCAGATAGAGCCCACCCAGAGTAGGTGGCCACCGGCTCTACCCGGAAGCCCCCCCCCCCCCCCCCCACTGCATTTCCAGGATCTAAGCACAGGCAAAAGTGGTTAGCGACAGATAAGCCAGGACACCCAAGCAACCGCTATGGTTGGCACTGTGCTGCACATCCAGGCCTCCGCTTCCAGGGCTTCACCTAACACACTTGCGCCCAGGGAACTTATCTTGCACCCTGGACTCGCATAGATAGAGGGGCCAGATCACCCCAACCAGGGAACAGACCCCATAGTTCGTAATGTAGATAGATTAAAACGGCAACCTTCAGGTTAGAGACCCTCCATTGGCAAGTTATTACTGTACTTAACACTCTAACAAGTAGAGGGGTATACCCCCGGACCTCTGATATGGAACAAATCTGCAACATTTTAAATGTTATCGAAAACCTAGACCCCCTACCCCCAAGACTCCAAATCCTAGGCCTCAGCAAAAGCTGCGGGCTACAGGGTCCCACACCAACTAAGGATCACGCCCTCCTTTTATACTCCATGTGTCCATAAGCATTATTAACATTAATATCAATACCAGGTTACTTTCACCCTTGCTGTGAAATTGGGCTGAAGACTTTGCATGTTTTACTAAAAGAAAAAAAGGGGGGGGGGGGTGGGGGGGAGAAAATAAACCAACAAAAACCCCTCCCCGGGACCCAACCGTGGGAAGGAAAAGCTAAGCCTAAACATTAATATAATTCCTTTAAACAACAAGTACTATTGCTGCGATGTCCATCTTGAACTGCCTATACTGCCTGTTCCTGAAAGAGACTGGTGACACATTTATAACAGCCAGCAGAATGGAGCACAGGTAACGCCGCTGTATATGAGGCCACACAACTAATGTCCAGCGGCCTGCAGGAGTCTGAGGGCCGGGTGTGGGAGCACTCGCATCTCCCAAAAGAACTGTGTCTCCGGCCAGTGCATTTTCCTTTGGAGCCCCATCAGCATCACCACCCTCTGAACGTGCCCTTGTAGCCAGTTTTCAATCCATGTACTCACCCTATGGTCCATGCCAACGGACCTTGTTTTGTACAGTAAACATTTATGGGGAACTGTGTCAAATGCTTTTGCAAAATCCAGATACACCACGTCTATGGGCCTTCCTTTATCTAGATGGCAACTTAATTCCTCATAGGAGGTTAATAGATTGGTTTATCAAGAATGATTCTTCATGAATACATACTGATTACTGCTAATGATAACGTTCTTGTTAGTAAAATCTTGTATATAGTCCCTTATCATCCCCTCCAAAAGCTTGCATACTATTGATGTTAGGCTAACTGGTCTGTAATTCCCAGGGATGCATTTTGGGCCCTTTTTAAATATTGGTGCTACATTGGCTTTTCTCCAATCAGCTGGTACCATTCCAGTCAGTAGACTGTCAGTAAAAATTAGGAACAATGGTCTGGCAATTACTTTGCTGAGTTCCCTAAGTACGCTCGGATGCAAGCCATCTGGTCCCTGTGATTTATTAATGTTAAGTTTCCCAAGTCAAATTTTTATTCTGTCCTCTGTTAACCATGGAGGTGCTACTTGTGATGTGTCACAAGGATAAACACTGCAGTTTTGTTTACTGAAGCCCCCCTATCCCCTTGTGAAGACTGAGGAGAAGAATAAATTCAATACCTTTGCCATCTCCCCATCCTTTGTAACCAGATGTCCTTCCTCATTCTTTATGGGGCCAATATGGTCTGTCCTCCCTTTTTAACTGTTTAGATACTATCTACACATATTCATCATAAATGTAGTCTGGCATGAGGCCCAGCCTTTAGTTTTAAAGCAGTAATACCTTTTTGATTTTTAATACCTTTTGAGTTTAGGAAAATTTGAATTATGCATTTTAGTGGAAGTAGATGAACCAGGGAGATTTAGTATTTTCTGTTATAACCGATATCCAAGACAAATGTCACTCTCATGTTATTACTCTGAAAACCTCCTTTTGTGTGTCTGTTTCCTTTTGAGTTAACCACTTAAATGCTCCAGGGAATACAAATGTACAATATAACAAAAATGGGATTTATATTACGGAAATATCTTGTTGGCCCCAGTCCCTGCAATATGCAATAATACGAAGGTCTGGGATATCTGTTTTTGTTCTTGGGTGGAGTGAATATAAAATGGCTGCCATTTCCTTTAATAGGAAATAATAGAGGTTTCCTTTACTAATAATTTTTTGTCATTTCAGTTCATTTTTCAGTGATAAGTTCTTGAATATATATCAGACTGTCATTCTTTTTAAATTGGAGTGTGTTTGTCATTTATTACAATGCAGTTACTGAGCTAGCACATTTAGAGCTGAACTATAATAAATAACAAAAAACAATAACGGTGCACACAGTTGGAACACGTATACATTCACAACTGTACCCGCGACAGCTGCTGCATTTCTCACCCTAGGCTTATACTCGGGTCAATACGGTTTCCCGTTTTCTTGTGGTAAAATTAGGTGCCTCGGCTTATACTTGAGTATATACGGTACCGAACCAGTGTTAAGGTGTGTAATGTATGCTGCTTTTTATTAATAAACTCTTTGTTTCTGATCCCTGCTTTGCAGGGATCAGAAACTGAGAGATCTTTCCCTCTGTACAGAGCCCTGTGTTGACTGTCAACACAGGACTCTAGGCTGTGATTGGACACAGCCGATCAGCAGGTTCCGACCACGAATCACTGGCAGGGACCTGCGGACAAACTCCCAATGTGTACAATCACAGCGGGCGGGGGTGAACATGCGCGTGCCTTAAACCCAGAAACAGGCAGCCAAATACCAGTACATTTCTTTGCCTATACAGTACAGCACATGTCAGGCTGTCCAGAAGTAGTTAGGAGAAATCTTCCTAATAGGGTCACTGCATTAAACTACAGGGGTTTTAACTCTTCCCACTTTATCCAAAACGAAAAACATTATTTGTTTGGTTTATACTTTGCATAAATTTAAAAATTCCTTTAAATTTTTATGTGCATCCCTGAAACAGCAACAGGGAATTACATGTTGCAGAGACCGCCACTGCTCCTTGATTGCAGCTACACATTAAAGATAATCCATGGCTCATGTTAAATAATAGAACAAAGGGGGGCGTGGCTAACCGCCGAGCGGAATGGCAGCTTGATTCCTCAGCTCCTGCACCGAGCGGCACAAACGGACCTTCTCAGCACCGATCCGGACCAGATCTGAGCCCAAAAATGCTCTCAGCAGACCCCCACACCGGGGGGAACCAAAACGGAGGGTCCAGAAAGCGGAAGGACCTGAAAAAACCGAAACGGATAGACGACTTCTTCCTCTCACCTCAGGGGGGAAAAATCCAAGATGGCGCCCGCAGCGCCTCACAGCATACAGGGACACAGCACACAGATCTGTCCTACACAGATCTCCCTGATGAAAATGGAGGCTCCACACTTCCACAGGGCGATCTAATCAGCTCCCCACCCTCTTCAGGATCATCTTCCACAACCAACAGCCCTGCTAAATCGAGGATGCGATTTGACAACACAGATCAACACCCTGAGGTAAGCCCTACACTAGACCTGCTTCTCTCAAAGACGCCCTCTGCATCCCCCATAGCAACATTCCCCACATCTAACCAACCGGTCATAGACACCACGTTGAAAGAGATGCTGATTTCACTCCACAGCTCTCTCCACCATGACATCTCCTCTGTTTGCCGCTTTCCAAATTGAACTGACACACACAGGCCGCAAACTAGACCGCGTTGAATCCCAGATGGGTGCCATGACTGAAACGGTGAACGACCTGGTAGATGCTCATGACCATACACGAGACGAGCAACAATGGATGAGGGCCAAAATGGCGGATCTCGAGGACCGCTCGAGACGAAACAATGTTAAAATCAGAGGTATTCCCGAATCTGTCCTCCCGCCAGATTTAAATAATTACGCCAGACAGCTCATCTCCACTATCTTGCCAGATCTCCCACAGATTGAAACCATAGTTGACCGCATCCATCGCCTTCCGAAACCTCCGCATCTACCCCCTGAGGTGCCTCGAGATACCCTGATGAGAATTCACTTCTACCACACCAAAGACATGCTACTTGCTCAATCCAGACGCATAGGACAACTCCCACCCCCTTATGCTCCGCTCCGACTATTTGCTGACATCTCACAGTACACACGTCAGCAGAGAAGACAACTTCAGACCATCACGAAACCTCTCAACAACCACAAAATCCCATACCAATGGGGCTTCCCGACTAAGTTGATAGTCACTAGAAATGGCGCCCGTCACAACATTCACTCAGTGGAAGAAGGTATAAAAATGCTCCACACCTGGGGCATCATTCCTGAGATTGACTCCACTGGACCGCAGACCTCCTCATCCAACCCTCCGACCCACAACAAACAGCATCGCTCTAACTTCAACAAATGAGTACAAGGTTAGTGCTGAAACAATGCCACTGTATCACCGCAATCCGCTCGGTGCCCGCTCGCTGCAGCTAGTTCACGGACTTACCCCCAGATCTTGATTGGCAGTTGTCTGATACACTGCTGGTCCCCCTCTAACCCTTCCCCTACTTACCGTACTGTTTGCTTATATTTTTCTAATCACTTCTTTCTTTCCCGCATACCTGACCCCAGAGACCACAGGATCCTCAGTCACTGAACCTTCGTCCACTCTACACAGCTTACTGGAAACAGGACCACTTCCACCTCCCCTCCGACTCCACCAAAAACTGTGAGTACTTCTTTTTCTTTTTGAACCACCACACCTCATCTACAAAATGCCTAAGTTCCTTTCACTTAATGCAAAAGGGTTAAACCACCCTGCTAAGAGAACTTCCCTGTGGCGTACAGCTCGGGACTCCCACTGTGATGTCCCCTGCGTCCAAGAAACGCACTTCAAACGTACTGCTGAACCTAACTGTTCCAACAAACAGTTCACCCATATCTTTAAGGCATCTGGTCCCGATAAAAAAGGAGGAGTTATGATAGCCATCAAAAATACCTGCTCCTTCACCCTTCATGACAGCCTCTACGACATAGAGGGCAGATACTTAGCCATTGATTGCGAATTGAACAACGTCAGGTACACCGTTGTAAACCTCTACGCGCCAAATAAACGGCAAATACACTTCCTTTCCAAACTCATGAAAAAAATCTACAAATTTAAGCATGGTCAGCTTATCCTATGTGGTGATTTCAACATGATACCTGATTGCTCCATTGATTCCTCCTCAAGCTCCAAAAGACTGACTTCCCCTATGGGATCCTTCATCAGAGCTCACGATCTATTCGACGTTTGGAGATGCCATCACACTACAGAGAGAGATTACTCATTCTTTTCCCCCAGACATAATTCCTATACCCGTATAGACTACTTCCTTGTGGACAAATGGACTCTGCCCAAAATATCCTCCTCAACCTTAGACACCATCACGTGGTCAGACCACGCACCAGTCACCATCACCGTGGAAGATTCCCCAGCACCCTCCCGAACACGGCTTTGGAGGGCCGACGCAGCGATTCTCGCTTCTGAGACCCATTCCTCTTATATCAGAGACTGTCTAGTAGAATTCTTTAATAATAATGTAGGATCTGTTCAAGATAGTACTATTCTTTGGAATGCCCACAAAGCATTCATAAGGGGAATTATTATACAACTCAGTGCCAGGGAGAGGAGGAAGAGTTCACAGCGTCTAAACTTACTAACCTCAGAAATCAAAACATTAGAACACCTAAACCAATCCTCCCCTTCCCTGACAACTAAAGCTAAACTGGATTCCCTTAGGCTGGAACTCAGATCACACCTCCTACAATCCTATGAGAAGGCCCACAACTATTTTAAAGCAAATCACTACTCTACGGGAAATAAAGCGGGCAGACTCATGGCAAATAGACTTAAGGGTCATTACACCAAATCCAAAATTACGCATTTATTCCACCCCTCCTCCAAACAAAAACTGCTGGACCCCCAAAGCATTGCAGATGCTTTTAGCCATTACTACAATACGCTATACAATCTAAAAGACGACGCCTCTATTACCCAACCTTCCCTTCAAGACATAGATTCATTCCTTCAGGAAATTAACCTACCAAAGTTGTCTCAGGACCAATTGGCCATACTCAATTCCCCGATCACTGACCGGGAAGTTGAAACAATAATCAAAACCCTTCAGCCCAACAAATCACCCGGCCCTGATGGCCTCACTAGCAATTACTATAAGCAATTCAGCTCAACTCTTGCACCCTTCTTGTCCTCAGTATGTAACGAAGCTGCCTCTTCCTCCTCTCTCCCACCTGAAATGCTTAAAGCTTTAATTGTCACGTTGCCGAAGCCAGGCAAGGAACCAACTCAAGCGCAAAACTTCCGACCCATCTCGTTACTAAATGTGGATACGAAAATCTACGCTAAATTGATAGCTAACAGACTGCTTGAATTTATGCCCCAATTGATCCATAATGACCAATCAGGTTTCACCAAAGGCAGACAGGCATCTGATGCCACAAGGCGAATTGTTAACATCATTCACACAGCTGAGACGAGTCGAACGCCTTCTCTGCTCCTCTCCTTGGACGCAGAGAAGGCGTTCGATAGAGTCCACTGGCAATATCTCCGAGCCACCTTGACTAAATTTGGTTTCCAAGGCCTGATCCTCTCTGCCATAATGGCCTTATACTCCTCCCCATCCGCACAGGTGTACACATCAGAGATGCTTTCCAAACCCTTTTGCATCACGAATGGCACCCGCCAAGGCTGCCCGCTCTCCCCGTTCATCTTCAACCTGGTGATGGAACCGCTGGCAGAACATGTTCGTCATGCACAGTCCATTTCTGGTTTTAAGATAGGCGAAGTAGAGCACAAGATCAATCTTTTCGCAGACGATGTGATTTTGATGATCACGAACCCCCATTCCTCACTGGCTTCGGTACAACTCCTTTTGCAGAGATTTAGTAGTGTTTCCTACTATAAGGTTAATGAACACAAATCATTCATCCTAGACTTGGGCATGGATGCTATCACTAGTAATGTATTACGCACCATCTACCCCTACCCCTGGGCTGACACAGGTATCCCGTACTTAGGCATCACACTAACAAAATCCACTAAAAACCTTTTCTCGGCTAACTACACGGAAACCAAACAGATGTTACTCACTGAATCATCTAAACTTGCTAAATACGAATTCTCATGGGTCGGCCGTCTGGCGGCATTTAAAATGATGATATTGCCTAAACTTCTGTACACTTTTAGAGTTCTGCCCATCCCACTCTCAGCTTCATACCTCGCGTCCCTACAATCTATCTTAAGCCAATACGTCTGGCAAAACAAAAAACCTAGATGTAACCATGCTAAGCTTATCAAACACAGAACTAGAGGAGGGATGGGATTCACTGATATAAGAGATTACTACTTAGCAACAATTCTGTCTCAATTAAAAGACTGGATGCTTCCTACACCCACTACACTATGGGGATCTATTGAAAATTCTGCAACCCCAGGCCCAAATCTCCTAAACTGGCTGCTTAGCACCACTACCTCTTCCACCCCCTTCTTACAACATTATTCTCCCCCGATACAGGCATCCATCAAGGCATGGAAAACACTCCATCACACCGAATGGTCCCATCTTCCGACCAAACCAATTTGCATTCCACTTAATACTTTACAACACCTCGCCCCTGATCTACCTATACCACATTGGATTAAGGCTCAGGTATCATCCACCCAGGAACTACGCACCACAATCATCGACAAGCCCTTTCACGAAATACAAAAGCAAATAGGAGCCCCTAATAAAGACTTCTTGACGTACCTCAGGCTACAAAAATACCTCACAGCACACTCCTCGCTGGAAGGAACCCTTCCCACAAAACTTTGGGAATATTTCTTCTCTAATAGCCCCACTTCTAAAGGGGTAGCAATCATTTATTCCGCCCTACAGGAAAAACAGGTGTTTTGCAAATTTAAGCCTCTGATGGACTGGGAGTTGGACTTGCAGCTCCGATTCTCTGACCAGCAGTGGCTTTTCGCAATCAACTCCATATACAAGGCTACGACCTGTACGTCACTATGGGAACTCGCACAGAAAACACTTATGAGATGGTACATGACCCCCTACAGAATAGCCAAATTCCACAAACCCACATCACCTGACTGCTGGAGACACTGTGGGCACACAGGGACTCTAATCCACATTCTATGGTCCTGCCCCCTACTACGACCGCTCTGGAATGACATTCAAGTCATGCTCCAGGAAATCTTACACTTTCCTATTACCCTATCCCCACAGCTTGCCCTACTCAACCTCACTATAGATGACTTACTTCCTGCTCATAGACATGTAACCACACATGTCCTTCTAGCCACGAAACTCTTACTCACAAGGAACTGGAAAACCAACACTATCCCGCTTAGAACAGATATTGTTACCCTGGTCCAAACACACTTTACTTATGAGAACATGCTTGCAAGCAAGACTCACAAACATGCCAAGACCATGCAACTCTGGTCCCCCTGGTCCACTTGGTACTTTGACAATTATCACCGCTGATTAAACTTTATCCTTCAAAGGATCCTGCTGCTCTCTCTCCTCTTTCTCTCCCACCTCGTTTTCTACCCCTCCCCCTTCACCCCTCGCCTCCTCTGCCTTCTCACCTATCACCCCATACCGAGATAATCTTTCAACTGTGCTCTTTTCTGGAAGTACTTCTTAAACCCGACATTACGGATTGTACTGTTTAGTTTTGTTTTCAATGCATTTACTCCAATTCCTAGTGAAGTTTTGACTCATGTCATTTCACCCATGTATGTTTGGTTTATGATCTTTGTCATCGGTTGAATTTTACATGTAACCGCATAACTTGTATCTTGAAAAGTTCAATAAAAAATATTTGAAAAAAAAAAAAAAAAAAATAATAGAACAAATAAAAGTACAAGCCACAGCTCTTATGTGCTTAGCAGCCTCTGCCTAATTGCCCCTTCCTGGCCGGTGACCTCAAAAATCATCATATTACTGTAGATATCCATCGCCACACGAATGACCCCACGATTGAATATTGCAGCACTATACCATTTTTCTAATGGATGTAAATACATGTAAAAAATATGATCCTATTAACATATTGGGTACGATTCAATAAGTCATTTGTCTTGGTGTGTATTGGACAGAAGGTCTGGCTCGCAGTCTCTGCTCTAATTCATCCCAAAGGTGTTCTATCAGGTTGAGGTCGGGACTCTGTGCAGGCCAATCAAGTTCCTCCACCCCAAACTTGCTCATCCATGTCTTTATGGACCTTGCTTTGTGTACTGGTCCAAATCATTTAGTGGAGGGGGGTTATGGTGTGGGTTTTTTTTTGAGGAGTTGAGCTTGGCCCCTTAGTTCCAGTGAAGGGAACTCTTAAAGTGGTTGTAAAGGCAGAGGGTTTTTTTTTAGCTAAAAAGATAAAAAACCTTCTGTTTGCAGAACCCCTAACATATACCTAAGGTCTATTCCTGTCCAACGATGTCCACGAGTGTCTCAACCGTCTGATATTCTCCTTCCTGATTGACTGAGACACAGCAGCGGTGCTATTGGCTCCCGCTGCTGTCAATCAAAATCAGCTAGCCAATCAGAGTAGAGAGGGGCAGGGATGGGTCATTTCTCCATGTCTGAATTAACACAGGGAGCTGAGACTCGGCTTGGGTGCCCCCAGAGCAAGCTGCTTGCTCTGGGGGCGCTGAACAGGAGGGAGGGGCCAGAAGCAAAGAAGAGGGACCCAAGAAGAGGAGCATCCAGGATGCTCTGCAACAGAGCAGGTAAGTATAAAATGTTTGTTATCTTTATAGGGAAAAAAACAAGCCTTTACAATCACTTTAAGGCGTCAGCATATCAAGACATTTTGGACAATTTCATGCTTCCAACTTTGTGGGAACAGTTTGAGGATGGCCCCTTCCTGTTCCAACTGCGCACCAGTGCACAAAGCAAGGTCCATAAAGATATGAATGAGCTAGTTTGGGGGGGGGGGGACTCGACTGGCCCGATGGAACACCTTTGTGATGAATTAGAGCGGAGGCTGCGAGCCAGGCCTGCTCTCCATCAGTGCCTGACCTCACAAATGCACTTCTGGTAGAATGGTCAAACATTCCCATAGACCCACTCCTAAACCTTGTGGACAGCCTTCCAGAAGAGTTGAAGCTGTTATAGCTGCAAAGGGTGGGCCAACTTAATATTAACCATTTCATGACTACGCCTATTTCTGACATTTGGTGTTTACAAGTTAAAATCCATATTTTTTGCTAGAAAATTACTTGGAACCCCCAAACATTATATATATATATATATTTTTAGCAGAGAATCTAGAGAATAAAATGGTGATTGTTGCAATATTTTATGTCCCACGGTATTTGTGCAGCGGTGTTTTAAGCGTAACTTTTTGGGAAAAAGATACTTTCAGGAATTTTAAAAAAACAAAACAGTAAAGTTAGTCCAATTTTTGTGTATAATGTCAAAGATGATGTTACGCTGAGTAAATAGATACCAAACATGTCATGCTTTATCATTGCACGCACTTGTGGAATGGCGACAAACTACGGTACCTAAATATCTCCATAGGCGACGCTTTAAAAATGTTTTACAGTTACCAGGTTAGAGTTAGGGAGGATGTCTAGTGCTAGAATTATTGCTCTCGCTCTAAAAGGCAGTTCTACGCATAAACCTAACCTAATTAAATATAAAAGTCTAGTATAAATGTAGCATTAAGTGATAGAAAACTATAATCAATAACAATATACCAAAAAGTATATCAAAATAGTGCAAACATATGATTAACTCAATCACAAAATAAAATTAACATGTGAAGATATGTATATATGGTGTGTAAAAACACAAGTGGAATGTCCAAAAGGTGGAAAGACCTTAAAGGTAAACATATATAGAGTCCTCCACAAGAAGATTTGTTACTCAGAAGTGGGGTACAACAGCCTTGGCAGGCATGTAGAGCACCAGGGGCAGTGTGTCCTCCACCCTGGATAAGGGGTATGTACTCTTACTGGAAGGAGTGTCAGCGACAACAAGTCAATCACGCAAGAATAGCCCAGTCAACGAATTTCCAGAAATGATCCAGGGAATCCGGGGAACTCCAAGCAAGGATCCAGGAAATCGCGAAGATGGACATGAGGCTGGAACTCGGATGTTAAACAGCCAGAGTGGAAAGCCAAAAACTCTCATCGAGCCACCTTGCTCTCTTTTCAGCAGTCTCCCACAAGGCCGATTGTTTTCCTAACAGGGGGTCTGTCTTCAAACAGCAGAAAGCTGCTCATACTCTACCTTCTACCTAGAGGTGGAAGGTGGAGTGTGAGCAGTTTGCTGCTGTTTGAAGACAGACCCCCTGTTAGGAAAAATATCTGCCTTGTGGGAGACTGCAGCCTGTGTAAGGGAAATTCTTTACCCAGGGACTGGGAAAGGCTTGCCAGCTTTGGGAATCAGGGAGACTAAGGAAGCCAGTGAGTCCAGGGTGCTGGAAGGAATCAAGAAGTCTGTTGGGAGCAAGCAGAGGAACTGCTGACAAGAGAGCCAGGTGGCTCGATGAGAGTTTTTGGCATTCCACTCTGGCTGTTTAACATCTGAGTTCCAGCCTCACGTCCATCTGCACGATTTCCTGGATCTTTGCTTGGAGTTCACCGGATTCCCTGGATCGTTTCTGGAAGTTCGTTGACTGGGCCATTCTTGCGTGATTGACTCGTCGCTGACACTCGAGTTCCGGTAAGAGTACATACCCCTTATCCTGGGTGGAGGACACACTACCCCTGGTGCCATACATGCCTGCCAAGGCTGTTGTATCCCACTTCTGAGCAACAACTCTTCTTGTGGCGGACTCTATATATGTTTACCTTTCAATACCACCAATAAAAATGATTGCAAAAATATATGTGCAAAAAATAGTCCAATGAATAAAGGATATCCAACTTGAATCCACTGTGACATGTGATACGAAATGTGAATCCCTCACTTTTGTAAAAGAGCCTCTCACCTTACTACTTTATTCTTTTTTTTAAAAAAGTGACGTTTTAAACGGAGAGCACTAGGTCTATGTGCTTTTTCTTCCTGCATGTATGCTGAGGGGATTGGAAATATATCAACCCATCCATCCAAATAAGAGGCATTGGAAGCAGTAGCTGCTTTTTTCTTCATCCCCAGAGAGGGAAAAAGGTGTGGTGAGACCTACTGGTAATGCAGTGGTCACGGCAGTGAGACGCTCATCTACAAGGGTGGAGGATTCACATTTTGTATTACATGTCACAGTGGTGATTGAAGTGGATTCAAGTTGGATATCGTTTTGTTTGATATGTTTTGATTTTCATTGGACTATTTTTTGCACAAATATTTTTGCAATATTTTTTATTGAATTTATTCCATTGAAGGTTGCTCTACATCATTTTTGGTATATATTATATAGCCACAGCATTTTATTTTCTCATACCATTTATGCTTTTTATATAGTTCATAATCAGGCTTAAATAAATACATGTTTTCAAAGAAGTATTTTTAATATTACTATGATTATGAAATTTGATTATCATTTGATTTTTGCATTCCCTAGAAGCTTTAGTGGGGTGTTTTCTGCTTTGGTTATTTTCCACAATGTTGGCCTCTGTACATCAGGCTGGCAGCCCCTCCAGCTGTATCAAAACTACTACTAGGCAACCAGCAAAGCTTACACTCATTGCTGATTCCCTAGTTTGCAGCTCTGATTCAGTGGAGGTGTGTCAGACCATTGAAATGAGACAGCGGCCTCCACGCAGACAGCAACAGCCCTTATTTGTAACATGCTGGCAGGGGTTGTGCTAATCTGTCTTGGTTATGGCTGCTTTCTAAACTTTAAAAAAGGGAAAAAAAAAAAACTTGGGACAGTGCTACCATGCTATTTGCTGTATCCTTAAGCTATTGTAATTATTTATAATTTCAAATAGGCCTTACTGGTTTCAGAGTACCATGAGCATTTGGTATCTTGTATTGGATAAAGAAACTTTGGATAAATCTCATGGGAATCGGTGTATGCTTCATGTTAAAATGTTCCCCTTTGTTCTCAACATACTATCTTGTCCTCTTACTCCAAACATTATCCCTGTCCTTGCTGTCAGCCCTCTAACCTTTGTCTGTTATCTGCGATCATGGTACTGTCACTTTATCCACACCATGAACATTTTCACTTGGCTTCACCTTTCACCTCCTCATACATTGTATCATCTGTTTTGTGTGTGCGAATCAGTGTAGAGCCGTTGTAGTATGAGTGTAAATCCATGTTACTGCAACTGTGTGCATATTGCTGGCTGTTATCACTTTACACATTGTTGACACTGCCATTCAGGGAACACACATATGGAAAATGTTAGGCCTATGTAGTATGTTGGCCACCCAGACTTTTACTGAATCTGCCAAACAATTGGATCTAAAAGCTTGGACATACATAAAGGCTACCATGGATCCAGTGATGCTTGTTGTGTGTAATACTGGTCATTAGCCAGTTACAAAAGACAGGGCCAATACATTTTATCAGCCAACAAAGTGTGCCGTTAGTGTTTCCTATAAAATTTCGGGTTCGTGGACTAGTTCTTATGGTTGTGTACTTGGATTGTGGTACACAGGATGTAACATGTTTTCTCAAGTGTTGCAACATTTTAGATTGACTATAAAATTCAGTATCTGCTGCCCACAGGTAAAATATATAAGACATGACCTGCAGAATTGGCTTTACACCCACCCCCATCTGAATGAGACTCAATCAAGAAATATTTAGTGGAGATGAGCCCAGTTTAAATGGCACTATCCCAGTACTCTGTTCCACTCTTCAACATTTTGTAGTAAAATGTATATACAGTAGATAAAATGTTTCTAGTATAAAAAGGAAAACCTTTTTGGCAGAGGAAACCTACTCTGTTCTATAGAAAAAAAAACATACCTCCTAGCTAACATTTTATTTTATTTTTTATTTGTTTTCATTTTAAGTTCACTCTTTGAATACTGTGTTTTTATGTATCTTTCTCCAAAAAAGGCATGTGTTGCATTACCCTCTCAGGGGCCACTGGTAATAGCTGATTCTTTCCCTAGTAGTATAGAGGCCGACCACCACCACAAGCACCAGTCAGTCTATGCACATAGGTTCCATTAACTCAGTCTAGGGGAATGCTTTTTTTTTTTCATATTTATTGTTTAAAGAACTTTAAACGAGAGAGGGTTTAGGACATGGGATACTCCATGCTCAGTACCAGAAGCACGCTCTTCTCTAAGCTCCCACTCCAGGATTCTGCTGAGTACAGGGGAATGGCCAGTACTCTGAGGCCCTAAGAGAGCCATCTCAGCCAATGGCTACCTCTGGCACTTACATCTCTAAAGCACACAGTCATCAGGAATCACAATTCAAGGTCAGTTCTCAGTCCCCAGGACAGCTGCATGCCTTCTAGCTTCCTCTGGACATGGCCCAGTGAGTGAGACCATCCTTCTTCAGACCCGATCCCTTATGGTGAAGTCCTACAGCCAGCTCCTCAGATCATTTTGCCACAGCTAAGGCCTCAGTGAACAGCTTCATTCAGGCTGCCTCATGGTGCAGCAGCCCCAGATGCTTCGGAACCCTCCCTGCCGAGGAAAGAACAATCTCTCCAAGGCTTCAGTTCATTTATCACAACCCCAGCAACCTTCTGGACACTCCTCTCCAGGGATTGGCTAGAGAACGATAAATATTCAGGCTGGTCAATTGAATCTTCCCCGCTATGTTCTGGAGGCTTCTTCCAGAGGCAGGGGAAAGCAATCAAATTCCCATCTTTTGAAACTCTGAACAGGCTAGAGCAAACATTTACAACTCCATTGACTACAAAAAAGAGACAAAAACTAAATTTGCCTAGCATTATACCCTAGGAGGGTGCTACATATGATTCTATTGCTGGTGTCCCAAACAGGCAAAACACCAGCAGCTCACTGAAGGTCATCTATGGCCCTCTCATACAAGGAGCCAGCTCATTTTTGTCAGATACACAACACTGTGCAAAACGGTAATTCTAATGGTGACCCCACTGTGGTCAACCTAAGGGACTTTGAGACCTCAGTAAGCCAAAAAACAATCTTAGCTTAGTTTAAATAAAAGGGAGGGGAGTTGAAACCGCTTCATAATCTCACACATAAAAGTGGTTCTAGGTTGCCTGATTTTACCTCTACACGCACACTCATATGTTTGCATAGATCTATAAGAGTTGCTGTGGAAGCAGATTTTCTGCAAAGTATTCTCTTTTCAGTCAGTGTTATTAGATGTGTATGGTCAGCTTTAAAGTTAACCTGCCATATCAAATTAAAGGATAAGTTCACCTTTGGAAACATGTTAAATGTTCCACCCGTTTTTAGGATGAAACATGTAACATGTTCTCCCTCACCCACTGTCACAATTAAAAAAAAGAAACACGCCCATGTGGTGCTCTGTCCACCCGGCTGCGTCATTCATTCACAGAGCTCTGTGAATGGGGGAACAACAACTACTGTCAGCCATTGCAACTGAGGGCTTGTAGTTCTCAATGAATTACCAGGGCACTGATGAGCACTGTAGGTAGTCCATTGATGCCTCCTGTCATTCAGTAACTGCCTGCCCGTACAAGCTATGGGCAGACAGCTTCACTGGCAGTCTGTAGGAGCCTGAGATCGCACCCGCAATCTTCTGATCATAGGTGCAATGCTTTACAGGCTCCTAATAAAAACAAATAATAATTGTAAATTTTTTTTTACCTGCAAAAAGAAAGTTGAACTTATTCTTTAATAGTATTCCCTAACAGTAGCTGGGAATAACTCTTTGTATGCCTGGGAAGCCCTCAAAGTTCTGGTATTCATTCACCTACAGCCCCCTTTCCCACCGTCCTACAGTCTGTTATATCCTCTATGTGAATGCTACAACTTCAAATCAGAGCTCAGATTACAGGAAGCGTACCCCCAGGTCTGACACTAATGCTTACTTTGCACAATAACAAGACAAAATCTTTTCTACGGACTGAATAAAACTGGATTCATTCAATAGCTTAGGTTGTGCAAAAACATTTTGTCATTTGTCTTGCTGAGAAAAGTTATTTATGTGCATATTATTAGTTTTGTGTATTTCTGTATCACTGACTGAGAATTTGGTAAGCCCCTAGAAGTTACCATGTCTGAAGGAATGGTAGTTCTTGCATACCAATACATAAATGTAACTTGTAAAAAGGTGACATTTTCCCTTCCTCATTCTTTGAAAACAGCAACTTCCTGACAGAAGAGCCAAGGTGACTGCAGTGGGTCTCCTGGGCTTCACCTAGAAAGGATACGTGTCAATTTTTTAAGTGTTTACCGAAACAAATGCCAAAACTTGTTTACTGGATTTATTATTCATTGAGGAATTTGGATTTTTTCTATATGTTATAAATAGAATATATTCGGTAATAATCTTCTACTTTTTCTTTTAACAATCTATTAGCAAGCTGTAAAAATTCCAATGTAATTAAAAAGCAGGGCATTGTTTTAAAATTCCAAGCTACTAAATTCACTAAATATGACCACTTAAGATTTTGACTACATTCATGCGGTCGCAAAATATCATCCGGGTCCCCATTACTCTCTTATGTCCATTCCTTCTTCTGTATTATAGTGATTAGCAGAAGAGCTCATACAGGAGCAGAGCACAAATAGGACCCATTGGGGGAGATTCACTAAAATTGGAGCACTCGGATTCTGGTGCACTGATAAAGCATGATAAAAGGGAAATCTTTCTCCCATCCACATAGAGGGTATAATATTGACATTAGAAATCATTAACCTTGCCAATCATCTTATGTTGTATACATAATAAAGTGTCCACGTGGGTTATTATATGTGGGAGAAACCACCCAAAAGGTTAACGATAGGATTGCTAGACACAAGTATTCCATCAGGGATAAATTTGACAAATTACCCTTATCCCGACATTTCATAGGGAAAGGACATACTGTTTCTCAATTAAGATTTATGGTTCGAGATGGTATACCTAAGAACAGACGTGGTGGGAATAGGGAATTAACCCTTAGAAAGGAGGAGGTTCAATGGATACACCGTTTACATTCATGCCTAATGGATTGAATTCTGATTTTGATCTATATTTGACTTATTCTTTATTTTTATTTTTCCCCCAAAAAATAGTGATGTCTTTTTATTTTTATTTTCATAGACGGTTATATACATGTATTCACTATATGTGTTTTGTTCTTCCTTAGCGCATATCGAATGTAGTAAGAAAAGCACCGGATGACCCGTGATTCCATATATGTCTACATGTTTTCTTCATTTGTTGATTATCCTTATTGGTACTAAATGACTGATTAATTCCCATATGAGATAGGAGTGTGTAAATAAGCTTGTAAATATTGTTATTATTGTATGTGTCTTGCTCTGAAGAAGGGCGATATCTGTATAGTCCGAAACCGCCATGCAATGCATTTAACACTGAATGGAATTAGAATTTTCCTAATAAGTTTTAAGTGCAGCAATCCCATCTGATCGTTATTTATATATACTGTATTTATTGGCATATAACACACACGTTTTCACCCTGAAAATCAGGTGCAAATGGCGTGTGGGTGTTGTACACCAATACTTCAATTTTAACTGCCTCGGAGGGGACAGGGAGGAGGGCGGGACAAGCGTCGTCAGATTACATACAATGAGAATCTCCTGTTTACTTGGCGGCCTATGTAATAGGAAGTCCCGTCTCCCGGGCCACCATTGGACCACTGTTCTGTCTATTATCATAGGAGATTCTCACGGTATGTAATCTGTTGGCGCTCATCCTGCCCCCCTCCCTGTCCCCTCTAGGCTGCAGATGGGCATCGATCAGGCTGCACTGATGGCAATGGTGAGGCTGCTGCACTGATGGCAATGGTGAGGCTGCTGCACTGAAGGCAATGGTGAGGCTGCTGTATTGATGGTAATGGTGAGGCTGCAGATGGGCACTGACCCTTATTTTACTTCAAAGTTCCTTATTTAAAATTTAATTTATTTTTTCCTGAAACTTCCCACGTAAAATGAATGTGCGCGCTATACGCCGATAAATATTGTGTGTGTGTGTATATATATATATATATATATATATATATATATATATATATATATATATATATATATATATATATATATATTATATATATATATGATATATGGTCTGAGATTACAAGTACCATTTCAGAGTTTGCATATGACACCAAGCTATGCAGTGGAATAACATCCTTACAGGATGTCTCCAACTTACAAGCCAACCTCAATGGACTGTTTAATTGAGCAGCTATGTGGCAGATGAGGTTTAATGTTGATAAAGGTAAAGTTATGCACTTGGGGGCTAAGATAATGCATGCATCATACTAAAGGGAGTACAACTGGGGGAATCCATAGTGGAGAAGGATCTGGGGGCTTTGGTAGATTATAAGCTTAATAATGGCACGTAAATTCTAAGCTGCGGTTTCCAAAGCAAGCAAAATAATTTCTTGTATTGAGAGGTATGGAGAAAGATACCATTTTGCCCCTGTAGAAATCGTAGTTAGTAGGACCTCATCTGGAATATGCAGTTCCGTTTTGGGCACCAGTTCACAAAAAGGATATCTGGGAACTGGAGATGATGCAGAGAAGGGCAATCTACCTGATGGGAGGCATGGAGGATCTCAGCTATGAGTAAAGAGTGGAGGAACTGAATTTGTTCTCTATTGAGAAGAGGAGATTAAAGCGGTTGTAGCTGGTTAGAAAACAAAAAAAACCCATCTGTATGGCAATTGCATTATGTGCTAATATGCATCACATACTAGCACATTATGAAATACTTGCCTTGGGGGCTAAAAACATAAATGCAACTACTCACTAGGGGGAGAACCTCTGGGGGAATCAAGGATGGAGAAAGATCTAGGACCTAGTAGAGGACAGATTGAGCAATAGCATGCAATGTCAAGCTGCAGCTACCAAAGCCGGCAGAGAATTTGCATGCATAAAAAAGGGGATATACTCCAGAGATAAAACTATAATCCTGCCACTTTAAAAAAAACTCTGCTTAGGCCACATCTGGAATATTCTGTACAGTTCTGGTCACCAGTCTTTAGAAGGGATGTGCTGGAGAGAGTCCAGAGAAGGGCAACAAAATTATTAAAGGAATTCGAGGACCTCAATTATGAGCAACGACTACAAGCACTAAATTTATTCTCACTAGTGAAGAGACTCTTGAGAGGGGACATAACGATTTACAAATACCTCAATGGTGAGCCCAGCATAGGTAGGAAACTATTCAGTCTCGGGGAGTGTAAAAGGACACGGGGCCACACAATGAGATTGGAGTAGAAGCGGTTTAACCTTAAGCTGCGTAGGGGTTTTTTCACTGTCCGCAGTTGGTGGTGTCAGCAGGGAATATTGATATTTTTAAAGACTCTTGGATGGGCCTCTTAAAGAACACAACATACAGGTTTGTGGGAAATAATTATCAACACTGGCACACATACTCCTACACAGGTTGAACTGGAATGACTATTGTCTTTATTCAATCTTACCTACTATGTAACTGTAGGGAACAAAACCTTCCAGCAGCAAGCTGTCGCCACTGAGAGGGCTGACATCTTCCTCCCAGTCTTTTTTCCAGGTTCGCTCGTCCAGCTATGTGATTGGCCAGAGCGATGACATCCCTCGTACGCATGCGCACGGCAGCCCTCTGTTCTGACACAAAGCTCTGAAAGGCCAGCAAGGTATGCCGGACCTTCATAGAGCATGTGCCATTGATGTCACTTGCTGCATCCAGGGTGAATATCTCCTAAACGGTACATGTTTAGGAAATAATAATTTTACCTACAGGTAAGCCTTATAGGCTTAACGGTAGGTAAAAATCACCAAGCGGGCTTTACTACCGCTTTAGGAGGGGAGATTGATCAACATGTATAATAAATACATACGTGGTCCATATAGTGAACTTGGTGTTGAGTTATTCACTTTAAGGTCATCACAGAGGACAAGGGGGCACTCTTTATGTCTGGAGGAAAATAGATTTAATCTCCAAATAGGAAAGGGGTTCTTCACAGTAAGACCTGTGAAAATGTGGACTAGACTCCCTCAAGAGCTACTTCTGGCAAGCTCAGTAGATTGCTTTAAAAAGGCCCAGATTCTTTCCTAAATGTACAATAACATAACTGGATAGTAACATTTATAGGTAAAGTTGATCCAGGGAATATCCGATTTTGCCTCTTGAAGGATCAGGAAGGATTTTTTTTTACCCTTCTGGAGCAAATTGTATCATGCTTTGCTAGGATTTTTTCTGGATCAGCTGTGGATATATGATTGTGTATATAAGATTGTATGATTTTTTATTTCCTATTTTATTAGTTGAACTAGTTGGGCTTTTTTCAGCCATACTAACTATGTAACTATATACAGCGCCTGACACATCAGTGCCTGACCTCACAAATGCGCTTCTGGAATAATGGTCAAATATTCCCATAGACACACTCCTAAACCTTGTGAACAGAAGAGTTGAAGCTGTTATAGCTGCAAAGGGTGGGCCAACTCAATACTGAACCTTACGGATGAAGACTGGGATGCCATTAAAGTTCATGTGTGTGTAAAGGCAGGCATCCCAATATAGTGTAGTGTATGTTGTATCACTGCAATCGTCGGGAGCAGAGTCATTTATATTGGTTGTTCTTTGGTGGTAGGTTATGGTAATGGAGAGAAATATACTGTACAGCTATTGTTTGTTTTTTTTACTATTTTTTGACAGTTTTTTTATGATGATAAAAAAAAATCAGGGTATATCCATTACTATTTACCACCAAATGAAAAACCCAATTTGTCCTGTATAAACCAAGGTATAATTCACTTTGAAACGCTAAGTAGTGTATTGTTAGTACTAACACGTCCGTTGCAAAACTGTGTTCAGGTTTAATATTAAAACTTGTTTTATGATTTTTATCTTTTTTTTTGAGAAACAGATGGGCATATTAGTACAAAAATAGATGCAAATATCTGACAAATGCTAACAGGTACATAAAGCATTCCCATTAATCTTATAGGTGCTTTGAATATTTACTCTACATTTCTTTATGATCACTGCTTAATAAGTTCAAAGCAATTCAAAGAAAGTAAAGCTGCCAAGACTTTAATAATGTAAATACTAACCCTACTTGTACATTTGCCAGTGAGATTATATAAAACAGAAGCAGATGGCATTTCAGTCTTCTAGATATAGCAGATAATACTTGTATTTCATAACTATCTTAACTAGTCAGCTTAAGGCAATTTAATCAAAAAGCTTGTGTGTTAATCTTTTAACTAAGCTGAACTACAAAAGACAGCCAATACTTTTAGTTTGTCAAATACCAATTAAAATTTAGCACTTTTAAGATCTGCACTGTACCAACCCTTCCATGTATTAAAACATATCACATTCAATACTTTCTAATTAATATAAATTTGTATCCGTTTAAAATAAATAAATGATTCTACATTACACCTAAACCGCTCAATCTACAGTATATCCAAATCTTGTTTAACAGAAGTATTTCACAATATTCAGAGTGTCGATCCTTTAAAGTGTAAAACTATTTCTTGTTGTATCAGTATAAAGGTGATTCTTCCAATAACCACTTTTAAGCTGTGCAAATCCCCCTTGGAGCAATGATTCTTCAGAAGTTCTTATATCAGCATCTTGTGCACATGCAACCTTAAAGGCTTACGCCACCCTTTGCACCGTGTTGAATTTATATGAAGAAGATGATCCCACACGCAATCCAAGGTTCTAATTTTTCTTAAATTCAAACAAAGATACCCAGAAAAAAAACATATGTCTGCTAATGGGTTTTAACCCTCAAAAGGGTCCTAACCATAGATGACAACTACATGGTAAAGTTCTTATGAAGCCTGCACTAGTAAAAACACCCAATGCAGTTCTTAATCTGTAATGAACACATGGGTACAATTAGCATTTGTCTATATAAAAAGAAAATCACTATCCAAATCATTAAGAACAACCATATTAGGCACACATTGTTTTCCTACTATTGCAGTACAATTGCAAATATTTATTTATACTATGCATTATACTAACTAATGCCCCATATACACGGTCAGAAATTCTGCCAGCAAAAGTCTGATGAGAGCTTTTGGTCAGAAATTCCGACCGTGTGTATGCTCCATCGGACTTTTGCTGGCAGAATTCCAGCCAGCAAAAGATTGAGAGCATGTTCGGAACTTTTTTTCCGACCGGAAAAAAGAGATCGGAAATTCCGATTGTCTGTACAAATTCCGACGCGCAAAATTCCTACGCATGCTCGGAAACAATTCAACGCATGTTAGGAAGCATTGAACTTAATTTTCTTGGCTTGTCGTAGTGTTGTACGTCACCACATTCTTGACGGTCGAAAAGTTCCGAGAACTTTTGTGTAACCGTGTGATGCAAGCCAAGCTTGAACGGAATTCCGTCGGGAAAAAAAACATCCAAGTTTTTTCCGACGGAAAATCCGCTCGTGTGTAAGTGGCATAAGAAGACAACTGTATTGCTAGAATATATATTGGAAAAGCATGTACAATGTGATACATTAAGATGACAAATGTTACTGTGACATTTGTATACAAAACCTATTAAAAGAGAGGGTATAATTTTACTCCCTGTTCAAATTCAGTTGTCCTAATCATTTCTTTTGTGCAGATCCCCATGTCTGCCTTGGGAGATTAAACTTTTCTATTCTAGAGAACACAGAGTTGTTAATGCCTCCTTATGATAGGTGGGCCCAGCATAGTTTTAAATGGGATCTGGGACAAAATGCATTTGGAAGAGTTAGTGCACTGACGTCAGACTGTTGTAGGAAATGCCAACATCGTTTCATGCGAGTTTAAGTTGACTTTTATTTTATGTAGATGTTTTATTAAATGGTTCCCAACCTTATTACCTCATCAGAGCTCTTTTGCATTTCATTTGAATGGGAAAGTGTCTGTAATAATCACCGCTCGGATGCAGTGGATGATTGAGAACTGAGGAGTTTGACACACATGAGCATTGACGTCTTTTATGCAGGTCTTGGTTGCTGCAAGCTTACAATTAGACATTATCAGATTTTTTTTTCTGTTGGAAGCACCACCTTTGCACTGATATGATCTTAAATTGCACTTTAACATCTTCCAATCCAGTGTGTGTGTATATAAAATGTCCTGGACAAGAAGTGATTAATGTCAGGATCACGGCTGTAGCTGCAACCATGATCTTGGTGTCTTTTTTAACTGGCAATCGGCTTCCAGATAAAAGTGATCCTAATGGCTCTACAGTTGCCTGATAACTTTTACAGGGTTCAGATAAGGCCCAACTCCCCCCCCCCCCCCACACCCAGCTTCCCACAGAGGAGAGGGCGGATGTTGTTCAGCCCTTGTGGTAGCAATAAAGTTGAATGTAAAAAATCGAAGTGCAAAACATTCTCGATAAAGTTTACGTTGAGGCATGCAAATTTTTAAATCTTGACATATTTGGTATCTGTTTACTTGCTGCAAGATCATCTTTTAGATTTTAGGGAAAATTAGGTATTATATTGTGTTTGTGTGAACACAAATACATTTAGGTGTGTTTTTTTCTGAGACTTTTGCATTTGAAAAACAGCTGAACAAATATAATACAACGTAAAAAATTGCAACAAGGACATTTTATTCTCCAGTGCCTTTTTCTTTCAGAAAATATACAATGTTTGGAGGTTCAAAGTAATTTTCTAGCAAAAAACTAAAATTCTGATTTTAACATGTACAGTATGTGAATAATGTCCAAAGTGGCCTGGATGGCAAAGGAGAGACACACTGACTATTGTGAAATACTGGTTGTATGGAATATTGCTTGCATGGTTGGATATATGCTAATGATTGGCTTTGTTTTTTCTGCTAATTTAGGTTAGCCTAAGATGAGGTGAACAAAAGAAACTAAAAAGTCTTTCCTGTCAAGCATTGCAAACTACAGTATAATAATTAAAACAGACGGTATTTGCACATCATCACTTTGGAATAATTTACATTTATGCTATATACAAGTGGTTCTGGTATACAGTATTTTTATTCACAAAATCATAAAGGAATGAATTGCATCGCTGAAAAATAGCCTACAATTAATAGACCTAATTTTACTTTGCAGTTGTGTTGAAAGTGATGGCTTTTTAAA
Source organism: Lithobates sylvaticus (assembly GCA_028564925.1). NCBI lineage: Eukaryota > Metazoa > Chordata > Amphibia > Anura > Ranidae > Lithobates > Lithobates sylvaticus. The sequence continues at coordinate 330,502,215 of CM053028.1, read as the reverse complement.
TACCTTCTTAGTTAAAAAAAAAATCAAAAATCTGCAGTTGACTTTACAGTGAATGTTCACAATAGGCTTTTCCTTCCATGTATCTGTTTTAAGCTGTAATGCCGCGTACACACGATCAGAATTCTCGTCGGAAAAAGCTCTGCCAGTTTTCCCGTCGGAATTCCGACAGAATTCCGCTCAAACTGTCTTGCCTACACACGATCACACCAAATTCCGACCGTCAAGAACGCAGTGACGTACAACACTACAACGAGCCAAGTTCAATGCTTCTGAGCATGCATCGAATTGTTTCCGAGCATGCGTAGGAATTGCTACAGATGATCGGAATTTCTGATAGAAACCTTTTCCGTCGGAAAAATTGAGAACATGCTCTCAATTCTTTGCTGTCGGAAATTCGGCCAGCAAAATTCCGACGGAGCCTACACACGGTCGCATTTTCCGATGAAAAGCTCTCATCTGTTTTTTTCTGTATGGAATTCCGATCGCGTGTATAAGTGAACTATTTTTCTTCTCCATGCCGTAGTATCCTGCTTTGTACATTTATTCCCCACTCCACTTGCTGGTTGAATGGCCCAGTGCTATCTAACCCTTTCCTGTGAACCCAGGCTGTCATGGACACACACCCTAGGTCTAAGCATCATAATCACATTACCTGGGCTCAGTGTGAACTTTTCTGGTTGCCTGCCTAGATCAGTGCTCACGTCACAATGTTTTGACTTGTGCAAGCCATTAAAGGCCACCCAAAACCCAAGGTTTTATAGCCTTATATTCTAGTGGTTGTAAACCTCAGACATGAATAATGAACAAAGCATATCCCTCTACAGCTCGCCTTTCTCCTGTCACAGCACCACTGAGTTCTCTGCTGGACTGAGTAAGGAAAAGAGCCAAAGTCACACTACACTGATGGGGGGGGCTTGACAGCACTTTGATGGTGTCACCCCACTGGTGGGTGGCACCAAGGTGCAGGCTGCTCGCACCCCGATACTGACACAACTGTGCTAAATTTAAGATCTGATTTCAGGGGGGGGCACTTGACCCCCCTTGCCCCTACCTGCGGACGCCCATGCTATGGCACCCACACATCTGGTAAGGGCAGTACATTCCCATGTGATGCAAGGACACCCACACTGCATTCTGGTGTGAAGGGCCACAAAAACAGTAAACCACAGGATTTCTGGTGCACCCATATTCACTCCAGAGAAGTATTATCAGAAGTAGCCTTCCTCAAATTTTTGCAACTGAAAAAACATTCCTCTGTTGAAACAAATACCAATTATTCAGCTACATATGAAACCACCACAAGAACTAGGGTGCATAAAAAATGTCAGCTTGTGCTCTGGACTGATGACACAAGACAGAAAGTTTGCCTAATGGTGGAAAAACATTATGTCTTTAGTAGGGATGGGCTCGGGCGTGGGATTAGCGCAGCGCCGTGCCGACTTCTTGGCGGGCTCTACAAGTGGAGTGTGCGAACACGCCCAAGCCCATCCTTAGTCTTTAGGCAACAGTGAAGCACTGTAAAAGTTCCCTACAGGTTTGATGACGCATTTTTGCAAATTAATTTGGTGATTTGGTCAAAATGGTTGGTGCAGGCAGATTCTTGTACATCATTCAATACGATCAGGAAGGTTTCTGATTGGCTTCAACTTAATTTTGCAGCATGACAATGACCCCAAACACAGCCAAAACTATGTGCAGCAAAGGGAAAAACAAGAAATCTGGCAACCGATGATATAGCTTCCCATAGAGCTCTGATCCCAACATCATTGAGCCATTCTGGGATTACGCACAAAGACAGAAACATGTAACGCTTAGGTTTAGTTACTTTTTTTAAAATCCGCACAAGGGACAGTACAGTATGAGAAGTGTCACTTGCGCTGGTGGCTACTCTGTTAAGAGAAATGTTATTTGGTTCTACCTATTCCCATGCCTCAGTATTGGTCAGTGAGGCCAGCTAGCATAGTCTTGGGGCATTAGGGGTTAATCCAAACACTGGCTTTGTTTGAGGGGTTGACCTGACTTCATAAAGTAGAAGTTCAAATTTATGTAATAGATGGTCTTGGGTTTTGGGGTTTCTGGGACCATTAATAAAGGCTGCAGTTATATATAGGTGCATTTTATTGGATGGAAATGATGGGTGGGCTTACATGACTGCAGGTATGCTTCAAAATGGAAGCAATGGTGGATCAAAGAAGTAGAAATATTGGTTTATTTATTTTTTCTAAGCAGAGCAAATAATTAACCTATATAGGGCTTCTAAACTTATAAAACAAATCCAAGTTGTGTTTTGATTTAACATTGTTGGCAATGAAGTTTGATGGTATCTCTTCGTGAACTTGTCAAAATAGAATCTACATTGCTAGTCCAATGTAGATTCTAGTCCAATAATTGCTGCCTTTGTGATAAAATTGGAATATATTTACTTGATTAATTTTCCCATGGAAAACCAGAATCTGGTCTGATAGTGCGTGAAGGTTCTAGAAACTGGTTAGATAGTATGCAATTCTCTACTTTTTTGGGAAACCCAGTTACATTTTTAGAAATGGGTGCCTAAATACGAATGTCCTAACTTCTGAATCATGCTCGATAAGTAGAACGTGTTATCAGTGATGCACAGCAAATCTATTGTGTCATAAAACACTATCAAAAAGCCTAAAGTAATAGCAAAATAGTAGGACCCAAACTGGTAGGAAAGCATGAGACTGAGGAAGTGAGCTGGAGAATCGAGTCTACCCTGAGCTGGAAAATTAATGTGGAATGTTATATAAGAACGGAAACTAGAAGGATATAAATAAGGAGAGTTCAAGGAGCCGATAAGGTGTGATTTATTGGCAGAAAAATATATACAGAATGAGGAGTACAGATAGTGAAAAATGTGGTGAGTAATGAAAGCACAGATAAGAGTTGTGACTTGAAGCATGACTATTTCTGCGTACGTGTCGTCGTCCAACAGATCTGCTCTTTAATGTACATAACACTCTATGAATGTACGCGACACACATTGAGTTGCCCTGCACACACATTGAGTTGCCCTGCACAGCTCTAAGTTTCTAAAAGTGGAGCCCAGGGTTGGAGTGTGCCAAGCACCACCCTTATTTAAAAAAAAAATTGTTAGAGCAATATTTAACAAGAGGTCCTTTCAAGTCTCCATCGTAACTTTTAGTAAAGAGAAACAACTGCTTAAAATATGTTAAAAATTAATGTACTGTCCAGGAATGTGTTTTATCCTAGCTGATGATTTAATGTGTGCAAAACAAAAGACACAGCTGTAGTTGCCACACATTACATGATGCATTTTTGTTTAATTGTACCGTGTCTCAACATTAAAAATTTGTTCATGCACATTTCTACTAATTTGGTCTAGTTGAACTTTTTTTTAATACCCTTTATACTCAAAGAAAAAAAACATCCCTGACTCAAGAGCTTGCAATCTGCTCTTCACATTACAGACATGCAAATGCGTTCTAATAATAATGTTAAAGGTGTTGTAAAGGTTCCTTTTTAAAAAAAACAAAAAAAAACAAACATGTCATACTTGCCTCCACTGTGCAGCTCGATTTGCACAGAGTGACCCCGAACCTCGTCTTCTGTGGTCCCTCGGCAGCTGTCTCGGCTCCTCCCCACATCAGCTAATCCCCGTTCTGGGAAGCGCTCTCCCAAGGGGGTTAGCTTGCGGGTGTGCTCCCGTGATACAGTCGGCGGCTATAGCCCTGCCCCCGGCGAGCCGTGTCATTGATTTGATTGACAGCAGTGGAAGCCAATGGCTGCACTGCTATCAATAATCCAATGAAGGAGCGGCACCGTGGTGTAGTGGTTAGCACTCTCACCTAGCAGTAAGAAGGGTCGCTGGTTCGAATCCCAACCACGACACTTCCTGCCTGGAGTTTGCATGTTCTCCCTGTGCCTGCGTGGGTTTCCTCTGGGTACTCCGGTTTCCTCCCACAATCCAAAGACATGCAGGTAGGTTAATTGGCTTCTGTCCAAAAATTGGCCCTAGTATATGAATTGGGATCTTAGATTGTGGGCTCCTTGAGGGTAGGGACTGATGTGAGTGTGCAATGTACAGGGATGGGGACAATTGTAGACACTCGCTCAGGTTGAACTGGATGGACTGATGTCTTTATTCAACCTTACTAACTATGAAACTATGAAACTATGAAGGAGACGAGAAGCCCGGTCAAGAAGCCAGTGGATTCACGATGCGGGACTTTCGAGGGCTCAGGTAGGTAAACTGGGGGGCTATAAATTGTCGGATGTTTTTTCACCTTAATGCATTCTATGCATTAAGGTAAAAAAACATGTACCTTTACAACCCCTTTAACCACTTCGCATCCGGCCGTAGCCGAATGACGGCCACAGCGCGGATGCCAAATCCCGGGAGGCCGTCATATGACGGCCTCCCCTTTCCTCGTTCCCTGTGCGCGCTCACGAGCGCGCAGCAGGGAAATTCTGTGTTGGCCGTGTCCCTCGGATACGGCCAATCACAGATCGCTGTAAACGGCCAATAACAGCGGCCGTTTACAGCGCGATCGCCCTGGCCAATGAGAGATGATCTCATATGTAAACATATGAGATCATCTCTCAGCGCCGCTCCTCCTCCTCACACAGAGACAGCGTGTGAGGAGGGGGAGATGAACGGCTGCAGCGCCGTAAGTTTAAAATAAAAAAAATAAAATGCCATCTGTGCCCACTGCCACCACTGCAACCTGTCCCCAATGCCATCTGTGCCCAATGACATCCCCAGTGCCATCTGCCAGTGCCATCGCCAGTGCCATCTGCCAGTGCCACCTGTAGTCAGTGCCATCTGTCATCAGTGCCACATAGTGCCATCTGTCATCAGTGCCACATATTAGTGCCATCTGTCATCAGTGCCACCTGTCATCTGTTATCAGTGTCACCTGTCATCAATGCCACGTATCAGTGCCATCTGTCATCAGTGTCATGTGTCATCAGTGCCACGTATTAGTGCTGTCTGTCATCAGTGCCACGTATTAGTGCCATCTCTTATCAGTGCCACATATTAGTGCCACGTGATATCAGTGCCATGTATGAGTGCCATCTCTCATCAGTGCCACATATTAGTGCCATCTGTCATCAGTGTCATGTGTCATCAGTGCCCCGTATTAGTACCATCTGTCATCAGTGCCACGTCAGTGTCACGTGTCATCAGTGCCACGTCAGTGTCACGTGTCATTGTCCTGGTGCTCCAGGGCCTTCAAAAGTGTACTAGGTAGTCAACAATTTAGATGTGTAATTTATGCTCCTAGAACACGTGATGGCGCTCCCTGCATGTTGGGCCTCTCTATGTGGTCAGGCTGTGGAAAAGTCCCACATATGTGGTATCGTAATAATCAGGAGGAGCAGCAGAATTTATTTTGGGGTGTCATTTGTGGTATACACATGCCATGTGAGAGAAATAACCTATTACAATGACAATTTTGTAGAAAAAAAATAAAAAATAAAAAAATAATTCATTTTGCAAAGAATTGTGGGAAAAAATGACAACATCAAAAAGCTCACCATGCCTCTTACTAAATACCTTGGAATGTCTACTTTCAAAAAAGGGGTCATTTGGGGGGTATTTGTTCTTTCCTGGCTTGTTCGGGTCACAAGAAATGAGAGGCCACCAGTACATCAGATGTGATCAATTTTGTATGATTCGCACCACAGATTGTAGAGTCTGTAACTTTCACAAAGGCCAAATAATTTCCACTAATTTGGGTTATTTTTACCAAAGATATGTGGCAGTATAAATTGTGGCCAAAATTTATGAAGAAAAATTAATAATTTCCTAAATTGTATCACAGAAACAAAGAAAAATGCGTTTTTTTTCAAAATTTTCGGTCTTTTTTCAATTATAGCGCAAAAAATAAAAAACCCAGAGGTGATCAAATACCACCAAAAGAAAGCTCTATTTGTGGGAAAAAAAGGACAAAAAATTCATTTGGGTACAGTGTTGCATGACTGAGTAATTGTCAGTCAAAGCGTGAGAGCACCGAAAGCTGAAAATTGGTCTGGATGGGAGGGGGGGTGTTGGTGCCTGGTAGGCAAGTGGTTAAGCACAAGCCCAGTAACAAAACATTTTTTGGATTGTTATGGGAACCCAGCTCATATGAAGGAAACCCATGCAAGCACAAGGTGAACATGCTAATGTTTTTCATATATTGTGTTGGTGACTGATGCTGGAATCCCAGCACAGCAATATTTCAGAGCTAAAACAAGCTACTGTGCTGCCCTGCAGTGAAAAATAAGCATGGTTTCCTTTTTTATGATATGAATATTCAGGTGTCTTTAACCGGTACCCGACTGCCGCCATGTAGATGTACGTCGACAGAATGACACGGCTGCGTGAATTGGCGTACCTGTACATCCCTTTGAATTTGCCACCATGCCATTGCATGCGCGCCGCCAGCAGCACACGCACCCAAAGCAAGCTCCGTTGGTAGGATCGCAGGGATACCCGCGATCGTCTCACGGAGAGGAATAACGGGGAAATGCTAATGTAAACAAGCATTTCCCGTTCTGCCTAGTGACACTGTCACTGATCACAGCTCCCTGTAATCGGGAGCAGTGATCAGTGATGTGTCACATGTAGCCCCTCCCCCCCACAGTTAGAATCACTCCCTAGGACACACTTAACCCCTACAGTGCCACCTAGTGTTAACCCCTTCACTGCCAGTCACATTTACACAGTAATCAATGCATTTTTAATCGCAATGATCGCTGTATAAATGTGAATGGTCCCAAAAATGTGTCAAACTTGGCCGATGTGTCCACCATAATGTCGCAGTCACGATAAAAATTGCTGATCGCTGCCATTATTAGTAAAAAAAAGAATATATATCTAAATGCCATAAAACTATCTCCTATTTTGTAGACGCTATAACTTGCGCAAACCAATCAATAAACGATTATTGCGATTTTTTATATTTTTTTGCCTAAAATATGTAGAATACATATCGGCCTAAACTGAGGGGAAAAACATTTTTTATAGATTTTTTGAGGATATTTATTATAGCAAAAAGTAAAAAATAATGTGTTTTTTTTTTTTTCAAAATTGGTGCTATTTTTTTGTTTATAGCGCAAAAAATAAAAACTGCAGAGGTGATAAAATACCACCAAAAGAAAGCTCTATTTGTGGGCCAAAAAGGACCTCAGTTTTGTTTGGGAGCCACGTCAAATGACCGTGCAATTGTCGGTTAAATCGACGCCGTGCCAAATCGCAAAAAGTGCTCTGTTCTTTGGCAAGCCAAATGGTCCGGGCTGAATGAAGTGGTTAATAGTATGTGTATATAGTAAAATGAAAATCCGTTTTTACATTTTTTAATTTCGGCCCTTGATTCAGACATGCAATCGTGGATTGAGATCCCGGTTTGCATGCTTTACAAATGTTTGCTATTTAAAGTGATACTAAACACACACTATTTTATTTACATCACCCCTTCCTTTTCTGTATGTGAACGATGGCACTGTAATTATTTTAATTTTAAAAAAATCGAAGTATTTTTTTCCTAATCGATATACAGCTGTCACATGACTCAGACTGTCTGCAGGAGGTAGTAGGATGAGCTTCTGTTCCTCTACTGCTGTTCACATGTGCAAAATAAAAAACAGCCTTCGGGATACAGCATAAAAAAATATAAATTAATATCAGTAAACTGTTATAAATTGTCATACGACTAGATATATTTGAAATTAAATCTTTATTATAATTTGGCAATAAAATGGTGTGGACATATTTCTGCCAGTCACAGGCTGTGTCACGCCCCTCCAGCCTGTGTCTTAGAATAACAGGAAGATGAAGCCTCCATCAATCAAGATGTAATATCTCACCCCCCATTGTGTATACACCCACATGTGTGACTTTATAGTCTCATGGGCTGCTCAAATATGATCAGGAGGAAATGCTCAGCATAGAAACTCACCGAAAACTGAGCATGGGCACTTGCTGACAACTTTTCTCTGCAAAATCCCCAACTGCATTGGGGACATGATAAAGAGGGGGAGACAGAGAACAACAGGATCAACCAGTTTTTTTTTGTTTTTTTTGCAGAATATAGTAAATGAATCCCATAGTGCATAAGAACAGCATGTAATACAGAATTTATTGATAGTTTTATATGATGTTGGTTTAATGACACTTTAACCACTTGCTTACTGGGCACTTAAACCCCCTCTTATCCAGACCAATTTTCAGCTTTTGGTGCTCTCACACTTTGAATGACAATTACTCAGCCATGCAACGCTGTACCCAAATTAATTGTTTGTCCTTTTGTTCCCACAAATAGAGCTTTCTTTTGGTGGTATTTGATCACCTCTGGGTTTTTTATTTTTTGCGTTATAAATGAAAAAAGACCGAAAATTAAAAAAAAAAAAAACATTTTTGTTTCTGTGATAAAATTTTGCAAATTATTAATTTTTCTTCATAAATTTTGGCCACAATTTATACTGCTACATATCTTTGGTAAAAATAACCCAAAAATTTGTGGAAATTATTTGGTCTGTGTGAAAGTTTTAGAGTCTACAAGCTGTGGTGCAAATCATAAAAAAATGATTGCATCTGATGTACTGGTGGCCTATCTCATTTCTTGAGACCCTAACAAGCCAGGAAAGTACAAATGCCCCCCAAATGACCCCTTTTTGGAAATGAGATAGGTGATGAGGTGGCACAGGTGGGCACTGATGAGGTGGCACAGATGTGCACTGATGAGATGGAACAAATGTGCACTGATGAGGCGGCACAGGTGGGCACTGATTGGCACAGGTGGGCACAGGTGGGCACTGATTGTCACAGGTGGGGCACTGTACTGATGGGGCACTGTTTCGGCACTGTAATGTGTGTGTGTGTGTGTGTGTGTGTGTGTGTGTGTGTGTGTGTGTGTGAACTCACAGTCAGATCGCTAGCACAGATCCTCTCTCTCCTCACACGCTGTCTCTGTGTGAGGAGAGAGAGCCGGCAATGAGAGATGATCTCATATGTTTACATTTGAGATCATCGCTCATTGGCTAAGGCGATAACGCTGTAAACGGCCGCTGTGATTGGCCGTTTACAGCGATCTGTGATTGGCTGTGTCCAAGGGACACGACCAACACAGAATTTCCCCGCTGCGCGCTCGTGAGCGCGCACAGGGAGCGAGGAAAGGGGAGGACGTCATATGGCGCCCTCCCGGGAATTGACATCCGCGCCGAAGCTGTCATTCGGCTATGGCCGGATGTCAAGTGGTTATAGTGTTACTAAATCCAGGGCCCTGCTTTCACTCTGGTCTCCCACAGTACACAGAACATGGAAATGCAATTATTTTTCTAAATATAAACTGCTAAATACCTTTTTCTATTTAGCAGTATATAGCAGTCGTGTGACTTCTATCTGTGTCTGGTTAAAACTTGTTGAAGGAGATTTCCTTTTCCCCTGATTTTCAGGTGAGCCTGCAGGACCCCTGATCCTCTGTTTGGACAGTGCTGATAGGCCCTGTGCTGATCACATAACTCTCCCAAGAAAAAAAAAAAAAAAAACTCTCCAGCAATACACACCAAACGGAGCATGTGCAGGGTGCCCCCCAGGGCTCTGTTCTATCAGCAAATATATTGGGGACTGTGGAAGATAGGGAGGATCAGAGAAGACAAGATCAAACAGCCTCTTAACCCCCCTTAGGTTCTGCAGAAAGTATAACAAGCATACTTTACTGCATATACAGACTGATTTTATTGTTGTGGGTTTAAAAACACTTTACGTGCTACTGTGCAATATGTCTCCCTTACTCCACTTTTATAAAAATTATGGAAAAAGGAAAAGAAGGAAGTACGGTTTGTTGAGAGTAATTCATTACCACAGATTAGTAGTGCAGAATATTACAAATGTATTGTGTTTTTTAAATTCATGTTGGCATTTTTTGAACAGATACAGATAATCAACTGAACAGTACTTGGCACTTCTTGTTTGCATCTCCAAACTCTATAACAGAAAGCTGCACTGAATGCTTGGCACTGCTCTTTGCATAGACACATTTGCATAGATACTTTCATATATACAGTATATTCAAAATGTCTGTCTTTCAAACAAAAATGCTTTATTACATTGTAACATTGATCTAGGCACAGAGATTGACTGAAGCAAGTTACTTTGTCCAATTAATGAATTGCTGCATGCATACATTCTTTTTTGTTGGAGATAAATGGACTTTAATGCTCCAACAAAACATCATGGTTTAAGAAATATAACCATCACTTGGGCTGTCAAATTCATGCAAAAAAAAATTGGTATCGCAATGTTAAAGAGGAGAATACACTATATTGTCAAAAGTGTGGGGATGCCTGCCTTTTACACACACGTGAACTTTAATGGCATCCCAGTCTTAGTCCGTAGGGTTCAATATTGAGTTGGCCCACCCTTTGCAGCTATACCAGCATCAGCTCTTCTGGGAAGGCTGTCCACAAGGTTTAGGAGTGTGTCTATGGGAATGTTTGACCATTCTTCCAGAAGCGCATTTGTGAGGTAGGGACTCATTTGGACGAGAAGGCCTGTCTCGAAGTCTTCAGTCTAATTCATCCTAAAGGTGTTCTATCGGGATGAGGTCAGGACTCTGTGCAGGCCAGTTGAGTTCCTCCACCCCAAACTCACTCATCCATGTCTTATGGACCTTGCTTTTTGCACTGGTGCACAGTCATGTTGGAACAGGAAGGGGTCATCCCCAAATTGTTTCCACAAAGTTGGGAGCATGAAATTGTCGTCTTGGTATGCTGACGCCTTAAGAGTTCCCTTCACTGGAACTAAGCTGTGGTGACGTCAGCACGTCACTGTGCCCACCTTTGCATTTTCTCAGATCATTAAGATCGTTTAATTTCACACATCACTACTGTGGACAATTTTTGTATTTTGCACTCCTCTTAGATCATTAATACCATTGACTAAAAGTGTTTTTCAACCTATTATACCTCATGCGGATATTAAGGCTGTTTGCACATTTTTTTCATGTCAGTACATGTTGGAATTCATGGTTCCCTCAATGAACTGTAGCTCCCCAGTGCCGGCAGCACTCATGCAGCGCTAGACCATGACACTCCCACCACCATGCTTGACTGTAGGCAAGACACACTTGTCCTTTTTCTCCTCACCTGGTTGCCGCCACACATGCTGGACACCATTTGAACCAAATAAGTTTATCTTGGTTTTATCAGACCACAGGACATGGTTCCAGTAATCCATATCCTTAGTCTGCTTGTCTTCAGCAAACTGTGGGCTTTCTTGTGCATCATCTTTAGGAGACGCTCCCTTCTGGGACAGCCTTGCAGACCTATTTGATGCAGTGTGTGGCGTATGGTCTGAGCACTGACAGGCTGACCCCCCCCACCCTTCAACCTCTGCAGCAATGCTGGCAGCACTCATACGTCTATTTCCCAAAGACGACCTCTGCATATGACGCTGACCACGTGCACTCAACTTCTTTGGTCGACCATGGGGAGTCCTGTTCTGAGTGGAACCTGTCCTGTTAAACTGCTGTATGGCCTTGGCAATCTTCTTATAGCCTAGGCCATCTTTATGTAGAGCAACAATTCTTTTTTTTTTTTTTTTTTTAGATCCTCAGAGAGTTCTTTGCCATGAGGTGCCATGTTGAACTTCCAGTGACCAGTATGAGAGAGGGATAACACCAAATTTAACACACCTGCTCCCCATTCGCACCTGAGACACTAACAAGTCACATGACACCAAGGAGGGAAAATGGCTAATTGGGCACAATTTGGACATTTTTTTTACTTAGGGATGTACTCATTTTTGTTGCCATCGGTTTAGACATTAATGGCTGTGTGTTATTTTGAGGGGACAGCAAATTTACACTGTTATACAAGCTGTACACTCACTACTTTACATTGTAGCAAAGTGTAATTTCCTCAGTGTTGTCACATGAAATGATATAATAAAATATTCACAAAAATGTGAGGGGTGTACTCACTTTTGTGAGATACTGTATGTGATTTTTTTTTAACTTCAATAAATCTAACATGAGCATCTATAGTGATGTGCTTTGTGAGTCTTTGATATTAGAACTGCCAGGCTTTACTACCATGTCTCCACCAGGTATTCATGACTCAATATTATGATAGATTTTATTTTAACAAAAAATAATATTAACCTTATCACCGTAAAAATATAATCAGTGTAAATGGTTACAGTCGATCAGAATAGCAATCTTATAACTGTATTCCCTTCCCAGCCATCATCCCCTCAGTCTGCTTGAAGTAATAATTAATTTCAGATTTTTTCTTGCAGATCGCTGTTGCTTACCCTGCTTCATAGGCACAAACATGCACGAACAATAATCTTTAGGTTCATCATTCAGTGGCTGATTTGTAAATGCATGGGCAGCCAACCTTTTCATATCTGTAGGTAGCTTATGTTTTTAGAAAACATAAGCTTGAGCTTTATCAAAATTATTCTTTACAAGCCCTAAGATCCCTTACTATATAACACTAAATAAAATGTGCTTTCATTCATATCAGACTGTTTTCCTGAGCTTATTTCCACAGAATGCTGTTAATTTTTGTTTTGTGAAATTGTTTTTACCCTTGGAAGTTGAAAACATAGGATTGTTTTTGTGAGTCAATGTAGATGAATGATTCTTGTTTTCCCCCCATGCTCTTTAATTAGAATATCCCTAAGTCTGCCAACAAAAATTGTTGGATCAGAGACATATGCGGAAGTTATAGGGACATGGTTTGATGTAATAGCTTATTTGTAAAGGAAACACAACTTGTTTGCTGTTTTAGTAGGCAGGAAGTTCAGAATGCCAGTGCAACATATTTTCAGGTGCTACTGAGTCATCTGTTGTTAGAAGTCTGCAAGTGTAATTTTCCTCTTATGTTTTATGTGCCTGGTGTAAAAAAAAAAAATCTAAAAAATTAACGGAAGGAAATTGCTGACAATTTGCAGTTCTGTAATACACAGTCATATGTTCACCAAGGCTTCTACTGGTAAAAAGTAAAGCAGGTGTAATGCAAGATCATTTCCCAGGAAAATTGTTTATCAGTGCCGAGAACACAAATCTATCAGCATGTTTCATCTCCTTTTTCATTCTCATTGATGCAAATGTTCACAATAAAAATTAGGCATTTTTTTTTAAAATGTACTATTGGTCATTTGTACTCTGGGATGCCTGTTGTCATACATAATGATTAACACTTTGGGCTCTATTTATTTAAAAAATTGCATAGCTGTTTGTTCAGTGAAACTGCACTTGCTTTTGTTTTGTGCGAATTTCACTCTGTAGTTTTAAAGAGCAATAGTTTAAGGGCGACTTTACACTGCACCAGTCCCACTGCGCTTTGGAAAAAGCATGGCTAACCCGCGGGTTAGCTGCACTTTCCTATAGACCAGGGGTAGGCAACCTGGGGGGAGGCAGAGATCTACCTGAACCACATGAAATAGTCAAAGATCACCAAGGTTCCATGCCCTTATTTTTTTAAAGAAATTAACTAGCAAAGCCTAACTCAATAGTAAAGAAAACATAGAAAAATATGCTAAAACAAATGGCGCTGTAAAAATATAAACTTACACTACCTTAAAAGTGGACAGTGTTAGGGCAGTGGATGGTGTGTGGACAGTGTTGGTAGGGCAATGGGCAATGTGTGGACAGTGTAAGGGCAGTGGACAGTGTTAGGGCAATGGCTGATGTGTGGATAGTGTAAGGGCAGTGGACGGTGTGTGGACAGTGTTAGGGCAGTGGACGGTGTGTGGACAGTGTTAGGGCAGTGGACGGTGTGTGGACAGTGTTAGGGCAGTGGACGGTGTGTGGACAGTGTTAGGGCAGTGGACGGTGTGGACAGTGTTGGTAGGGCAGTGGATGGTGTGTGGACAGTGTTGGTAGGGCAGTGGACGGTGTGTGGACAGTGTTGGTAGGGCAGTGGACGGTGTGTGGACAGTGTTGGTAGGGCAGTGGACGGTGTGTGGACAGTGTTGGTAGGGCAGTGGACGGTGTGTGGACAGTGTTGGTAGGGCAGTGGTCGGTGTGTGGACAGTGTTGGTAGGGCAGTGGACGGTGTGTGGACAGTGTTGGTAGGGCAGTGGACGGTGTGTGGACAGTGTTGGTAGGGCAGTGGACGGTGTGTGGACAGTGTTGGTAGGGCAGTGGATGGTGTGTGGACAGTGTTGGTAGGGCAGTGGATGGTGTGTGGACAGTGTTGGTAGGGCAGTGGACGGTGTGTGGACAGTGTTGGTAGGGCAGTGGACGGTGTGTGGACAGTGTTGGTAGGGCAGTGGACGGTGTGTGGACAGTGTTGGTAGGGCAGTGGACGGTGTGTGGACAGTGTTGGTAGGGCAGTGGACGGTGTGTGGACAGTGTTGGTATGGCAGTGGACGGTGTGTGGACAGTGTTGGTTGGACAGTGTTGGTAGGGCAGTGGATGGTGTGTGGACAGTGTTGGTAGGGCAGTGGACGGTGTGTGGACAGTGAAAAAATGTTTAAGGGGGGGGGGAGGCCACAAGCCTCAGGGATTTTTTGTTAATGGTATCTAGGTTGGTAAAGTATACATAAACAGTGAAGATGTATATATAAAAATAGAATTTTATTTTCCCATACGGGTAGAAAACAGCAAAGGACACAGATAATACATCCATACTTTACAGACATATGTGTTAAATCAGACGAAATTTGTGTGGAGCTTCGCCATACTCGACATGTTTCACTCTATGGAGTTTCTTCAGGAGATTCATAGGTTTAGCTCAAAAGTATGCTGAAATAACAAAGTTGCATGAAAATGCACCCTTTTCAAAATTGCACAGACAGGGTGTACATATTTATACAGTGTGTAGAACTAGGCTCAAACATATACATCTGGTTGGCTGAGCATTAAATACATAGTTTAATGTTTTATACAGAATTACATAGATATGGGGCATAGAAAGCAGATGGGTACATAAGAAAATGGAATTGGGCAGAACTTACCACAAATACTTGGATAGGTCTGAAAGGTAACTGCACATAATGAATGTCGATTTTCTTGTATAAAAACAAATTTCTAGAAAAGAGATGATTTACTCCCAGGATGCCACAAATGGCAATATGTCGCTTGCAGAGAGACACGCTAAAAGGTTTAAATAAATAAGGCCATTAACGGGACAATTATGATTGTATGGTTCAGGACTGAAAGGTTATAGTAAGGCATATAGTTGCTAATAGAGGATTATACCTGAAATTACTTGGAGAGTACGCTGAAGATTACTGAACTTGTAATTAACATGTTCAGAGTATGGTGCAGATATGAAACTGCACCAGGTCCAAAAATTGTTTGTGGTATTTCAATGTTATCTGCAATAGACAGAGTAAATACGCTCTGTTACTAACCAGTCATTGGATACATATATATAAAAAAAAAATTATTTATAAAAATATAAAAATCTGTCCGCAGTGGACTAAGTAGTGGTGTAGGAAGTATGAGGTTAGCGGTATTACCCCATTAGACAGTAGATAGCAGTGATGGAATCAGCTCATGAGTGAAGGCAGATAAACCGCCTCACCTCCTCGTGTGCAATGGCTCCTGACAGGGATTAAATGGCAGGGGGAACTGCCTTAAATAGCGGCTCTCCGACCCGGCGGCGTCTGACATCACCGCCGGGTCGCGGGCGCTGAAGCGGCTGCGTCCAGCACTGGATGTCCATGGATATGTGGTACGCATGCGTCAGCGGCGAACCATGTCGCCGACGCATGACGTCAGACGGCACGCCGCTGTATAGCGGCGCGGCGGCGGCCATCTTAAGAGGTCCACTTTGCCCTCACCTCAGGGATGGAGGATATGGCATCTAACCCACATGGGGAAAGGGCATGGCAGCGGGCGTAAATCGCTGCCAGAGCGTGCCCCCAGAGGGGGAGGGGGACCTGATCTATGGGCCGAGGACAGACGAGGCTGGGCGGGCCATAAATAAGGGGAGGTTGAGGGGAGCAACGAGAGGGATCTATATCATTGCACCTCATCAACAACCCTGGGGCGCCCGTGCAAGCGACTTGTTGTTAGGGCAGTGGGCGATGTGTGGATAGTGTTGGTAGGGCAGTGGACGATGTGTGGACAGTGTTGGTAGGGCAGTGGACGGTGTGGCATGGGCATGTATATGACATAGTTGGTTTCTTTGCCAGCATTTCCAGATCATATTATGTATGGATTGGATAAAAATGTTTGTCTATATTATAGAAAATGCATGAATACAAACATGGACTTTAACCGCACTGGATACATTTACAACCATACTATTTAATTACAAAATGTATTATCAAATAATTCACCCTATACCACCACATACACGGCCCTGTATAGTATGATGTATCTGTGCACAATGATTATAGCTCTAAAGCCACAACAGGGTAACTTGGTGTGTTGGAACTACCGATGAATAAGCTCAGCTCTACATGTTTCATAGATTAATGATTCTTCAGGAGTTTTAAACACACACATTTTCTAAACAGATAAAGAAAAGACAATTGATTTTATTTGGATAAACTCATGTAAACAATGTAATATATCTGTATAATGTACAGCAAATACTTGCTTACAAAAAGACATAGATGTGTCTGAACACAATGAGGTGTAATGGAGGGACGCCAACCAGCACAGCGTGAGCCTGAAGAATTTGTAATAATTTATAGCACCCACTTGGGCCATCTTGTGATGGTGCATATGCTTTATTCCCTTTGTCTTTATTATGTCCATTAGGATGACATGTTTAACTTGTATTCTTTAACCGCTTCCCGACCGCATCGCGCAGATATACTGCGGCAGAAGGGCACGTACAGGCAGATTAACGTAACTGTACATTGCCCTTTAAGAGGCAGCGCGTGTGCGCCAGGAGCTCCGTGACCGTGGGTCCCACGGACCTGATGTCCGCGGGCATACCCGCGATCGTGTCACGGTGAGGAAGAACGGGGAGATGCTAATGTAAACAAGTATCTCCCCGTTCTGCCTAATGACACTGATCACGCTCCCTGTAATCGGGAGCAGTAATCAGTGATGTGTCAGACACAGCCCCTCCCCCCACAGTTAGAATCACTCCCTAGGACACACTTAACCCCTACAGCGCCACCTAGTGGTTAACCCCTTCACTGCCAGTGACATTTTTACAGTAATAAGTGCAATTCTTTAGCGTTGATCGCTGTATTAATGCCAATGGTCTCAAAAATTTGTCAAAATTGTCCGATGTGTCCACCATAATGTCGCAGTCACGATAAAAAGATCGCTGCCATTACTAGTAAAAAAACAAATTATCACTAAAAACGCCATAAAACTATCCCCTATGTTGTAAACGCTATAACTTTTGCGCAAAGCAATCAGCTTATTGCGATTTTTTTTTTTTTTTTTTTTTTTTTTTTTTTTACCAAATATATGTAGAAGAAAACGTATCGGCCGAAACCGAGGAAAACATTTTTTTTATATATTTATTTTTTGGGGATATTATAGCAAAAAGTAGAAAATAATGCATTTTTTTTTCTAAATTGTCTCAATTTTTTTGTTTATAGCGCAAGAAACTAAAACCGCAGAGTTGATCAAATACCACCAAAAGAAAGCTCTATTTGTGGGGAAAAAAGGATGTCAATTTTGTTTGGGAGCCACTTTGCAAAACCGCGCAATTGTCAGTTAAAGCGACGCAGTGCCGAATCGCAAAAAGTTTTCTGGTCAGGAAGGGGGTAAATTCTTCCGGGGCTGAAGTGGTTAATGAATTCATCTGAAACAAGCACAGTAGTATGCCATGTTATATGAAGCTGTATATGCTAGACGGCCAAACAGAATGTGTGCAAAAGTTTGCAAGCATAGTCAATCGCAACTGTTATGCTGAACTATATTATGTGGCTTCTTCAATTTTCTATGCCTATGCAAATTCTGAATATCTTCATGCAGTGCGCTCAGCTATATAAAAATGACAACCTTGATCTTCTACATCTGTGGTTATTGGAGATTTGGGACTGTCTATGGTACATACACAAAAGAGAATAATTCCATAAAGATATGGTAAAATTGTTTGTTTTATTAACATAAAGATAAAAAGAAAAGAAAAAAATACAATGTTAGACTCTATGTACATCAGTATATGAATCATAGGGTTCAGAGGTACTACATACAGTTCCTAATGGAACACCTATATTGCCATACATTCAAAATACACAGGTCATGATACTTGTCCAGTCGCTCGACATGTTTCGCCTATAGAGGCTTCATCAGGAGACAAGGATAAGATATGTTTACAGATGGACGAGGATTTTTTGGAAACTTTTTCGTATTCTATGGTATGTATACAAAACAATATATTGGTTAATATATATAAAAGACAATTGATAATCATTAAAGCGTTATATATGCTGCATAGGATGTGCGGTGACAGGAATGTCTAGTGAAGTCAATTTACATATACATGGTTCCCTACCTCCAATATCATAGGGGTCATGAGCATGGCCAGGCTTCTAGATAGAGGTGCCGATGGTTGCACTGGAGCACCCCCCAGAAAAACGGGACCCGCGCAGGGACGTACCCAGCGACCACCACCAGAAATCGTGGCTGGGAAATTGTAGGGGGAGAGAGAAATCCTATTCCTTTTCCAATGAAATGTTTATAGGGCCTGTGGGGTACAAATGTACTTATTAACCACGATTGTATTCAGATAAGCCATAATCATGCGTACGGTAGGCAAGTAGTGTGACCATGCCCAGTGTCAATTGTCAGGCTTTACCTACCTCTACGAAAGCTTGTAAAAATCTGTATTGTAAGAGGCTCGGGTCGGTCAGCCCCCCAGACAGCAAAAACCGAATGGGGGAAAGCGAGCGGGAACTGCTGGATCAATTTCTGAAAAATAGCAAAGCAAAAGAAAAGAGACCCCAATAAAAAATGTATAGGAACCATATCCAGTACATTTCATGGATCCCCAAAAGATAGAGGGGTTATGATCCCCTACCTTATCATAAAGTATATATGGCGTCAGAGCGTATCATATTTGATGGCTGGTCAACCCATATACTGCCCCTCAGCAGGGGCTAGATAAGTCATCCGATGCCTATGAAAAAGACATTAAGGATAATTGTAATGGTTTCCTATAATTTACGGTGGGCAAAATGTCCACCAATCAAAAAGTTTAGTTGAGTCAATCTACCTGTTTGAGATCGTTCCCAGAGCGTCCCGAGCCTCACGTCCACCTCAGTCTGACACAGCGTCAGACTGGGTTTAAATAGTCTCCCCCCGTGGCGCCAAATGCGCACGGCGTGTGACGTCACGCCGCGCTGGCGTCACGCGGACGTAGCACGGAGATCAGACGGCGCCCATCCCAGACCAGGTGACCGGAGTGTTCTTGTGAGGAACTCCTTCCGGTACACAGTTCAAGTGGGACTGACCTGACATGCCCTGCTGACAGTAGCCAAGCTGTGCTGTCAGCTGATAGGGCATGACAGGGTCCCGTAGGTGGAGACCTCAAACTTGGTGGCCGGATCAGGGCTGGCGGCCGATCCCCGACTCGGAGGCGTGGCGGGCAGAAGACCACCCTAGGGTGGACATAACCAACCACGCCACGCCACCCGAGCGGTCCATACAATTCCCAAAACCCTGGGGCGATCGCCATACAGGGCATTCCCCATGCATTATCCCCCGGGGCCCGCGCCAGTGCAAGGTCCATCGGGACCGATATGAGCTTGTAGAGAAGGATGGAAATAAGAGAAAGAAAGTGACAAAGAAACAAGCAAAGAAAAAGAAGAAGCAAAAGAATAACCAAAGGGCACCCTGCATACGCACATTCACCGCAGCATATAATCCTTATTATTTTTATTGTGGAATTGTTATTAGACATATAATTTTTCAGCTCAAAAAGTGGACATATTTACAAGACAATAGACATATTGATTAGCACTTTCACCCCCACGTAAGGGGGGGCGAAATGTTACAAGAACAAGCACGTCTCAGCACACACAAATCGAGGCCAGATTCGGGCCCTATATGGCCCACGTATGAGGCCTAGCGGTGCTCAACTACTAGTGCTGATAGGGAGAGGGGGGCGGGAAAAGGAAGGGAAGGGATGGGGAAGGGGAGGAAGGGGATTGGGGAAGGGAAGAGAAAGGGAGGGAAGGAGGGAAGGAGGACCACAACTGGCGAGGGAGTGAGAAGCCGAAGGTAAGGCTTAAAAGACCACACATTTAGAGGAAAGGTTTAAAACTGATTCCTTCGTTGAGGCCCGGATGCCGGGTAGCCCTCAACAAATAGATCCATCTAAGCCAATTTCTAAGGATAAAGCGAAATTGCACGCACCTCGATGACTTTCAACGAGAGGCGAATCTTTTGCGCGAACGCCTCCTACTGCGAGGATACAGTAAAACATGCCTCAGGAAAGCCTATAATCAGGTAGTGGATATGAATAGACAACTCTTACTATACAAACCTAGACGGGCCAAGACCCAGGAGAGCACAAGAGTAGTTACTAAATACAACCGACAACATAAAAAGGTACGCAACATATATAAAAAATTTTGGTATTTATTGTCCACTGATGAAAAAATATCCAAGTATATCAAACCATACCCAGAGATTACATACAAAAGATCACGTTCATTACGTGACACCTTGGTAAGCAGTCATTATTCGAGTGATCAGAACGATAAAAAACAAGCTCCAGGTACATACAAATGCGGCAAATGTAAATTCTGCCGCTTCATCTTGGAGGGCAAAAACATAGACCTGCCAGATGGTAGAACATGGACTCCAAAACATCGCACTAATTGCCAATCAGTAGGATCAGTATATTTGATGAAATGCCTATGTGGAGCATTCTATGTGGGAAAAACAAAACGCCCCCTATTCTGTCGCATGAGAGATCATGTATCACTAATCTGTAAACGTAAAATGGAGACACCAATTAGCCGTCATGTAGGCTTATATCACAATTTTGATCTTAAATTTATTGGTTTCTATAGCCTTGAGCACCTCCCCCAACAGGAACGAGGGGGTGACTTAGACAAAAAACTTTTACAGATCGAAACTAGATGGATCTATTTGTTGAGGGCTACCCGGCATCCGGGCCTCAACGAAGGAATCAGTTTTAAACCTTTCCTCTAAATGTGTGGTCTTTTAAGCCTTACCTTCGGCTTCTCACTCCCTCGCCAGTTGTGGTCCTCCTTCCCTCCTTCCCTCCCTTTCTCTTCCCTTCCCCAATCCCCTTCCTCCCCTTCCCCATCCCTTCCCTTCCCATGTCTTCCCTCCCTTTTCCCGCCCCCCTCTCCCTATCAGCACTAGTAGTTGAGCACCGCTAGGCCTCATACGTGGGCCATATAGGGCCCGAATCTGGCCTCGATTTGTGTGTGCTGAGACGTGCTTGTTCTTGTAACATTTCGCCCCCCCTTACGTGGGGGTGAAAGTGCTAATCAATATGTCTATTGTCTTGTAAATATGTCCACTTTTTGAGCTGAAAAATTATATGTCTAATAACAATTCCACAATAAAAATAATAAGGATTATATGCTGCGGTGAATGTGCGTATGCAGGGTGCCCTTTGGTTATTCTTTTGCTTCTTCTTTTTCTTTGCTTGTTTCTTTGTCACTTTCTTTCTCTTATTTCCATCCTTCTCTACAAGCTCATATCGGTCCCGATGGACCTTGCACTGGCGCGGGCCCCGGGGGATAATGCATGGGGAATGCCCTGTATGGCGATCGCCCCAGGGTTTTGGGAATTGTATGGACCGCTCGGGTGGCGTGGCGTGGTTGGTTATGTCCACCCTAGGGTGGTCTTCTGCCCGCCACGCCTCCGAGTCGGGGATCGGCCGCCAGCCCTGATCCGGCCACCAAGTTTGAGGTCTCCACCTACGGGACCCTGTCATGCCCTATCAGCTGACAGCACAGCTTGGCTACTGTCAGCAGGGCATGTCAGGTCAGTCCCACTTGAACTGTGTACCGGAAGGAGTTCCTCACAAGAACACTCCGGTCACCTGGTCTGGGATGGGCGCCGTCTGATCTCCGTGCTACGTCCGCGTGACGCCAGCGCGGCGTGACGTCACACGCCGTGCGCATTTGGCGCCACGGGGGGAGACTATTTAAACCCAGTCTGACGCTGTGTCAGACTGAGGTGGACGTGAGGCTCGGGACGCTCTGGGAACGATCTCAAACAGGTAGATTGACTCAACTAAACTTTTTGATTGGTGGACATTTTGCCCACCGTAAATTATAGGAAACCATTACAATTATCCTTAATGTCTTTTTCATAGGCATCGGATGACTTATCTAGCCCCTGCTGAGGGGCAGTATATGGGTTGACCAGCCATCAAATATGATACGCTCTGACGCCATATATACTTTATGATAAGGTAGGGGATCATAACCCCTCTATCTTTTGGGGATCCATGAAATGTACTGGATATGGTTCCTATACATTTTTTATTGGGGTCTCTTTTCTTTTGCTTTGCTATTTTTCAGAAATTGATCCAGCAGTTCCCGCTCGCTTTCCCCCATTCGGTTTTTGCTGTCTGGGGGGCTGACCGACCCGAGCCTCTTACAATACAGATTTTTACAAGCTTTCGTAGAGGTAGGTAAAGCCTGACAATTGACACTGGGCATGGTCACACTACTTGCCTACCGTACGCATGATTATGGCTTATCTGAATACAATCGTGGTTAATAAGTACATTTGTACCCCACAGGCCCTATAAACATTTCATTGGAAAAGGAATAGGATTTCTCTCTCCCCCTACAATTTCCCAGCCACGATTTCTGGTGGTGGTCGCTGGGTACGTCCCTGCGCGGGTCCCGTTTTTCTGGGGGGTGCTCCAGTGCAACCATCGGCACCTCTATCTAGAAGCCTGGCCATGCTCATGACCCCTATGATATTGGAGGTAGGGAACCATGTATATGTAAATTGACTTCACTAGACATTCCTGTCACCGCACATCCTATGCAGCATATATAACGCTTTAATGATTATCAATTGTCTTTTATATATATTAACCAATATATTGTTTTGTATACATACCATAGAATACGAAAAAGTTTCCAAAAAA
Source organism: Lithobates sylvaticus (assembly GCA_028564925.1). Lineage (NCBI taxonomy): Eukaryota > Metazoa > Chordata > Amphibia > Anura > Ranidae > Lithobates > Lithobates sylvaticus. Next base: position 330,479,223 of record CM053028.1, on the reverse strand, counting down.
TCCTCGTCCATCTGTAAACATATCTTATCCTTGTCTCCTGATGAAGCCTCTATAGGCGAAACATGTCGAGCGACTGGACAAGTATCATGACCTGTGTATTTTGAATGTATGGCAATATAGGTGTTCCATTAGGAACTGTATGTAGTACCTCTGAACCCTATGATTCATATACTGATGTACATAGAGTCTAACATTGTATTTTTTTCTTTTCTTTTTATCTTTATGTTAATAAAACAAACAATTTTACCATATCTTTATGGAATTATTCTCTTTTGTGTATGTACCATAGACAGTCCCAAATCTCCAATAACCTTTTTACTGTACACTAATCTGGGATGATTGTACATTATCTATGCAAAATCTTGGAAGAACACTCCAGTCTAGTGAGCTCTGAAAATTTCTACATCTGTGGATTTTTGCCTGTTGTTTTTAGCATTGAGGAAAATGTTTAGAAATATTCATGAATGTGAAACCAGGATCTCTTGTATGGACTGTCATTCAAGTGATGAGTTTTTTGGTGACTGTTTTGCAGCAGCTCACATTCTAGTTCAATAGTGTTACAAGAACATGTTAGTTCACTGGATACCATATATATATATATATATATATATATATATATATATATATATATCCATTTATTTGGCATGTATGGTGGTTTCATGGTGCATCAGTTTGATTGACCTGGAATTCATTGTAGAGATTTTTTTATTTTATGCCATCTTCTATCCCATTGGGGAGATTTACCTTCTCTTCCTGCACCATAGCAAAAACAGGAAGTGAGAGAAAATCCCTGCAAATTTAAGGGAATCCCTTGGGGGCCCCCCAAATCACCAGAACTAGTCTCTTCATTGGGTAATTTCCCCTTTTTTATTATGTTTCTGGAGACAACCCAAAATCTGGGATTTTCTTTTTACTTTCACTTTCAATTCTCCCTGATAGGGGCACAGACAACAATAAAAAACCTAATGGGTGTTCTACTCCCTCTCCACTTTGTCCAAAAGTAAACAAAAAAAAATGGTTTTGCCTTTAGTTATACCTAAAATGGGAGGCAATGTCCTAATCACATGATCTTTGTGATTGGCTTTCACAAGAGGTCCCATTATCATGAGCCTATTGTACTGCTTTCAATCACAAACTGAGGTAGAGATTGGTCAGTGACAGCTTGGCTGGTGAGCTAGGGTTGTGCAGTGAGTGCATTTCAGCACACAACTTCGGATGAATTTGTGGACTGGGTGTTAAGCCTCATCTACCTTGCCGTCACATATATGCCTGGCAGAATAGATTAAAATGTATCTCAAAGAGAAAAATATATCTTTAGTACATCTCCACAATATATGCAAATGTTCCCTTTAAAAGTGCTGCAAGTACAGAATATACCTGTTGATCTGCCAAAAATCGAATGAGATTCTAAAGTCGTCTCGGATAACACGATGCCTTTACTGCTTTAAAAACCCAAGCAGCATTAACAGCCCTGCCTGTTGCAGTACAGAACTCCCCCCTTCCTGACCGCAGCCTTCTTTGTCGCACTCCACATTCACACATTGATTCTTTTTTTTGTTGACCCAGCAAAACTATGCTGCTGCCTTAAAGTGATTGTAAACGATCACCTTTTTTTTAATAAGTGATCACATTCCCTCTGTTCCCTGTGTTCTCAGCTGCATTAGAGCGGGGGGGGAGCAACAGCACACTAATCTGCCCAGTGAAAGGCTGTGCAGGGGGGAATGTAGGACAAATCTGATCATTGGAGGAGAGCGGGTTGAGTTCCCGGAAAGCAGAGGAACTTGGCAGGAACACCAGGGAATTCACACAAAGGAAGCAATACAAAGAGAACACGAAACTGTTTCATACAGGTACATGGTACATCAGGCACATATAAGGAATATTAAATTAAATACTGGGGTAACAAACACATTAACTCCCAAAAGCATGTTAATGTATTGTCTGTAGGAAAGGGGCTCTTGGGAGATGTAGTTCTATGGGAGTGTTTATGTGAATAGGAGCTGAGTTCCCAACAGCACCCTTGTAAGAATTTTACAAGCCTGGTGATTATGTTACATAGCGTAAAAAGCAGCCGATGATCACTAAAGGAACAAGCAAAGAAAATATTAGTGAGACACACAAGAGGGATAAGGGGGGGAGGGTAATGCCTGGACATAGTGTATACTTTTTAGGATGCCAGCATTGCTGTATTACCCTGTTGGATCAGATTTTGCTCTGCTAAAGCTAAACCATTTTAATCTGTTTCACAATGACTCCCCTTTGTGCCTATGTTAAAAGGGTACCTTGATTGTTTTTATTCAGGTTTTCTTTTTTTGTTTTACATTTCTTTAAAGTTTCCATGTTTTCTTTTAGATTCACAAACTTAAGCTCCATGTGGCCCTGCTAGAATGCATTACTCTGAAAAATGGGTGAAAAAAACTAGAGCACAACCTGCTGGCTAGAAATGAAAATAGATTTTTTCTTTTATATGCGATATCTCAATTTAAAATGTTGTTATTGTTCTGATCATAATAAATATATATACTTCCTTTAAAGATGATAAACTTCAATGGTCCTGTAAGAGTCTTTAAACAATGGGCAGAGGCGAGTGAAACAATACTTCACATATAAAAAGGATACTAGCGCTCAACCTGCTGCCTGGATAAAAGAATACCTTTTTACAAAAAAAAAAATGTTTGTCCCGATAAAAAAACAAAACATTTAAAAGTTCCCTTTTAAAATAACATAACGGAGTTAAAGGCTTAAGGGGCAAATCCTGTACAAGGGACCTCATCTTTCACATGTGCTTAGGGCAGTATGATCATGAACGAAAGCCTTTCCAGTGCATATAAATGATTTTGCTAACTTTTTAGGATAAAAATATTTGGTTCTTTAAACAAACTTTGCAGGCTAATCTTTTAAGACAGACAACTCATAATTCAGACCTTTCGACAAAGTCTACAGAAACTGTGTTAAGTCTCCTTCTTAAGCAACACAAATGTTGTTTGGAAGCTGTTGGCAAGAAATCGGTAATCTTTATTTAGGTTTATACAAATATTTACTATGGCCCTGTCTACATTCAATAAATATGGATTGCAACTCCTTTTTCATGTGCTGATAAGCAACCTTGCAAGTGGTCTATGATCTTCGGCTGACATTGCTGGGAGCTGTAGCTCATTATTAGTTATGCAGTTGGATTAATCACGATTTTTGCTGTAAAATAATTAATTATGGCATTTTAAGTTTCTCAGCTGTATGAATAGCTTCCATTGTCCCATATTATTCAATTCCCAATAAAGGTCTCAAATGACAACCTTCTTAAGCCCCCTGGTTGTCAATCATTTCTATGATTACTGTAGAGGCCTGGCTTCTAGCTAACACAAATCTTTTCCTCCTCTTTATTCAATGGATCTATGTCCAGTACATGAGGTCAAATGGATAACCTTTACTCCCCAGATCCCATTCCTGTTAAGGGGTTTAGGACACAGCAGATGCTATATGTTTTCGACTCCTTCCTAGAGCTCTTATTTCAAGGTCCAGATTGTCAGAATGAAGAAAGATTGTTTTTCCTTGTATTGGCATATTTTATACAGTTGTTGAAATGCTTAGTCCTGAATGTCAGATTTATGACCTTTTTTTAAAGTTATTTATGGATTTGAGATGATTATGTTCCCATCTCTTTTTACTGCTTTCATAACAAATTGTGGCCTTTGGCACATGCTAAGTACACTGTATGAAGTCTTTACTACTGATTAAAACTGCATTTTGTGCCATGTGTATAATTAGATTTTTGTTTGGATAACTATGGATCTCTACTACATCTAAGTGTGGTCAGATAAATCAAAAAGGCGAGTTAGTGTCATGTAAGATTAGCTGGCAGATAGGAAAAGAATGTGTCTTGGGAAAGTATCTTGCATTCTATCTGTGGGTGACCCTTCATATCTGTATTTTTGTGACCTTGCACAGTTGCCAGACTTTCTCTTTCAGTAACATGGCTGATTTTTGTTTTTCCTGGCCCGTGCCTTGTTTTCTTTACCAGCACAATATCCATCTACATGTTGCCAGGTAACTCTAGGCTGATGAGAGTTTTATTCATGAAAAAGGAAGCTCTAGTTGTAGTGTTTTATCCCCTAACCCTTTCCATCCAAAGAAAACAGAGACACCTTATCTGACCATAGCGTGTGTAGTCTATGCAGTGGTACTGATTTTAATTACTTGTTTTTATCGCATGGCACTTCACTAGTAACCTGTCTTGTTCCATTTAAATAGTATAAGTAGCTTTACTTGTTTATAGTCGTTTTACTATTATAATTATTTAATTATTTTGGAATTGTATAACTCCATCCTTTTTCGCTCAAACATGCTTATGATTTAAATATAGAACTACTGTGTTTACCCAAAAATAAGCCCTACCCCGAAAATAAGACCTAAGGTGATCATCAGGGAGGGCTGCAATATAAGCACTACACCGAAAAAAAGCCCTAGTAGAGTTCAATTAAAAAAATCTGTTTTGCAGAACGATTATACCGCTATAAGGTGTGTGTGTGTGTGTCTCCCTTTGTATCTGTATTATGTAAAATACCTTATTGACAGCCGCCACTGACCCGCCGGAGGTCTTCTCCTTGGCTGACATCTGCGGCCCCTCCCTCCTCAGTGCACGGAGTGGGCTGACTTCAGTGGGGATCTTCCCTTCTCCTCCTGGCTGACATCTGTGGCCCCTCCCTCTTTAGTGCACAGAGTGGACTGATGTCAGCGGAGATCTTGGAGCAGAGAAGAAGAGCTCAGGCAGATCATGTGCACGCCCAGGGGAGCTGTAAAAAAAGCTGTAAGGCTACTTTCACACTGAAAGCATTTTTTAATGAATTTCAGCTTTAACAACGAGCGGCACTTTACCGGTAACGCGGCGTGGCCCCAGTGTAAAAGTAGCAAAGACAAACAAAGGTATTTTCCATAAAACAGTTCTAGGGAGACACGCTGAACCTCATACCGGTATAATATTTTTATAGAACGGATTACATCATTTTATAAGGATTTTAGGATGGATTAAAATGTCAGAATACTCCTTACCTGACGGGGGGGGGGGGGAACACAGGGGACACAGGAGAGGGATAAATGACACAGCGCAATCACTGTGCAATCTATCATGCTTTAAAGGAACAGGATTTTTTTTGTTTTTTTTAGGTTTACAACCACTTTAAGATTATTGTACATACCGTAAATAAACAAGACATCCCCCTGACAAAAAGCCCTAGTGTTTTTGGTAGCCAAAATTAATATAGGACCTGGTATTATTTTTGGGGAAAAAAGGTACATGTAATATAGATAATATTTTAATTCATATTGTTTTATACAGTGTCATCATCTTCCAACAATGCTTTACAAAAAAAGTAGGTATTCTACAGTAGCATTTCAGACTTATACTGTATAGTTCAACGAATGGCCATACAAGTAAGAGCTGTCCATATAAGCCTGGATGTATTAATATATACAGTACATATTACCATTGTACTACTTACTGCCTGTGTTCCCTACAAACCCTAAATTTGTTAATACATGGTTATTATTCCTGACCTGTTTGTATATTTAATCCACTTCTTTGTCTCTTTGTTGGCAGAGCTTTTGTTGATAACAGCCAACATGGAATTTCCATGTACAATATGCTTTGTAAAGCAAAACCAGTCCATTCTTTGTAAACAAGCAGCCCTAGGGCTTTTTCTTTTTCATCCAACAATGATTGGAATAAAGTGTGTGGATGTGTTTTAACAGCTACCAGCAGACAGACATGGAACTCTTTGGATGACCTCTGCTCTATATACTCCACTTTGAGGACATAACACATTAAGCTACCTTCCTTCAAAATTGGGCACTTCAGACACCATTGCCTGAAGCTCCCAACAGACTTTTTAAGTCATTGTACTGGATTGGCATTTGATATCACCAGATGCACTCAGTTGACCAGTTCATGTCAAGGGTCAATAAAGTCAGTATGTTTAATAATGTGAAATTCCAATGCCTCTAAAGACCTTTAACTAACCTGCCCATGGATACCAGAAGCAAAGCTGTCATCTGGTATTTATTCAGAACAAGACAGAAAAGAAAACTGGTACATAATCCATGTGTCCATCACTGATTATTTTCAACAATTTGAAGGTCTAGAACCAGTATACAGTAAACAGTATTTGTTTTTCAGAGCTGGAAAGCAGGGCAAAGTCCTTGTACAAACCAACAAGGAGGTAAAAGCGTCACATTGATAGTAAGGGGATCATCCTTATGATTGCTAATAAATACATTTAGAAATCTAGGACAGTCCTTAGGTACTGATATTGGCTGAGAGAGATAAGATTGAAAAGAGTTAATGGATTTTTTTTTTTAGCAGTGCTGATGAAGGTAATTGTATTTGTATAGTAAATGTACATATAATGTTAAAAAGACACAATCTGAGTTTATAATCACTATTAATACAATAAACAATATGAGTACCTATATGCTATATACCAGTGAGTCTGAAAGCTGAGTTTGCTTTTGAAGCCTAAAGGAATAATTTACATTTGTGAACACTTTCATAGAATGAGAAGTAAACCCACTTTTTAGATTTGTGTTTAGGAGAGCTAAAGAGGACTGTGGGAACTGTGCCCAGATAGCAAATGGACTAATCACCATTATTGCCTATAGGCTTCCTGCAGCTGATCTTTTCCAAATTATTGCCTTACCATGCCTTGTTCTGCACTGTGTTTCTGTGTGGGAGTGGTCATCTTGGTAGAGAAGCAGGGCTTTGCTATCTCAAGTCAGAATTGTTCCCTGATGACTGGTATTATTATTATTATTATTATTATTATTATTATACAGAATTTATATAGCGCCAACAGTTTGAGCATCGCTTTACAAAATGAGGTCAGATGTTAGTTACATAGTTGGTACGGTTGAACTAAGACAACAGTCCATCCCATTCAACCTGTGTAGGTATGTGTAGAAAAATCATTTCCCATATCCCTTTATATTGTTTTCGCTAAGATGCACGTCCAAGAGTCTTTTAACGCTATCTTTACTTCCTGCCAACACCACCGACAGAGGAAGAGAGTTCTTTACCGCCCTGACAGTGAAAAACCCCCTACGCAGCTTAAGGTTAAACCGCTTCTCTTCCAGTGTCATCGCGTGGCCCCGTGTCCTCTTACACTCCATGGGAAAAGTTTCATACTTACACTGGAATCACTGTTGAGATATTTGTAAATCGCTATCAAATCTCCTCTCAAGCGTCTCTTCTCCAGGGAGAACAAATTTAGTGCTTGTAGTCGTTCCTCATAATTGAGGCCCTCCAGTCCCCATGCTAATTTAGTTTCCCTTCTCTGGACTCTCTCTAGCACATTCTTTCTGATAATTGGTGACCAGAACTGGACGGAATACTCCAGATGCGGCCAAACCAGAGTTTTATAAAGTGGCAGAATAATTGTTTTATCCCTGGAGAAAATTCCTTTTTTAATGCATGCCATTATTCTGCTGGCTTTGGTAGCCGGTGCTTGACAGTGCATGCTATTTCTCAGTCTGTCTTCTACTAGGACCCCTAGATCCTTCTCCATCCTTGAAGCCCCTAGAGGTTCCCCCCCTAAAGAGTAACTTGTGTTTATATTTTTACCCCCCCCCCCCCCCCCAAGTGCATTACCTTACATTTACCATTGTTAAACTTAATTTGCCATTCAGTAGCCCATTCCAATAATTTATTCAGGTCCTCTTGTAAAGTTTCTATATCCTGCTGTGTTATTACCCTGCATATTTTTGTGTCGCCTGCAAACACTGAGATCAAGCGATTTATCCCATCCTCTATATCGGGGATCTTCAAACTATGGCCCTCTAGCTGTTGCGGAACTACACATCCCATGAGGCATTGTAAAACTCTGACATTCACAGACATGACTAAGCATGAAGGGAATTGTAGTTCCTGAACAACTTGAGGGCCATAGTTTGAAGATCCCTGCTTTATATACTTTATAAATTAAACAGAATTGGTTCCAGGATAGAGCTTTGGGGTACCCCACTAACCACTCTAGATGATTCTGAATATACGTTATTTATCACAACCCTTTTGACAGGCCCCTGTAGCCAGTTCTCTATCTAGGTACCTACCCTATGGTCCATGCCTATAGACCTCAGCTTGTAGAATCAGCATTTTGTGAGGGACTGTATCAAATGCTTTTGCAAAATTCAGATACACCACATCCCCTGGCCTACCTTTGTCCAGATGGCAGCTCACTTTCTCGTAGAAGGTTAATAGGTTGGTATGGCAAGAGCGACCTTTCGTAAACCCGTGCTGATAACTGCTTACGATTCTGTTTTCATCAACCTTCTTGGCTATGGTCCCTTATTATCCTCTCAAATAGTTTACAAACTACAGACTATAGACTGACAGGCCTATAGTGCCCTGGGATAGACCTCAGCCCTTTTTTTGAATATTGGTACCACGTGGGCTTTTTGCCAGTCAGCTGGTTCCAATCCTGTCAGTATGCTGTCCCATGAAGATTAGGAATAGCGGTCTGGCTATATCCTGACTGAGTTCTTTAAGGACTCTCGGGTGTAAGCCATCTTGTCCTGGTGATTTATTTATGTTAAGCTTCTCTAACCACCTTTCCTTCCTCGTCCTTTATGGGGCCTATGTGTCCCATCCTCACCTTTTTACTGTTAATATATTTAAAAAACTTCTTGGGATTATTTTTACTCTCCTCCGCTATGTGTCTTATGCGGCGTACACACGGTCGGAATTTCCGATGGAAACAGTCCGATGGGAGCTTTTCTTCGAATTTTCCGACCGTGTCTATGCCCAACGGTCTTTTTCTGTCGGAATTTCCGACGGACTTTGAATTGAGAACCTGTTCTCAATTTTTCCGACGGAAAACCTTTCTATCGGATTTTCCGATCGTGTGTATGCAATTCCGACACGCAAAATTCCGACGCATGCTTGGAAACAATTTGACGCATGCTCGGAAGCATTAAACTTCCCTTTTATAGCGATGTCGAACGTGTTTTATGCCGCTGTGTTATTGACCGTCGGAATTTGGTGTGATCGTGTGTAGGCAACACAGCTTGAGGGAAATCCGTCGGAAAAACCGTCAGAGTTTTTTCCGACGAGAATTCTGATCGTGTGTACGTGGCATTAGTCTTTTTTAGCCGCCCTGATTGCGTTTATACACCTCACATTGCATACCTTGTATTGTTGGAATGCTGACACTGACCCCTTCGCTTTGTACTTTTTAAAGGCCATTTTGTTGTCCTTCATATGACATTTTACATTTTGGTTCAGCCACCCAGGTTTAATCTTTGTTCTTTTATATTTATTACCCCATGGAATGCACTCAGTGATAAATTTATTTAATATATTCCTATAGCATTCCCATTTTTACTTTGTGTTCAATGCTTCAAGGATTTGGTCCCACTTAAAATCCGGCATCATTGAGTGCAGTTTAGAAAAGTTGGCTCTTTTGAAATTTAGTGTTCTTGTACCCCTCTCGTGCCTCCCTTTCCTATGATTTATGTGAATGTATTACAATGTTACAATACAATTTGGTACAAGAGGTATCCGAGGTCCCTGCTTGTTAGAGCTTGCAATCTAAAAGACTGGTAGTCTGATAACTGGTGGTGTAATATTTAAGAACAGCAGGAGAGGATCACAAAGCACAGATTCATAAAATGAATGAAGCAGGATAGGCAGGTGCATACAGTATACATTCCTCTCCAACAAGCAGCACAGTAGTGACATCATTAAATCTTGTGAAACTAGCACTTGGAGGCAAAAATGCTATGGATGATCTCACAAAGCCAGATATACAGCTTAGAGGCTGAAGGCACAGGAGTACCTTGGCACCTTGACATAACAGAAATTGCCCTGGCAGAAGGTCGATTTTTCAGGGTCCTACATAGGCACAATTCGATTTTTAGATGTTCTCTATAAGGTCCCTTTTAATTCATTTGCTATACTATATTATAATGGTGTTTTCTGTTGTGCCATGGGGCAACTATGTCGTTAAATATACAGCAGTGGCAGAACTACCAGGGTCACAAAGGTCGCACTTGCGATTGGGCCCTGGCGTTCTGCCATCGTGGAGGGCCCCAACATGGGCTGGGTTCACACTGCTACGACCCCAAGGGCTTTTCATTTCCTTGCAATTCCCTTGTGACTTGCTTTCTGCTACACATGCCTGTGAAGGGTGAGGGTGAATGTTTCTTTGGAGCTGCTTTGTACACCCTCCTAAAAGATGTTATTTATGCCAGCAAAAAAAGCCTAGGCTTCAAGCTGGGAAACCTCTCCCTTTGTCAGAGGCCAGGACAATTTCCTTTTGTAATACCATGCTTAAATCTCCAAGGCTAGGCCCAAGCCAGGAGCTAATTTCAACTCCAAATTTCCCCAAAACTGCTGACAAGTACTTTATAGTATGGAGAGATACCCTCACTTTCCAAAGATGTCTGTTGGCCTTTAGGGACATCGGGTCAGAAAACATTTCTGACCATGCAGCTCTTGCATATTTTTTGGAGCAAGGTGTTATCATTCTCTTTTCTACTATGGAAATAGAGGTTTTCTAGGGGTTTTACACCTACCTTTTCACATACTTCCATGCCAAAACCACTCAGACTCTACAGTCAAAGAGCCATCCACCTCGGCGCTTCTGTATAAGAATTTATGGCTTGAAAGTAGCCTCTTTCAAGGTAGTTCCAAATGCTCAATTTCACTCCAGGCCCCTACAATACAATATCCTATCGTGGGAAAAATCAAAACAGTTTCTAGGCAAACTGACTTTAGGGAAATCCTTCTCTTATGTTGAAACAGCACAACAACAGATGCTATCCTGGCAGCTGGGCAGAAGTCCTTTACACCTTGTCGGGGCATGGGACTTGAACATCTGAGGAATCATGTCTTCTGATCGACATTGTGGGGCTCGGATTGATTTCGATGCCCCTTCAACACTGGAGGCCCCAACCTAATAGTCATCTGATTGTTGGACAACACCATATCAGTGATGTACCACAACCATCAGGGAGAAACCAGAAGTTTTGTTGCAGCAGGAAAGTTTAATACGCCAGCCTTGTCTGCTGTTCACATTTCAGACATGGATAGTTGGCAAGCAGACAAGTCTTAACCTTCAGTGACTAGACCTGAGGGTATGAACCTTGCACCCTGAGGTGCTTCTGGACCTGTGTCACAAGTGTGGGGGACACAGGATGTGAACTGCCTGGCCAGCAGGCTGGACACATTTGACTCCAGGTGCAACAACTTTCCTCCTCTGAAACTTTCCTCATCCATTTCACAGGATGGATAGATGGTGTTCTGGTAACCCCAAAGCCCCGAACTGGCCAGGTGGATGCGATACCTCTGACCTGATCAGACTCCTGGCAGACAACTCATGGGCTCTTCTAGATCAACAGGATCTTCTATCCCTAGGACTGGTATACCAGTCTGCTTCATGACCATAGACTTTAACATCATGGCTGTTGAAGCCCAACTCTTGAGAAACAGAGACCTCCCTGAATCAGTGATTCCCACACTGCTAAAAAAAAAAAAGAGAAGGAAATCTACTTCATGCAAGGTCTACCATCGCATATGGAAGTCATACTTCACCTGTTGTGAGGAAAGACCTTTTCTCTCTAGGGAATACTCCATGGGATGAATCCTAACTTTTTTGTAATCAGGCATGGATAAGCATTTGGCTTTGATTGCCATCAAGATTTAAATCTCAGCGCTTGTAATCTTGTTCCAAAGATTGCTAGTTTATCATTCTATGGTTAATAGTTTTGTACAGGGCATCTCTCACATATTTACCCCTGTGCAACCAACTCTAAATCTGTAGGATTTGAATTTGGTTCTCTCTGCACTTCAGAAACTGCCTATTGAACCTATGACTAATATTCCCCTTTACGCCCTTACTCACAAGGGTTTTTTCCTTGTCGCCATCACCTCTGCATGCCAGTCTCTGATGTGGCAGCTTTGTAGGCAAGCTTATAGTCTTAAGAATCAAGTTCCATCCTTTCCTGTTAAAGCTCACTCTCCTAGATGTGAATGTCCCTTGGGCTTTTCAGCATCCGGTGATTGTTTCCCAGATCTGCAAGGCTGCCCCCTGGTCTTCTATTCAAATGATCTCTAAGTTTTACCAGATCGACGTTCACGCCTCTTCATCTGATGCCAGCTTCTAGCATAAGGTTCTTCAGGCAGCATGTTGATCTGCAAGCAGCCCTCAATCCAGTTATTTATTTGGGCTTGTAAGTAGAGCTGGACGATTTTCTCCCCAAAAAAATCAGCGATTTAAAAAAAAAAAAAACTCAATTCACTATTCGAATCAAGTTTTTTTTTTTTGATGGACACCGCGCTGGTCCTGAGGAGCTGCAGGCAGGATTTTTAAGGCGAGGCCGCGGCTTCGGCCTAGTCCACGAGGCTGGACGCCGCGGACTAGGCCAAAGCCGCGGCCTTGCCTAAAAACTGCAGCACCTCATGACCGGCGCTATGTCAGCGCCGGTCCTGGTGAAGAAAAAAAATCAAGAAAATCAATTTGCTGAAATTTGGAATCATTTGACCTCTCAACTTGATTCAAGATTTAAATCGATTTTTTCCCAAGCCCTACTTGTAAGTGTTTTGTTGCCGTCCCCTTAGTTGGACTGCTTTTGGACATCCAACTTGTTTCATAATCTTGTGTCCCTTAATGAAGGAGAAAGAAAATAGTTTTATAGAGTACCTACCATAAAGTATGTAGGTGTTAGGAAAGGGTGGAACCTGATCCTTAAAGTGTAAGTTCACTTTTACAGAAAAATCTGTAAGGTAAACTTGCACAGGCCCCCCTCCTCAACCACCCCCACACGCCCAGTCGCGCTGACCTGTTGCGCAGCGATCTCCCGCTCTGAGCCGGTATAGCCACTTCAGGGCCGGGGCTTAGAAATCCCCTTGGCATTCACGCATCGTCTTCCCCAGCTACACGGTTCTGATTGGTCGGCACCGACCAATTGGAATACTCCAGGATATTACAGGTCAGCATATTACATGTTGATGGAGGCTTCACCTCCCTCTAATTCTAAAACACAGGCTGGAGGGGTGTGACACAGCATGTGACAGGCAGAAATCCGCCCACACCATATTATTGCCAAAAAATAATAAAGATTTGATTTCAAAAACATATTTGCATGACAATTTAATACAGTTTGATATTCATTATTTCTTTATTCCAAAGGCTGTTTATTTTTCAATTTTAACATGTCACCAGAAGGCAGATGACTAGAAGCTCCTTCTGCCACTGTTTCCCTGCAGACAGGATGGGAAAGAGCTTGGTCATGTGACAGCTGTATCTCAATTAGGAAAAAGCACTTTCATTATTTTTTTATTAAAATGTGCCATGATCCATATACAGAAATAGAAGGGACAATGTAAATTAAACATTGTGTGTTTAGTATTACTTTAACCGCTTGCCGACCGTCATATGATGGCCAGGCGGCGCGGCTCTCGTTCTGGGTGGGCGTCATATGATGTCCGTCCATTTAAACAGGGAATGTGTGCAATCGTGTGCGCGCATCCCTGTACCTTCGGTGGCGGCGTGTCACAGAGACACTGCTCGCCACCGAGGGGGGTGAACAGCCATTGGGCATGGCTGTTTACCACGTGATCGGTCGTGATGAAGTCACAGCCGATCGCAGATGATACTGCCCCACTTTGCATGGTGCATGCGGGCACACGTCGGTGGCAGCGTGTTCCCGGGAACACTGCTCGTCACCGACGCTGGTAAACAGCCATTGGCCGGCGGGTGGTGTTTACCACGTGATCGGCTGTGATCCTTTCACAGCCGATCACTTAATGTAAACATAGAGTGGTAAGGAGATGTTACCGGGTTCTCCTCCCCACACACTGATCGTGTGTGAGAAGGAGATTGCGGTAACATCTCGTTACTGCTTAGTGTACACCAATCACACTGATTGCCCCCCCCCAATAAAGGAACTGTCATCACCCATCAAAGTACCTGAGTACCTGTCACAGTCCATATGAGTACCTGTCACAGTCCATATGAGTACCTGTCACAGTCCATATGAGTACCTGTCACAGTCCATCTGAGTACCCGACTACCTGTCGCAGTCCATCTGAGTACCCGACTACCTGTCGCAGTCCATCTGAGTACCCGACTACCTGTCGCAGTCCATCGGAGTACCCGACTACCTGTCGCAGTCCATCGGAGTACCCGACTACCTGTCGCAGTCCATCGGAGTACCCGACTACCTGTCGCAGTCCATCGGAGTACCCGACTACCTGTCGCAGTCCATCTGAGTACCCGACTACCTGTCGCAGTCCATCGGAGTACCCGACTACCTGTCGCAGTCCATCTGAGTACCCGACTACCTGTCGCAGTCCATCTGAGTACCCGACTACCTGTCGCAGTCCATCTGAGTACCCGACTACCTGTCGCAGTCCATCTGAGTACCCGACTACCTGTCGCAGTCCATCTGAGTACCCGACTACCTGTCGCAGTCCATCTGAGTACCCGACTACCTGTCGCAGTCCATCTGAGTACCCGACTACCTGTCGCAGTCCATCTGAGTACCCGACTACCTGTCGCAGTCCATCTGAGTACCCGACTACCTGTCGCAGTCCATCTGAGTACCCGACTACCTGTCGCAGTCCATCTGAGTACCCGACTACCTGTCGCAGTCCATCTGAGTACCCGACTACCTGTCGCAGTCCATCTGAGTACCCGACTACCTGTCGCAGTCCATCTGAGTACCCGACTACCTGTCGCAGTCCATCTGAGTACCCGACTACCTGTCGCAGTCCATCTGAGTACCCGACTACCTGTCGCAGTCCATCTGAGTACCCGACTACCTGTCGCAGTCCATCTGAGTACCCGACTACCTGTCGCAGTCCATCTGAGTACCCGACTACCTGTCGCAGTCCATCTGAGTACCCGACTACCTGTCGCAGTCCATCTGAGTACCTCTCACAGTTCATATGAGTACTGAGTACCTGTCACCACCCTTCAGAGTACTCAAATACCTGTCACCAGGCCATCAGAGTACCCGAGTACCTGTCTTCAGCACATTAAGTTACCAGAGCACCTGTCTGCAGCCCATCAAGTTACCCGAGTACCTGTCTGCAGCCCATCAAGTTACCCGAGTACCTGTCTGCAGCCAATGCCTCATAGAATATACGTTGGGGTGTTTGCTTTCAAAATGGGGTCATTTTGTGGGTAATTCCATTGTCCTGGTGCTCAAGGACCTTCAAAAGTGTAATAGGTAGGAATGAAATGAGATGTGTAATTTATACTCCGAGAACGCCTGAAGGTACTTTTTCAATGTTGGGCTTCTGTACGTGGCCAGGCTATGTAAAAGTCTCACACATGTGGTATAGTCATACTCGGGAAGAGTAGTAGAATGTATTTTGGGGTGTAATTTGTGCTATATACATGCTATGTGTTAGAAATTCTAATAAATTGACAACTTTGTGTAAAAAAAAAAGTTTTAATTTTTATTTCACATTTTCCAAAAACTTCTGGAAAAAAATGAACAGTTCTAAAGACTCATTATGCCTCATAGATTATACATTGGGGTGTTTGCTTTATAAAATGGGGTCATTTTGTGGGCAATTCTATTGTCCTGGTGCTCCAGGGCCTTCAAAAATGTAATAGGTGGTTGAGAAATGAGATGTGTCATTTATGCTCGTAGAACGCCTGAAGGTTCTACTTCAATATTGGTCCTCTGTATGTGGCCAGGCTGTGTAAAAAAAAATCACACATGTGGTATTGTCATACTCGGGAAGAGTAGCAGATCGTATTTTTGGGTGTAATTTGTTGTATTCATATGCTGTGTGTGAGAAATAACCCGATATGACAATTTTGCAAAGAATTGTGGGGGAAAATTACAACTTAAAAAAACTCACATAATACTTGCTTAATACCTTGTAATGTCTACTTTCTAAAAAGGGGTCATTTGGGGGCTATTTGTACTTTCCTGACTTGTTAGTGTCTCACGAAATGAGATTCACCTGAACTGAAGGTCTGATCAGATGTGATCAATTTTCAGTGATTGGCACCATAGTTTGTAGACTCTATAACTTTCACAAAGACCAAATAATATACACTAATTTGGGTTATTTTTACCAAACATATGTAGCAGTATAAACTTTGGCCAAATTTATGAAGAAAGATTACTAATTAGCAAAATTTTATGACAGAAACAAAGGCATTTTTTTCACAAAATTTAAGTTTTTATTATTTTTTTTTAGTTATAGCACAAAAAATAAAAAACCCACTAGTGATTAAATACCACCAAAAGAAAGCTCTATTTGTGGGGAAAAAAGGACGCAAATTTCATATGGGTACAGTGTTGCATGACTGAGTAATTGTCATTCAAATTGTGAGAGCGCTGAAAGCTGAAAATTCATCTGGGCAGGAAGTGCACTGTATTGAGGTGGTTAAAGTCAAACTAAATGATCACATTAAAGTAAACTAACGTTTAGTGCATGTGATAACACGTGAGAAAAAAGTGCCGGTAAATATTGCCAAAAAAATAATGCAGTAAGCTCTTAAAGGAGTTGTAAAGTCAGAAGGTTTTTTATGATTGCATTAAGATAAAAAACCTTCTGTGTGCAGCAGCCGACCCAGCACCCCCTAATACTTACCTGAGCCCCATCTCCAACCAGCGATGTCCATGAGTCACTCTGAGACTCTCCCTCCTGATTGGATGAGACACAACAGTGGCGACATTGGCTCCCACTGCTGTCAATCAAAATCAGTCAGCCAACCAGGAGAGAGAGGGGGCAGGGCTGGGCCGCAGCTCTGTCTCTGAATGGACACAGGGAGCTGTGACTCGGCTCCGTGCCCTCATAGCAAACCTACTTGCGGTGGGGGAGGAGCAGCGAAGAGGGACCCGAGAAGAGGAGGATCTGGGCTGCTTTGTGCAAATCCACTGCACAGAGGAGGTAAGTATAACATGTTTGTTATTTTTATAAAAAAGAAAAACAAGACTTTACAATCACTTGCATTCAAATTCACAAACTGAACGAGAAAACGAGAGAGTAAAAATAAATGCTATATTTATCACCAGGGTTTTGCTGACTGTATCACACGACACGTGTATTTTGTTAGAAACAGCGTGGGGGTCCCCCCCAATAGCTGGTTGCTAAGGAGTGGGTCGGGAAGCTGACCGCTGCGTCCTTAACAACGGATGTCCCCGCTGACAGCTAAAGAAAACATGCCAGCAATTAAAAATTATGGGGAGAAACCAGCGTTCCCCTTAAAATCCATACCAGACCCGAAGGGCCTGGTATGCATGGGGGTGGACCCCCACACAGTTTTTTTCCCATCATTTTTTTTAACATTTAAAAAAAAAATGCAGTGGGATTCCCCTTATCTGAGCATGCAGCCCAGAAGGTCAGGAAAGGAAGGGGCCAATTGAGCGCCCCCTCTCCTGAATCATACCAGGCCACATGCCCTCAACATGGGGGTGCTTTGGGGCACCCCCCAACCCCAAAGCACCTTGTCCCCATATTGATGGGGACAAGGGCCTCTTCCCAACAACCCTGGTCGGTGGTTGTGGGGGGTCTGAAGGCAGGGGGCTAATCAGAATCTGGAAGCCCCCTTTTAACAAGGACCCCCCAGATCCTGCCCAACGTGTGAATGAGTAGGGGTACATTGTCACCCCATAAAAGTGTAAAAAAAATAAAAACACAGTTTTTGACAATTCCTTGATTACATTTTTTTTAAGTCCTCTGAAGTAGAGTCCACGTCAATCTCGAAGCCCGCCGCACCACCGGACATAAAAAAGAAGAAAGGAAAAAAAAATCTCCGGTCCTGACAAAGGTTCCTGCCAACTGCCTGCTCCGCATCTGACAACTCTTAAGCTAAGGAGAGGAGTCAGCTGTGGTGACATCACTGGGTGGCCCTGCCTTCCAGACTCTGATAAGTCCCCCACCAGCAGACCCCCACAACCACCGCTCAGGGTTGTGGGGAAGAGGCCCTTGTCCCCATCAACATGGGTTCATGGTGCACCAAAGCACTCCCGTTCGGGGGGTGCTTGCTCATCCCCTCTCTTTCCTGACCTGTCAGGCTTTTTTTTTTTTTTTTTAATTGGGCATGGGGTTCCCCTTAAAATTCATACCAGACTCAAAGGGTCTGGTAGGCATTGGGGGGACCCCATGCTGTTGTTTTTTTTATAATTTTTATTGTCGGCATGTTTTCTTTACATGGTCAGCAGGGAACCCCCGGGGATGACTCTTGTTAAGCACGTGGTGGATGGCTTACTGGCCTGCTCCTTAGTAACCACCTCAATGCGATATATTGCCAAATGCAAATATGCGGTAATTACCGCATTATCGAAACTTTACCACAGTCATTCTTTACCTCACAATTCTTAGTGTTTTCAGCGTTTTTTTGACTCTTAGTGAATTGACCCTAATGTCTCCTTCTCCATGTTGCTGTAGCCCAGCACCTGGCTACACATACTACAGACATAAGAATAGAGTCTACTGCATATTATGGCAATATTTCATCTGGATCATGGCTCTTTCTATGGACTTTTATGTAAAGATATTGTTTTTTCTGGGGATTTTTTTTTCTTATATAGAATTACACATTTCATTACATCCTTACTCAGGGTTTATTTTTCTTTAATAAATTGCTGAATTATTCCAAATGGGTCAAAATAACATTTTTCTTTTGGTGTATTCCTTACAAAGTAGTTAAACTGCCTAAAGAAACATCAGCTTTGATTCATGTAGTAAATTAAAGCTCAAGGCATGCAAGTCTGTGTTTATGAAAGTTCTACTTAAATAGTTTAAGGGCTTGGAAAAAAAAATGTTTTTCCAAGTATTAGGTCTGCTACAATAAACACAATGTTCAATTTAAATGATTTAGCTTAATCAGTCCGAGTGCAGCTATAGAGTTGTAAGTCGTGCTTGTCATGACTGGCAGGTGAGAATTTTCTAAACTGTCATTAAAAGTGGCACATTTTATGTTTTAAAGTAGTTCTAAACTCAAAAGTTATATATTTTTTATCTTAATGCATATTCTGCATTAAGATAAAGAAACCTTCCAATACCTGTACCCCCCCCCCCCAATCCCCAAACATTTATCTGAGTCCTCTCTATTGATTCACTGCTGTACCCGGCTGGTGGCTGCTTTCTGTTCCTGGCCTCAACGTAGACTCGGAGAGCTGCTGGAGCCAAATATAAGTTATTTGGGGAAAAACGTGTACAAACCTACATGTTGAGCTATTTAAAGGGACATTAAAGGCACCTTCATTTTTTTACTATAAATACTGTTGCCCCTTCTCTCCTCTGGGCTCTCTCCCTGGCGCTCTCTGCTCCTTTTCTTCTAAGTGTGCCCCCATAGCAAGCTGTGTGCTCTGGGGGCACAGGTGTGGGCACGCTCCCAAGCCAGGCTGTATTCATTCATAGACACCCGAAGCGCTGCTCCCTGATCACAGGATTTGACTAACCGCAGCAGGAGACAATGGCTCCTGTTGCTTTCAATGAAGCCTGTGAGAGAAGGGAGAAGGGAAAGAATAGCTGCAGATGGGCACAGTGCTGGATTGATACCGAACTCAGGTGTTTGGGGGAGGGGAGGATCAGCTAGTGGAAGGTTTTTTACCTTAATGCATAGAGTTCAGTACAGTGGTTGTAAAGATGAAAGGGCACTCTCTCTCTCTCTCACAGGCTTGGCTGAGAGCAGCCATTGGTTCCTAATGCTGTCAGTAAAAACCTGTGTGCAGAGAGCGTGGGGAGCTCTGACATTTTGTCATTACTATTCATATAACCACATGTTGGGCTGTGCAATAAGATAACCCGTGACTAGTTCTTCTTTTGCTAAATGCTCCTATAAACTAAAAACCTAGATGGCTTCATCTGATTCTAACGTGTATACATTTATGTCATGCTATTTAGGGTTGAGTTATTGTAGGAGCAATTCATTTTTCAAAAGTCCTGGAGTATCAGATTTTTGGCAGGAAAGGGTACTTTTTAAACCAATAAATACTGAAAAGTGATTGGTTGGTGTGTGTTATTACAGTTTTCACCTGCTCATTCATGTTTGCACTGCCTTGCTGAATTAAGCCTGATTATGTGAGGTAAATGCAAAGAAAATCATGAGAATGTGATGCAGCGATACTTTAAACAAAACACAAATTGAGATGGAATTCCTACAGACCATTCTCGCTGCAGAAGTTTGCTGTACTTCAGATGTCATATGCTTGTGAGAGCTTACAATCTAAAAGGGAGGGTCAAGTGATACAAAAGGTAATAACTGTTAGGGATGAGATGATGGAGAATGTCAAAGTACCGTTCATTAGTTAAAAGCAGGATAGGCCTCCCTGAAGAAAAGGGTTTTCAGGGATCTCCTAAAGGCTAAAAGATTAGAGGATAGTCACACAGATTAGGGTAAGGCATTCAAAGGTATAGGAGATGCTCGAAAGATGTACTCAAGGTGAGCTTGGGAGGAACTGACTAGGGATTAAGACAGGAAGTCTTCTCAGAAGCAAAGAGAGCAGTTTGGTGTTTTAAGATCAGGTTAGTGATGTAGCTTGGGCAGAGTTGTGGATGGCTTTGTAGATTTAGTATTTTGAATTTTAATTAATTGGGTTAGCAGAAGCCAGCTGTAGGATTGACAGAGAGGTGTAGGGGAAGCAGACAATGGTTGGCAAGGTGGCTGAATCTGGGAGCAGCATTCATGATGGACTGAAGGGGGAAATACCCTATGTAAAGGTAGGCCAGTGATGGAGCAGTTGCAATAGTCAAGGCAAGAGATAACCAGGCTGACAACAGGAGCAGAGATAGCGCACTTCATTCTATAACAGGAGGTTTATGTACAAGAACCATTGTGGCAGGCTCACAAGGTGTGATTTTAATAAAATGTGTAGCTTTAAAAATACTAAAACTTCCATTTGAAATTACATGTTTAAGCTTATAAGAGGTTTTGTGATTTGGTTTACATATAGAGTAAAAAATTCCTGTGGAACATATACACATTGAATCGCATACAAAATAAACAGGTTGCGCTAATGGCATATAAACTGAAAAAATTTGAGAATTATTGTAAAATAGTTTGCATTTGTAATACATTAATAAAGGAAATTATTAAAAACAGTCCATAGGTGTTGTGAAAGTAATTGTCAATGTGTTTTGAGGGTGTCGGCGGGCGTGTCTTCCCCTGTGTGGGGATTCTATCGGCCGATACCTGTAGAGAAAGAGGCGGGGGGGAGCGAGGACACCACCCTGCCCAGCAGATACCATTTCAGCCTATGCGCTACCAAAGGGTGATGCGATGGGAAGATCATCTGGACTGGTGTAAAGGCCTTGGCTGGGCTATAACCACAAGTGTTTTTGAACCCTTGTAATGAGGGATCAATAGGAGCCGTTAAGCAGGCCCTACAGCTATTGGTGGAGTTACTGATCTTTATCACTTCAGTGGTGGTTGGTGAAGATTGCTTTCATGGTCTACTTTCACAACACCTATGGACTGTTTTTAATAATTTCCTTTATTGATGCATTACATATGCAAACTATTTTACAAACATTCACAAATGTTGTCAATTTATATGCTATTAGCGCAACCTGTTTATTTTGTATTTTACCTAAAGCTAATTCAGTACCATTCAATTTCTTATTACCTTTTATTTTATGAATTGAGAAATTAGATCGTATTGTAAATTTCCACAAGAATTAAGAATATAGTGATCCATCAAGTTTAAGTTTGGGCAGCAGTTCAGCATTTGTTTCCGATATTCTTTTCTCCACATTCCTTATAAATAACCCATTTGAAATATAAATTTTTTTTTTTTCAAATAACTGATATGTCTTGACTAAGTTTCTTTGCCCACAAGAGGCTCTTTTTCACTTTATAATGTTACAGGAACATTTTATAGATTATGCTGCCTCCAGTGGTTAAGTATGTAGAAGAAAATACAAAGAGCTTTTTTTAACTTAATAGAACAGTAAAACTAAATGCCAAAAGAAACTTTTGAAGGATGTTCCTGAACAAATCCTACCAATTATATTTTGCAGAGCTCTCCAACAGGTGTATAGCTTTGTTAAAAATTAGAGGAGTATTATATCGCATTCACCAATGCACAGTTACAGAAAGAGTCATTTTAAATGGATAGACAGAGCAACCAAGTATCTTGACATGAAAATCTTAAGCAATATCTCTCTTTATCCATCAATTCTAGCTTTCCAAATTGGATCGTGTTTTCACATGGTTTAGATGATGCAATGTGATCAAAATAAAGATGTCAAAAACCCAGTGTCTTTCTGTGAACATTCTATTTCACTATAAACACCTAAATCACAAAGTTTTCCTGGGAGTCCCAGAAAGCAGGAAAATACTGAGGCTTCTTAGAAATAGTTAAGGTGAGGCTTGCAAGACATATGTTGCTCGTGTCACCAGCTAGTTGACTGGTGCAGGCATGGCCCCAATAAATACCAATAAGTCCTTTCTCATTGGGCCCTTTCAGCAGTCTGTTTGAATGCCTGGAGACCATCTTCTTCACCCATTACATTTTCACAAAGTCTGCTGCTTCAGTGTTTTTAGATGTTTTTGTCAGATGTTGCTATGGTATACTGAAGTATAATTACAAGCATTTCATAAGTGTCAAAGGCTTTTTTGACAATTACATTAAGTTTATGCAAAGAGTCAATATTTGCAGTGATGACCCTTCTTTTTCAAGACCTCTGCAATTCCCCCTGGCATGCTGTCAATCAACTTCTGGGTCACATCCTGATTGTGGCAGCCCATTCTTGCATAATCAATGCTTGGAGTTTGTCAGAATTTGTGTAGATTTTTTTTGGTTCACCCACCTATTGAGGATTGATCAGAAACTCTCAATGGGATTAAGGTCTGAGGAGTTTTATGGCCATGGACCCCAAATTTTGATGTTTTGTTCCCGAAGCTGCTTAGTTATCCATTTTGCCTTATGGTGAGGTGCTTCATCATGCTGGAAAAGGCATTGTTCATGACCAAACTTTTTTTGGATGGTTGGAAGAAGTTGCTCTTGGAGGATGTTTTTCTACCATTCTTTATTCATGGCTTTGTTCTTAGACAAAATTGTGAGTGACACATGAATGGTCTCAGGATGCTTTATTGTTGGCATTACACAGGACTGATGGGTAGTGCTCACCTTTTCTTCTCTGGAAAAGGTTTTTTTCCGGATGCCCAAAACAATCAGAAAGAGAATTCATCAGAGAAAATTACTTTACCCCAGTCTGCAGCAAACCAATTCCTGTACCTTTTGCAGAATACCAATCTGTCCCTGATATTTTTCCTCAAGAGAAGTGGATTCTTTGCTACCCTTCATTAAACCAGGCCATCCTCCGAAAGTCTTCTCCCCCACTGTGTGTGCAGATGCACTCACACCTGTCTGCTGTCATTCCTGAGCAAGCTCTGGACTGCTGGTGCTCTGATCCCACAGCAGACTCAACTGTAGGAGGCGGTCCTGCCGCTTGCTGGATTACCTTGAGCGCCCTAAAGCCTTCTTTACAAATGCAGTGGACATTTTTTAATGGGATTAAGTACATTTTCATGGCAGAGGGATTACAATAAATTGCAATTCATCTGATCACTCTTAATAACATTCTGGAGTATATGCAAATTGTCATCATAAAAACTGAGGCAGCAGCCTTTGTGAACATTTATATTTGTGTCATTCTCAAAACTTATGGCCATGCCTGTACTGTTAGCCACAATGTACTCTCCAGATCTTGAGCCATGGCACAACTGCTGGTGTGCCAAGCCATGGAAAATTCACTTTGTGAGTAAAGTTGTGGTAGTGGTGAGGATAATCCTGGTAAGTCATCTTAGGGCACTCTGAATTGACATTTTTCAGGCCTTTGGCTCGGTATTAAACTGGCCATAGATTACTAGATGTAAAAAAAAAAAAAAATGAATAGATTCCCCCATCTACACAAGTGAGGTGGATGGAGGAATACTCCCTGCTGCACAATTGTATTTTGACAGTGAGGACTCCATATCATTTTTTTTCCACTTCTGTTTGCATACTCCTCTACATTTCTGGCATATCAATTTTGTCTGGAATATGTCTTTGAGCTCTTTGCTCGTGGGTAAGGATGGGCTGAACACAACCCACCCCCCCCCCCCCCCCCCGTTCAGATCGCACCAGAGCATACCAAACAGGCAAAAAATTTGGCAGAACACGCGGACACCGTTAAAGTTTATGGGACATGAATACTCAAAAGTGCTAATTTTAAAGGCTTATATGCAAGTTATAAAAAGTGTTTGGGGACCATGTATCAATGCAAAAAAAAGTTTTAAAAAAGGTAGTTTTTTTGGAAGCTGTGATTTTAATAATGCTTAAAGTGAAACAATAAAAGTTAAATATTCCTTTAAATTTCATAACCTGTCTATAGTATGCCTGTAAAGTGGCGCATTTTTCTTGTGTTTAGAACAGTCCCTGCACAAAATTACATTTCTAAAGGAAAAAAAGTAATTTAAAACTACTCGCGGCTTTAATGTCAGTCCCGGCAATACAGATAAAAGTCATTGAAAAAATGGCATGGGATTCCCCCAGTCCATTACAAGGCCCTTCAGGTCTGGTGTGGATTTTAAGGGAAACCCTGCGTCAAAAAAAAAAAAAATGGTGTGGGGGTCCCCATCAAAATCCATACCAGATCCTTCAGGTCTGGTATGGATTTTAAGGGGAACCCCACGCCAAATTTTAAAAAAAATGGTGTAGAGTTCCCCCCAAAAATCCATACCAGACCCTTATCTGAGCACGCAACCTGGCAGGCTGCAGGAAAAGAGGAAGGGACGAGAAAGCCCCCCCCCCCCCTCCTGAACCGTACCAGGCCACATGCCCTCAACATGGGGAGGGTGCTTTGGGGTAGCCCCCCAAAGCACCTTGTCCCCATGTTGATGGGGACAAGGGCCTCATCCCCACAACCCTTGCCTGGTGGTTGTGGGGGTCTGCGGGAGGGGGGCTTATTGGAATCTGGAAGCCCCCTTTAACAAGGGGACCCCCAGATTCTGGCCTCCCCCCCCCCCTGTGTGAAATGGTAACGGGGTACAAATGTACCCCTACCATTTCACAAAAAAAGGTAACAAAATGGTACAAATTACACTCTATAACAGTACAGTAGATGAGTCAGCCATGCATCAGAAAATGTATTTTTTGGGACCAGAATTTTTTTTTATTTTTTTGTTGTGTGAAAATAGAACTGTAATGTACACTGGAAATTGGCATTTTCCGACTGCCAAGTTACTGCCCATGTCAATGTATGATAATTATAGCTAAGACACATCTTGGAACAAGTCCTTTATTAAAAAATAAAAATGTCCCACAAAGTCCATTCATCTTCTTCTCGCTCCGCCGACAGACCGAAAAAAACAAAACAAAGCCGTGACCGACCCGCCTCCATGGGAGGCACCCGCCGTATGACGCTTCAGCGCTAATGATAGTTATTTTATAACTGAGGGCAGGGCCACACAGTGACGTTCCTGGGTAACCGCGCCCGCTTCTGACACACAGGGACTTCCCCATGGCTTTCCCAGGGCGTCCTAGGGGCGGGCCACCTGTTTATGTAACCAGGTGGCCCGCCCCCCTCTGGCGCCCGTGAAAGCCATGGGTAAGTCCCATGGAGGCGGGTCAGTCGTGGCTTTGTTTTTTTTGTGGGGGTTTTTGGTACGTCGGCGGAGCGAGAGAAGATGATGAATGGACTTTGTGGGACATTTTTATTTTTTAATAAAGGACTTGTCCCAAGCCGTGTCTTGTCATTTGTACCATTTTGACACTTTTTTTGTGAAATGGTAGGGGTACATTTGTACCCTGTTACCATTTCACACAGGGGGGAGGCTGGGATCAGGGGGTCCCCTTGTTAAAGGGGGCTTTCAGTAAGTCCCCCGCCAGCAGACCCCCCACAACCACCAGGCAAGGGTTTGTGGGGATGAGGCCCTTGTCCCCATCAACATGGGGACAAGGTGCTTTGGGGGGCTACCCCAAAGCACCCTCCCCATGTTGAGGGCATGTGGCCTGGTATGGTTCAGGAGGGGGGGAGCGCTCTCTCTCGCCAGCCCCTCTTTTCCTGCAGCCTGTCAGGTTGCGTACTCGGATAAGGGTCTGGTATGGATTTTTGGGGGGACCCCCACGCCATTTTTTTAAAAATTTTGGTTCGGGGTTCCCCTTAATATTCATACCAGACCCAAAGGGCCTGGTAATTGACTGCGGGAATCCCATGACGTTTTTTTCAATGACTTTTATCTGTATTGCTGGGACCGACAATTCATTATAGCCGCGAGTAGTTTTTAAATAACTTTTTTTCCTAGAAATGTCATTTTGTGCAGGGACTGTTCTAAACACAAGAAAAATTTGCCACTTTACAGGCATACTATAGACACCCCCCAGGTTATGAAATTTAAAGGAATATTTATTTTTTATTGTTTCACTTTAAGCATTATTAAAATCACTGCTCCCGAAAAAACGTCCGTTTTTAAAACTTTTTTTTTGCATTGATACATGTCCCCTGGGGCAGGACCCAGGTCCACAAACACTTTTTATGACAATAACTTGCATATAAGCCTTTAAAATTAACACTTTTGATTTTTCATGTTAATGTCCCATAGATTTTAACGGTGTTCCGGCGGCTTTCGAATTTTGTTCTGCAGAACACCCGAACAACCACCGTTCGCCCTTCCCTACTCGTGGGTAACAGTTTACAAGCATTTTTCCAAATGCAGAGTGTGCACATCATTTCTAGTATGCCAAATCTCTATAAATTCAATTATTAAATGAACCTGGTCAGACTGATAATATTGTAAATTATTTCACAGATTCACACTTTTTTTTTCCCGCCCATTTTCGCTTTGACATGGTGATGGTTAAGGCTGAAGGAACTAATCTCTCACAGTCCACTAGGTAGTGTGTGGCATACACACAGCCTGCATTTCCCCCACCTTTTCATTCTATCAAAATTGACCTTTGTGTCTTTTCCTATTTTCCAGCTTTGCTTGCTTAATTTTTTTGTGCTTGGATATAATATCCACCCTAGAGTGTGTTATCTCATTTATTCCTGCACATTTTCACTTGGTTCTTCCAGGCTCTGAAGCGCTCAGCAAATGTATTCCAGCTTCCTTACCTTTTACCATAGCACAGGACACCATGTTCTCCCTGTCTATTATTTAGGGGATATTGGGGACATACTTTTACAACCTATCGAAGGAATACAAAATACAAAAAAAAAGAGAAGGCCGTCCTCATTTGAGCAAACTTGTCTTAACAGGATTTCAGTAAGGCATACTCTGTCACTATTCTACGCCTCATTGATAGAAGTAGGGGCACCAGAGAAACCCGATTTCTTACAGCGCTGGGAAAGGGATTTAAAACTTTTTTTTCAATCACAAAAGGACAGGATTATTTTCTTTGCGCAAAAGGCTTCTATAGCGAGCAAGAACCAGAAAGGATACAAGCTCCTAAACAGATGGTACAGAACCCCAGTGGTCCTAAACCACATATCTCCACATGTTTCAAATCAATGCTGGTGCTGCCATGAGTCAGAAGGCATCTTGCTGCACAATTTTTGGACTGCGCAAAACTTGGAAGATAGTTAAGCTAACGATTACATTACAGTTATGGGCTTGTCTTTTGAGGGAAATCTGGTAGCAGTCCTATTGCATGATTCCCCCCTCTCTGTTTAAAAATACAAATACTCTTTACTGAGGCATCTCCTTAACACAGCCAAAGCCTGCATTCTAGCTCTTTGACTTTGGAAACCACCTTCACCCCCTACCTAAGTTTCATTGGGTGGCCAGAACTGAGGACATTCAGGAAACTGAAAACCTAACTGTGGCTACGAAGGATCAGGCGAAGTACTGGCAGATTTGTACACCATACTACTTTTACCAGGACCAAACACTGCCTATCTAGAACTTCTAGGTTGTGCCACGGTGACACTGTTTGAAGCGGTGGGTATGTTCTGTTCTCCCTTCCCCTACCCAATTTATACTTCTCTGTCCCCTTTCTTTCTTCCACTCCCCCACCCCCTCTTTTTTTATCTTTTCTCTCTCACTGTCTTCAATATAGTAAGTGTTAACCAAAAAGTTTTTTTGAGAAGCAGTGGTCACAAATTTAATGTCAGGAACCAAAACTACTTAACTACCTTAATTAGACCTAAATACAGTAAAGAATTTATTTAAAAAAATACGTTTTCCTTCAACAGGGTGCAACAGGTTTACCTACCTTAATATGTCACATCCTATACCATTGCCCCTTCTTTTTTCCAGGGTTACCAATGATATTTTAGCTTTTTTTTCTCATGTGGTAGTTTCCCCTAGAAATACTCTTACAATCCGCTTCACAGGAGTCCACCTTTATGAAGCATTACCCCTGTATGGGTAACTGATTAGCATGGGCTTAAAGTGGAACTTAGCTTTATCACAGCACCACAAACTGGCAATGCTATTTAATTTTTAATTTTCAACTCAAAATTACCCATCCACCCATTTATCTCTTTATTTTGTTGAGAAATCACTGAAAAACACCCCCTAGCATTTCTAATCATGGCCATCTTGAATAAAGGCAGATGATTTATGTAGCATTTACTAACCTGGAATCCATCTGCTCAGGCATGCAGACAGGAGGGTGGGCTTAGCTGAGAAAGCATATCCCTCCAGATGAAAGAAAAAAATTACCATAAAGACTCCCGGGATGTATTCACTTGTCATAGACTATTTTACACTCCTGTCTCCCTCAATGAACTCCAAGGAAAAGTTTTAAAGTTTTACTAATCCCAGGACCCTGCATTAAGTATATCTGGTCTCCCACAGTACAGAATACGGAAATGCAATTATTTTAGTAAATATAAACTGCTAAATACCCTTTCTCATCAGCAGTATATAGCAGTGTTGTGACTTCTCTCAGTGTCTGAACGAGCACTGGTTAAAGCTTGTATGAGGAGTTTTAGTTCACCTCTGATTGGCCTACAAGACTACATGGCTCCTGACCCTCTGTCTGGAAAGTGCTGATTGGCCCTGTGCTGATCACATGCACCCCCCCACCAAAAACTCTCTAGCAATACACACCAAACTGAGCATGTGCAGCGTGCCTCCCAGGCTCTTTACTATCAGCAGATAGATTGGTGATAGTAAAATAATGGGAGGAACAGAGAAGACAGGATCAAACAGCCTTTTTACACAATTCTGAAGATTAACCCCTTAGGTTCCACAGTGAGTATAACAATAATGCATTACTACATATACCGACTGATTTTACTGTTGTGGGTTTAGTAACACTGTAACAGTAAATCGTTCTCCTTCCATGTTTGTTTACTGTTAAAACTAGCTTGATAAAGTTTATAAATAAAAAATAGTTGCTTTTTCACACCTGTAAACAATAGATCATTTTGATGCCAGTATAATGAATACATTTTTTTTTACTTGCTAAGGAGTTACATAGTTGAGGTTGAAAAAAGACACAAGTCCATCCAGTCCAACCTGTGTGTGTACTTATAAGTTAATAGTACATTGTATACCCCTGTATGTTGTGGTCATTAAGGTACCCATCTAATAGTTTTTTTGAAATTATCGATGCTCCCCGCTGATACCACTGCTTGTGGAAGAGAATTCCACATCCTTACTGCTCTTGCAGTAAAGACCCCTTTTACGCAGTTTAAGGTTAAACCGCTTCTCTTTTTTATTTTAGTGAATCACTGTGTGTCTTTGTAAATTCCCTTTCACTAAAAAGTTTTTTCCCTATGCTAGGGTCACTAGTACGGTATTTATACATTGATATCATATCCCCTCTCAAGTGTCTCCTCTCCAGAGAGGATAAGTTCAATGCTTGTAGTCTTTCCCCATAGCTGAGATCCTCCAGTCCCTTAATTAGCTTTGTTGCCCTTCTCTGAAATCTCTCTAGTTCCAGCACATCCTTCCTGAGAACTGGTGTCCGGAACTGGATGGCATACTCCAGGTGTGGCCGGACCAGAGTCTTGTATAGTGGGAGAATTATCATTTTATCTCTGGAGTTAATCCCCTTTTTAATGCATGCTAATATTTGGTTGGCTTTGCTTGCAGCAGCTTGGCATTGCATGCCATTGCTTAGCCTGTCATCTACTAGGACCCCCAGATCCTTTTCCATCCTAGGTTCCCCCAGAGGTTCTCCCCATAGCAAGTAAATTGCATTCATATTTTTGGCACCCAAATGCATTATTTTACATTTTTCAACATTAAACCTCATTTGTCATGTAGTTACCCACCTCATTAATTTGTTTAGATCTTCTTGCAAGGTTTCCACATGCTGCTTAGAAGTTATTGCCCTGCTTAGCTTTGTGTCATCTGCAAATGCTGAGATTGAGCTGTTTATCCCATCCTCCAGATCGTTTATGAATAAATTAAATAGGATTGGTCCCAGGACAGAACCCTGGGGGACCCCACTTTCCACACCAAATCATTCTGCATACTCCCCAATTATCACTACCCTCTGAACTTGCCCCTGTAGCCAGTTATCAATCCATGTACTCACCCTATGGTTCATGTGGGGAACTGTATCAAATGCATTTGCAAAATCCAGATACACCACATCCACAGGCCTTCCTTTATCTAGATGGCAGCTCACTTCTTCATAGAAGGTTAATAGATTGGTCTGGCAAAAATGATTCTTCATGAATCCATGTTGATTACTGCTAATGATACCATTTTCATTACTAAAATCTTGGATATAGTCCCTTATCATCCCCTCCAATAGCTTGCAGACTATTGATGTTAGGCTAACTGGTCTGTAATTCCAAGGAATATAACTCAGTCCTTTTTTAAATATTGGTGCTACGTTGGCTTTTGTCCAATCAACTGGTACCATTCCAGTCAGTAAACTGTCCATAAAAAATTAGGAACAATGGTCTGGCTATCACTTGACTGAACTCCTCAAGATGCTAATTGAAAAAACACAGTATTTACTTGTAGGTTTTGAGTAATACTGTACTGAGTAACCTTTTCATCTATGTCAAAATACAATATCTTTATATTCAGACTGATCAGAATGAGTATGATGCAAGGATCAGTTGATGCAGGAACAGACTAAAGCCTCATACACACGATCGGACCTTGTACAAACTTTCCGGTGGATTTTTGTACAAAGGGCGTTGGCCCCAAGTTTGTATTGCATACACACGATCAGACTTTTTAGGCAACAAACATGAACGTAGTGACGTTTCAACGTACTGACGACACTTCAAAAGAGGACGTTCAAATACTCCAGCGCCACCTTTGGTCAACTTCTGTATTGTTGTCTGATCTTTTGCATTGGTTCTGAGCATGCATGTTTGTACTTTGTACAAAAGTCCGATGGTTTTGTGTACACACGGTCGGACTTTGCTCCATCAGACTTTTGTTGGCAGAAAGTTGGTCCGTTCGCACAGCCAACAAAAGTCAGATGAAAACTGAAAAAGTTGGTCCGATGGAGCGTACACATGGTCAGATGTTGGTCCAAAACAGCTAATTTGCATGTTTGTTATCAAAAAGTCTGATCGTGTGTACGGGCCTTAAGATGATTAAAAAAACAGCTTTATGAGGTGTTTTCTTTTAAAGGTCAGAGTGGGCCTTTAAGGAAACATACCTAAAAAACAAACATGGAGGCTTCCTTTGCTGACCTCTCCTTCTGAAAATTCAAGTTGCCTGGCTGCTATGATTTTATGCTCTGATATTTTGAGTCCCTGACCTGTAATAAGCATATACTGTAGTTAAGACATTTGATTATTTTTTTTATTTTTTTTTAATGATTTTCCTGATTGTCATTCTTCCAGGCAGCTTGCTTTTTTAGAACAAGGTCCACAATGGAGGACACTGTATTTTTTCCATGACAGGTTTGCTTAAAGCATCTGTGGTGCAGCTTAAAACTTTTTCTCTGCATACCTTGTACTCGCTGGTCATTGTCACCCATTCTGCTGCTATGGTTGGCAAGATGGGTTCCATACTGTGCATTGGGAACCACTGCATGATGACGCCTATAAACAGCATTGGCAGGCATCATTGATAAGCTGTAGCAGTGTTTGATATGCACACAACCTCACAAGGTTTTTAATAAAAAAGGTTCCTTATTAACGCTATAAGAAAATGAAAATATTTTAACACATTAGATAAAACCTGATGTATTGGATTCAAGATCTTTAACACCTTGGATAATGCACGTGGTTGGAACTTTCAAACATCAACTGCATTTGAGAGTGTGAATTGCTTGCTATGTGGAACAAGAAATTTTCTTCAAGTCAAACTTTACATAGATAAGCCATATAGTGTAGTGTTTATACATTCAATACCTGTATATACAACACTTTGCTTTTGACGATTTCTGGTTAGCCAAAGTAGGGATCTAACAAGCCTTGTTCCTTTTTATATTCTAGATACCATCTTTTTTTGTCATATGTTCCTGTTTAAATTCATAACTACGTTGTGTGATTGTTCTGTTAAAGAGCTTCACCGCATGGACAGGAGTGCTTACTAGAGAAGGTGATGGATTTCTGACTTAGTAAAGTATGACATGTACTGTATGTCCTATTCACCCTCCTCACTCCTCCATCAACCAGTCTAGGAAGTCAGTTGTGTGCACAAAGCTCACTGCTATGAACCATGCAGATACCAAACTACTTAAGCGAGGATAAATTCTATTTCCAAAATAGACTGTTTCATGTTAAAAGGCATGTTATATGTGTATGCGCTGTAATTCTGCACTTCTTCACTATTGAGTTTTTCCCTTGCTAATTTTGAAAAAGATTGGTATGCAAGATATTTGTTTTAAGTCATTAATTTTCTGGCTACCAGTCTTTTTTCATTGGCTAGAAACTGATTTTATGTTATGACATGTGAGTATATCAAAGCAGTTGTTTATATTGCTTAATAAAGAGACATGTCAGTTTCTGGACCTTCTCTAACTGGTCTGCTAAGCATAGAGCAGAGAAGCTCAAAGGCAAGAGAGGTGTAGCACATCTTCACAATATGATAAATTACCCTATTAGTACAGTTCACTAACTTGGCACACAGAGGAAGTCTTATGTGTCCAATCCAAACATTTTTCATGGTAACCTCAACACACATTCTTAAAGCTGAAAAATGCTCTCATCCTAAGGTCGGTCATGTTTTCAGAAATCACTAACAAATGGCTTATTTATTTATTTTTACCAAGGGAGTCTTGATTTATCATGGTGTACTGTCCCAGCTGATTTCCGAGTCTAGTTTTTAAACTATTGCCTTTTCTCCTTTGGTTTGTATTACTCCTAGAATTGGCCACCCAGTGTTTCTTGGTAGTAAATAACTTATACTTCTAGTGATGGCAGAAGTTTAAGGATTACACCTACATATTTAATGACTCTACTAAGCAGTGTTACAGTATATATTATATGACCACAATCCTAAGGCTGCTTTCAAACTGAGGCGCTTTGCAGGCGCTAAAGTGCTAAAAATAGCACCTGCAAAGCGCCCTGAAAGAGCCGCTCAAAGCCTTTCACACTGGAGCGGTGCGCTTGCAGGACGGTCAAAAAAGTCCTGCAAGCCGCATCTTTGGAGCGCTGTAGGAGCGGTGCATTTACTGCTTCTAAAGCGCCCCTTCCCATAGAAAACAATGCGGCAGCGCTGCAAACCCGCCTGCAAAGCACCGATGCAGCGGCACTTTGCGGGTGGTTTTAACCCTTTTTCGGCCGCTAGCGGGGGTTAAAACTGCCCCGCTAATGGCCGACTAGCGCTGCTAAAATGACGGTAAAGCCCCGCTAAATATAGCGCCGCTTTACCACCAGCGCGCTCAATGCTCCAGTGTGAGCCTTACTCAATGAGAATTCTAAAAAAAAAAAAACATTTTTTGTTGAACTGAGTGAACCCATGGTAAACAACATATGGTACTCTGAAGATATTATCTAAAATAATGATCTTCATTTTTTACTCGATGTTCAAGTGCTAATGCAAGTTAGCGCAATTCCCTAGAATTCATAAAGATAGGCACAGACATATTTTGTGAACGTGTCTCTCATGCATTCTAAAAGTGGTGCAGCATTCTCCAAATTCTCGAACTTGCACTTGAATTTGGTGCATGCTGCGCCACATTTAGAATGCATGTTATACACTTTTGCAAAATTTGTCTGAGCCCATTTCTCTCTCTGTATGGCAAAACAGAGTTGGTCTTAATTAGCTTTACTGTTGCAAGATACAAACTATTGGCTTTTTATATTGAATTTGTTGCATTTCTTTGGGAAACAAGTGGTATACGTTTTAAAACGATCTGAATATGGTGCACAAGTCACTGTGTTGCTTTATGCTTCGTGAATTTGGCTTAATACATTTATAAAAGGGATTAACGCCAGAAGCAGCTTTATTAAATTCCCCCCATTATGCCTTGCAGTAACATGCATTGTGTTAAGGCAGCCCGTTCATTTTAATGGCCTGCCTAACGCACCTAAATGCACTAAAAAAGGTGCATGTACTTGTTTTTTTTTTTTTACGCAGAACACCACAATGCATGGTAGTGCGTTACCCTGTGCTGCAGTACGCAGCAATACACGTTTTGCCATAGAGCAACCTGTGTGATAACAGTCTAAAGTGCTATCTGAATTTTCTGCATAGTGGTTGGATTTCCTAAGTAAAAAAAAAAAAAACCTTCTATAGATGGACACAAACATTGCTAGCTTTAAAATGCCATATACATTGTGCCCAAAGTGAGCTATATTCAGTATTTTTCTGGTAATAAAATTGGATGACAAATTTTATAGTAGGAGACACTGATTTCTTTTATAGGTGGTTTTGTTAAATGACTGTATCTCTTAAACTTAGTTTTAACAGGCAGAAATTGTCCACATCTTTTGGTTTATACACATTTAAATCATGCAGGACCAAATACTAACTAGTTACCAGTTTTAAAAATGATTCTCTGTGCTTATGAACTCAAGCTAACTTTAATGGTCTGTACAATTGTTCTATTTTCAGTTTTGTGAATAAGCATCTTAGATACTGTATGATTCCTATTTTATTTTAAGTAATCAATGCTTTTGAATGAGGCCATATCAAAAGAGCAGTTTTCAGGTGGATTGTCTGGAAGCCTTTACTAAGTAAAAAAAAAAAAGAAATGTTTGAAACATTGATGTGGTTTATTAACACGAGACTTTTACAGGTTAAGTAATCATTAATTAACTGCTATAAACATTCTGCTGTGTTCTCAGTAGACCAGTTAAACTAATGAAACCCAATTAGTTTATCCTAAAGGCACCTATTACATTTTTAAAATGTATTATGGTATGCTGGATGTCCAATTAACCCGTAAGCCATGGCAATATGAAACAATATCCTGCTTTAGGAATAAGATTTGGTAGCTAGAGGAATAATTAACATCATTTTGGAAGGGTTTGATTTCATGAACTTTGAACATGAACTTCTATCCAATAAGGTAAATTGCTATGGCCTGTAGCAAGAATTTATCTTTAGCTGAGCTGCCTGCAGTGCAATGCCTTGGATCAGGAGTCTGTTCTGGTCTTACTACATACTTTTGGATTCTCCCTGTGTGGTGGGGTTTTTAGGCAGCAATACGTCTGATACAAATTATCAAACGAGTATGTTTAGTGAGAGACCAATTCCATCCAGATCAATTTTAGAAAATTTATTCAAATTTAAAAATAGAGTGACACATAAAAAAATGTAAAACACAAGCCCATACAGAATAAAAATGCAAATACAGTACACAAAATGTAGTAGGTTAACAGATAACACCTAACCCCTCAACTGATATTGTCAGAAGTGGTGGTTTTGTAAGATGTGACCAAAAACGACTGACGCGTTTCGACCTGTTGTTTGTATCGGTCTTCCTCAGAGTATTTTTGGTCTGTTGGGATGAAAGAGACAGTGTAACAACAACTATTCTATTAAGTATTTCTATGTGTTGCACTCATGTCCATATGTATTTTCTATCATCAATATAATTACCAGTATATGTGTAGTGTCTGGAATAGTCCTCTGTATGGGTACTCCTAAAAATCCCATCGTCTTTCCCGGTGGCTTCCAAATTTGACTCCCACTGGTGGATCAAGGCACGGCAGGTTGTCCAGGCCGTATGTGGCTTACGAAGAGTCACACTTGAGACTGACTTGCCAGAGAGGAACCCCAAAACAGTCCCCCGGGGGTACGGCAGGAGGGGGAGGGGGGTGGGGGGGGGAAGGGGCAGCAATGGAAACACCCACAGCGACGGACTCCTGGAAAATACCAAGAAATCATTCATAGGCACATTTATGAAAAATGGAAACAAAGTATAAGAAAGGGGACTTCCATATTATAGGAAAGAGTCCCTAATTTCAATGTGCAAAAGTACTATTTGCACATTGAAATTAGGGACTCTTTCCTATAATATGGAAGTCCCCTTTCTTATACTTTGTTTCCATTTTTCATAAATGTGCCTATGAATGATTTCTTGGTATTTTCCAGGAGTCCGTCGCTGTGGGTGTTTCCATTGCTGCCCCTTCCCCCCCCCCACCCCCCTCCCCCTCCTGCCGTACCCCCGGGGGACTGTTTTGGGGTTCCTCTCTGGCGAGTCAGTCTCAAGTGTGACTCTTCGTAAGCCACATACGGCCTGGACAACCTGCCGTGCCTTGATCCACCAGTGGGAGTCAAATTTGGAAGCCACCGGGAAAGACGATGGGACTTTTATGAGTACCCATACAGAGGACTATTCCAGACACTACACATATACTGGTAATTATATTGATGATAGAAAATACATATGGACATGAGTGCAACACATAGAAATACTTAATAGAATAGTTGTTGTTACACTGTCTCTTTCATCCCAACAGACCAAAAATACTCTGAGGAAGACCGATACAAACAACAGGTCGAAACGCGTCAGTCGTTTTTGGTCACATCTTACAAAACCACCACTTCTGACAATATCAGTTGAGGGGTTAGGTGTTATCTGTTAACCTACTACATTTTGTGTACTGTATTTGCATTTTTATTCTGTATGGGCTTGTGTTTTACATTTTTTTATGTGTCACTCTATTTTTAAATTTGAATAAATTTTCTAAAATTGATCTGGATGGAATTGGTCTCTCACTAAACATACTCGTTTGATAATTTGTATCAGACGTATTGCTGCCTAAAAACCCCACCACACAGGGAGAATCCTTTCTTTTTCTATCCAAACCCGGGGTGAGCAGCCACTGATAGCTCTCAACCGTGTCAATACTTTTTTCTCTTTTTTTCGACTACATACTTTTGGGC
The DNA here is from genome assembly GCA_028564925.1 of Lithobates sylvaticus. Lineage (NCBI taxonomy): Eukaryota > Metazoa > Chordata > Amphibia > Anura > Ranidae > Lithobates > Lithobates sylvaticus. The sequence continues at coordinate 330,442,066 of CM053028.1, read as the reverse complement.
CTTTTCATATTGGCAATGCATATCTTGAGTTTTAGGAACAGAGAGCAATCACTTTATAGTTATACATATTTCTGCTGAATCTATACTGTATCTAGTCTTGCATGATAGCTTATGACTTCAGTACCTGCTATTGTACAAAACCTTGGGACAAGCTCTAACTTCTGCTCCAGTGCAAAGATAATGTGGGGATTACGTTGCATGCCTTTTTGAAAATTACAAGCAAAAATGTTTACTAAAGCGGAGTTCCACCCAAAAGTGGAATTTCCCCTCATTTGTCTCCTTTCCCCCTCCAGTGCCACAATTTTCACCTTTTGGGGGGGGAGGGGGGACAGGATACCTGTCTTTGACAGGTATCCTATGCCCACTTCCGGGAGTCCGGGCCGCGGCTCGTGACATCACCGCGGGTCTCCCTTCTCTCCCTGTTGCCGGCGCAGTAGGAGAGAGGAGCAGGGCCTCGCACATGTGCAGTAGGGTTCCCCGGCGGGAAGCCGTAAGGCTACACTGCCGGGTACCCTTACCCGCAATGGCGGCGGTAGCACCCGACAGCTGATGGAAACATCAGCTGCGGTGCCGATATCGCTGGACTCCAGGACAGGTAAGTGTTCTATTGTTAAAAGCCAGCAGTCGCTATCTGGCCTAAGACCCGGAACCATGTCTCTTTCCTTACGGATTCCTCTGTCCATAGTCAGCTGGATTTTTTGCTTTCAGCTGTATTCTACTGTTTGAATGGGTTGGTGGATACACTTGGGCAAATTTTCAGGATGAGCCTTCTCCCTGTACATATGCACATGTTTATCTGGCTCAAATGCTAATCAGAAGAACCCCTTTGCAAGAATGTTTTGAAGGCCAATGCTTTATTGGTTCCACTTTGGATAAATATATTAAAGAGGGCCCTCAGATTCCTCCTGTATTGAATTGTATTGTAACTGTACTGTTTGCCATAATGTTGTAAAGTGCTGCGCAAACTGTTGGCGCTATATAAATGCTGTATAATTATAATCACAAAAGGTGAGGTAAGAGTCCTGTCCTTTCCCAGAAGAAGGCGCCTCTGTTGACCTGCTGCTCCTGAGGTTAGAAGGATCCCCTTCTTCGCATTCAGTCTTCCAGTTGAATTAAACCCTCTTATGGTTTACAGCCAGGGAGGTGGCCTTCTTAGCCTCTATTTGATCTGCAGTTGCCTAAAACCTTTGCACAATATTGTGTATAGGGTAAAAATTTTGTATTGGTCTGTATCCCTTTTAACAATGTATCCATTTTATTTAGAAAGTAATAAAATCAATTTTTTGTTTTCACTACCCATATACAGTTTTCTATATCTTTTTATAAAGGAACTTTTTTTGTGATGCATCAGACAAATGCACATTTTGTAAAAAATATTCTTTTTGGAAAACAATTGGTAAGTTTAACAATTACTATCAGGGTATTCATGTTAAAAAAAAATGTTTCAAAATGAAAAGGCAGCCATTTTGATCATATATCATATCATTGAGTTGGTCATTGCTTCATGACTAATACCGTGGGAGCTTTTTTAAAGACTCTGCAGTGATGTGCTAGTCAATCAATATTTCTTTAAAAGGGGTTGTAAACCCTCCAGTGTTTTCACCTTAATGCATTAAGGTGAAAAACCTCCTGTGATGCCTCAGCCCCCCAGACCCCCCTTTTACTTACTTGAACCCGGTCTTTCCAGCGACGGGGATGAAAACACCAGCTGTAGCCGGTATCTTGGGTCCTGATTGGATAGATTGATAGCTTCTCAGCCATTGGCTCCCACTGCTGTCAATCAAAACCAATGACGCAGGAGCCAGGGGGCGGGGCCGAGTCCTGCTGTCTGTGTCGATGGACGCAGCAGAAGGACACAGAAGCACGCCCGCCCAAGTGCCCGGGCAAAGAGGCTCTCCAACGTGGCACTCGAGAAGAGGAGGAGCCAGGATTGTCGCTGAGGGACCCCAGAAGAGGAGGATCGGGGCCACTCTGTACAAAACCAACTGCACAGAGGAGGTAAGTGACATGTTTGTTGTTTTTATTTTTTTTAAAACAAACCTTTACATATCATTTACCGATCAAAGTGAGCTTATCTCTAATCGCAGTCTAAAATGTCAGCAAGTGGGACCTCTGCCACTGACAAATCCATTTTATGATTATTCCCCTAAAACACACTGTAAGAAATGTTCATCCATTTTATTCTTTACTTTTATTTGATGTGTAGGTCTTAAAACACCTGGATGAAAGGAGTACATTTCAAATATATTTGAAAGGCATTTATAGATTACAGCTAGAATGAAATCAGTTAAAATGGATGCAAACCCAAAAAAAACTTTTTTAATTAAGGCTTGCACCTTGTACAGTATAGGATTTCATGTAATTTGTGCCCAGTCTTGCCACGAAGAGTTAATCCAGCTCCGAGCAGTCCTCTGTCCTTTTTTAGCTCACTAAAAAAAGATAAGACAGAGAAATAGGAGTCAGTTTCTCCCCCTTGCTGTGAGTGACAGGTGATTTACTTATCTCGTGCACAACCCTGAGAAAGACATTTTGTGTACTTCAGATCCCCTCCTTTCTTCTCCAGCTCTCCCAGGATTGGCTGCTCCACACCTAAGCATGATTTGGCATGCTGAAGTCATGTGGTGATCTTTCTGGGTTTTGACTGGATGTTAGTGTTTTTATAGTAGAAGTTCAATGTAAGAAATATACCGGAGAAATGCATGTTGAAAAGGGGAGTGTAGAGGTGGGCGGGGAGTCTGCTGACATCATGACTCTACCCACGAGCTTCGGCGCAAAAGACCCACCCACAGAATCTGCAGTTTTTCGGGTCTCATAACAGACAGAGGGGAGACATTTGACAGATAAGGATACATGCAGGAGGCATGTATATCCTTATAGATAACCACTATGGCAGTAGTTTGGAAAGGATGAGAGTGGATTCACATCCACTTTAATACTAAATGCTTTTAGGATCTGGCGTTTGGTAACCACCCCATGATTTTCATGCTGAAGGGTCTCTCTCTTTATGTGATTTATTATATTATTGATAAAACATTCTACCACTAAATTATAATTCCAAATATTATAACATGCATGTTTGGTGCCTTCAATCTATGGTAAAAAAAAAAACTATTACAATTGACAATCATGGGAAACCATAGTAGAAAGATGATGCACAAGAACAGATATTTTCTTTGTTTTCTTCTGAGTGTGCGCCATCTAGCGAGTACAGTCCACGCCAGAAATTGTAATTTAAGAGCTTCACTTTTATTAAAGAGAGTTTTAAACAAAGTTTCAGAAAACAAAATTGAAGGGTTTCCCTTGCAGGGGGGTTTCACCAGTAACACAAAACTAGATATCCCATCTCTTGGCTCTTTTTTGCAAAGTAATAGACAATCATCCTACCGGCTTATACATACAGCCATGCTGCTCAGGCCTTCTACTTCAGGTCCACATCCGTCTTCCACAGACCTTGCTGCTTTAACCCTCAAGCTTGGGTCTCTGGCTTTCCCAGTGCACACATGCACTCTCTGGCTTTGCCCTTGCACACCTGGATTCCTGGGGGATGGAACCAGAACCATGGTAATGTCACTTTTAATAGCCTAGTGCACACCTGGTCAGTCAGTGTGCTGGGGGTTCTGACAACCTGGGCCCAGGATTGAAGGTTTCATCACCCCCCCCCCCCCCCCCCCCCCCCCCCCCCCCCCCCCAACCTGTTTCTCTACAAAATCTCCAGGCTCCTTGTGGATTTTTCTAAACAATGAGGAAACTGAAAAGACAGTTTCCTCTCAATTAGGCAAACCCCCTGGAGCCCTTCAACCTGCCTGGTTGAGAATCCTGGGTTAATATCACCCTGGTCGGTGATTGCTCTGCCACATAGGTTAAAAATTTGGAGACACTTGGAAGTCATACTAAAGTTTTTAAATTAGGATAGTATTTTTGTATGGCATTTCTATTTTATGATTTGCAATCCTATAACAGAAAACATGAAGCAACGTTTTTTTCCTTTAATAGAGAAGTGTCTGATTACAATGTGTTCAAATGTTTGCCTTTTTCTTACAGATTTGCAGATTACAACGCCATCTATCAGGAGGAAAATATTATCAGGATTTCTTGTCCAGCATGCCACCCCTGTTTATATCCCCAAGCAGTGAGTCTCCAACTGACGAGCTCTCTGAACTGGTGCAGCTTTGTGGAGGAAAAGTATGCAAAACACTACGCCAGGCCAAGATCTGTATTGGAGTATTTATGGGGAAAAAGCCTGCAGACATGATTAGTGTCTCTGAAAAATGGCTCTTTGGTAAGAGATTTTTTTTTTTACAAAATGTAAACGCATAGGAGAACTGCCTTTTCATTTAAAACATACATTTTTAAAAATATAAAAGAGTGATGGCAGAGAGAGAACAAGTGATCCATCAAGTCTGTCCCATTTTTCAAAGCTGTTTTTCAGTTGTTCCCAAACATGTTTGAACCCCCTTACTGTTGATTGACTCACTACCGCTGCTGGAAGTGTATTCCAAGCATCAACTACTATTTTACTAAAATATTTTCCAAGGTCAGTAAAACTCAACATGTTTCAATGCATACATTGCTCCCTTTTCAGGATTTGACACATACGAGCTACATGCATTGATTTCAGTTTTTCGTTTACCTACCTCTTAGATGCACTCTGCCATTGTTTTGTTTTTCAGTATACATTCCTTTGTGAGAATTTGTGGTCAGCTGCTGGAAGAGTAAACTATATACCAGACTTTTATGCAGGGTCACCAAGCTCCCCCTTACTAGTGTGAGGTATTGGACTGTAGATTGTTTTTTTGTAAGTGAGGTTTCCAGAACTGGACACAGTTTTCTAAAAGAGTTTGAATAAAGATGTATATAGAGGAATCGGGGAGTCAATTTCCTCCTGCTTTTGATCTCTCTATTTTACATACCAGAATTATTTCAGGTTTTCTCACTGCCTGGCCATACTGTTTTACCGTATTTATCGGCGTATAACACGCACCCCAAGTTTAGGAGGGAAGTTTAGGGAAAAAAAACACTTACATTTAAGCGTCATTTGCAGCTTGCCCAGCATCATTTGCAGCTTTGCCCAGCGTCATTTGCAGCTTGCCCAGTGTGATTTGCAGCTTGCCCAGTGTGATTTGCAGCTTGCCCAGTGTGATTTGCAGCTTGCCCAGTGTGATTTGCAGCTTGCCCAGTGTGATTTGCAGCTTGCCCAGTGTGATTTGCAGCTTGCCCAGTGTCATTTGCAGCTTGCCCAGTGTCATTTGCAGCTTGCCCAGTGTCATTTGCAGCTTGCCCAGCGTCATTTGCAGCTTGCCCAGCGTCATTTGCAGCTTGCCCAGCGTCATTTGCAGCTTGCCCAGCGTCATTTGCAGCTTGCCCAGCGTCATTTGCAGCTTGCCCAGCGTCATTTGCAGCTTGTCAGCGTCATTTGCAGCTTGTCAGCGTCATTTGCAGCTTGTCAGCGTCATTTGCAGCTTGTCAGCGTCATTTGCAGCTTTGCCCAATGTGATTTGCAGCTTGCCCAGTGTGATTTGCAGCTTTGCCCAGTGTGATTTGCAGCTTGCCAGCGTCATTTGCAGCTTGCCAGCGTCATTTTCAGCTTTCCCACATTTAAAATTGCCGCCTAGAAAGACCTCCCCGCTGGAAAAGACGAGCTCCGCTCACAGTCCCGCCTCCCTGCTGTTTCGGAAGCTAGTGCAGGGAGGCGGGACTGGGAGCGGAGCCGGAAAAGCCTGAGCCGTCTGTTCGGCTCCGCTCGCAGTCCCGCCTCCCTGCTGTTTCGGAAGCGAGCGCAGGGAGGCAGGACTGCGAGCGGAGCCGAACAGACAGATCGGTCTTTTTCGGCGTAGCTCGTTTTTTTTGGGCGGCGCTCGTTTTTTTTCGTCCGCGGTCGCTGTTTTTCGGCGCAATTTGATTTTTTTTGGGCACTTTTTTTGGGGGTATCGGCATAGAACACGATTTTAAGGGGGAAAAAGTGCGTGTTATACGCCGATAAATACGGTAATTATTTTGCAGTCATTTGAAATAACCCCCAAATATTTTTCCTCTATAGTCCAATATTGTACTCTATAAAGGATTATTTTTCTCTAAGTGCATTAGTGTAGAAACACTGACCTGCAATTTCCACTGCTTTTACCTATCTCCCAGCTGTACCAGATCATGTTTCCTGTTACAGACACCTCCAGGGATATCAAACTTATTGCACACCTTTGTGTAGCCAGCAGCAAGACATACCATACCCACCAAACCTTTAGTTATATCACAGACAGATGAAAATGAACAGGACCTAGTACAGAGCATTATGGTATACCACTAGTGACTGGTCTTTGTTCCGATATAACCCCTTTTACAACTACACTCTACCTATCCTTTAGCCATCTGCATATTCACTGAACCACCCAAGGTTCTATTAAGTCCTAGTTTGTACAACTTTTTTATGGGATCAATATGTGGAACTGTTTCAAATGTCAAGATAGGCAATGTCCACAGCACTGTCATGGTCCAAACCATTTGTTATTTAGTCAAAAAATTAAATCAGATTTGTCTGATATTATCTGTCCTCAGTAAAGCTGTTTTGAGTCCGCCAAGTTGTATATTTTTAAAGGATCAATGATTCTTTTAACTACAACAGATGGTAAACTCACTAGCCTGCAGTTGCTACCGTCTTTTTTTTTACTATCCTCCTTTTTTGGGTAGTGTAGCAGAGCAAGCACGTGCCACTGTTTAAAATGGTGGTTTACACCAGATTTTGTAAGAGGCAAGCACACTAATGGCACAGGTGTGTGCTGGCTTCATAAAAGAGCCACAGTTAGAGCTCAGGGCCCAACCCTCTAGAGGGGATCAGTGTGAAGGGAGCAGTGAGAGGTGCTCGTATGCACTGTGGTGTCCAGGTCAGTACAGACCAAGGCCTGAGCCTGAGCGAGAGAGAGTCCATGAGGGGCAGAGCAGCTAGGGAGCTGCAAGGAAAGACACATAGCTGAGGTACAGTGTCTGTGCACGAACGCTGGGATGTTTGATGGTCAGGAGGACCAAAAGGTACTAATGGTCAGAGAGCCAGGAGGCTGAATGTTATGTTTTGTTCGTATTGATGGTGAGAACCCCCTGTGTGGGAAGATATACCTATATGAACTTTTGATGTTCTTTTGAATGAAAGTGGACAGGAAAGCCCTGAAAACTATTTCTGGCATGGAGTAAACTGTCTTTGCCCTACCACTGAGCTTCAAAACCCCAACATGTCACAGTGGGTACAATTTAACTGTCCGCCAGTCATGTGGAACCTCTTCCATTAGAAGAGATTTATTAAAGAAAAAATCAGTTAATGGCCCAACAACCAAACTGAAGTTAGAACTCTGGGATGAATACCATCAGAACCCATGAATTTATTAACTCCTTCACACCTACAGTATCTCACAAAAGTGAGTACACCCCTCACATTTTTATAAATTTATTATATCTTTTCATATGACAACACTGAAGAAATTACACTTTGCTACAATGTAAAGTAGTGAGTGTACAGCTTGTATAACAGTGGTCACCATTATTTTCCAGCACTGCCTTAACCCTCTTAGACCCCTTTCACACTGGGGCGTTTTTCAGGCGCTTTAGCTTTAAAAAAAAGCGCCCGTAAAGCGCCTGAAAGAAGCCTCATCTGCAATCCCAATGTGAAAGCCTGAGTGCTTTCACATTGAGGCACTGCGCTGGCAGGGCGTCAAAAAAAGTCCTTCTTTGCAGCACTTTTGGAGCAGTGAATACACCGCTCCTAAAGCGCCCCTTCCCATTGAAATCAATGGGAAGGGCCTGCAAAGCATTTTTGGCAGCAGCGCTTTGTGGGCTCTTTTAACCCTTTATTTGGCCACTAGTAGGGGTTAAAAGCACCCCACTAGCGCTCGAAAAACGCTGGTAAAGCTCCGCTAGTTTAAGCAGCACTTTACAAGCGTTTTTCGGGCGCTGGCAGTGTGAAAGGGCTCTTAAAGCACTTGGGCTTTCGCATTGGGATTGCAGATGAGGCTTCTTTCAAGCGCTTTACAGACGCTTTTTTTAACGCTAACGCGCCTAAAAAACGCCCCAGTGTGAAAGGGGTCTTAGGCAAGGAGTTCACCAGACCTTCACGGGTTGCCACTGGAGTCCTCTTCCACTCCTCCATGATGACATCACGGAGCTGGTGGTGGATAATAAAGACCTTGCGCTCCTCCACCTTCCATTTGAGGATGTCCCACAGATTCTCAATAGGGTTTAGGTCTGAAGACATGCTTGGCCAGTCCATCACCTTTACCCTCAGCTTTTTTAGCAAGGCAGTGGTCGTCTTGGGGGTGTGTTTGGGGTTCTTATCATTTTGGAATACTGCCCTGCCGGACAGTCTCCGAAGGGAGGGCATCATGCTGGCATTCATGGTTCCCCCAATGAACTGTAGCTCCCCAGTGCCGGCAGCACTCATGCAGCCCCAGATCATGACCCTCCCATCACCATGCTTGATTGTAGGTAAGACACACTTGTTTTTGTACTCCTTACCTGGTTGCTGCCACCATCTGAACCAAATACGTTTATCTTGGTCTCATCAGACCACAGGACATGGTTCCAGTAATCCATGTCCTTAGTCTGCTTGTCTTGAGCAAACTGTTTGCAGGCTTTCTTGTGCATCATCTTAAGAAGAGGCTTTCTTCTGGGACGACAGCCATGCAGACCAATTTGATGCAGTGTGTGGCATATGGTCTGAGCACTGACGGGTTGACAACCTACCTCTTCAATCTCTGCAGCAATGCTGGCAGCACTCATACATCTATTTCCCAAAACAACCTCTGGATATGACGCTGAGCACATGCACTCGACTTCTTTGGTCAACCATGGGGAGGCCTGTTCTAAATGAAACCTGTCCTGTTAAACTGTTGTATGGTCTTGGCCACTGTGCTGCAGCTCAGTTTAAGGGTCTTGGCAATCTTCTTATAGCCTACGCCATCTTTATGTAGAGCAACAATAATTTTTTTTATCAGATTCTCAGAGAGTTCTTTGCCATGAGGTGCCATGTTGAACTTCCAGTGACCAGTATGAGAGAGTGAGAGTGATAACACCAAATTTAACACACCTGCTCCCCATTCACACTTGAGACCTTGTAACACTAACTAGACACCGAGGAGAGAAAATGGCTAATTGGGCCCAATTTGGACATTTTCACTTAGGGGTGTTCTCACTTTTGTTGCCAGCGGTTTAGACATTAATGGCTGTGTGTTGAGTTATTTTGAGGGGACAGCAAATTTACACTGTTATACAAGCTGTACACTCACTACTTTACATTGTAGCAAAGTGTAATTTCTTGAGTGTTGTCACATGAAAAGATATAATAAAATATTTACAAAAATGTGAGGGGGTGTGCTCACTTTTGTGAGATACTGTAAGGGTAAACCATACATATCACAACTACTTTGTGCATCCAGGTGAATTATACAGTGCATCCGGAAAGTATTGACAGCTCTTCACTTTTTCCACATTTATGTTATGCTACTTATTCCAAAATATATTAAATTCATAATTTTGCTCAAAGTTCTACAAACAATACCTCATAATGACAACGTAAAAAGAATTTTGTTTGAAAAATTTGCAAATTTATTAAAAACAAAAAACGAAAAAAATAACATGTACATAAGTATTCACAGCCTTTGAAATTACCCTCAAAATTGAGCTCAGGTGCTTCCTGTTTCCACTGATCATCCTTGAGATGTTTCTACAACTTGATTGGAGTCCACCTGTGGTAAATATAGTTGATTGGACATGATTTGAAAAGGTACACACCTGTCTATAAAAGGTCCTACAGTTAACAGTGTATTTTGGAACACAAATCAAGCCATGAAGTCCAAGGAATTGTCTGTAGCCCTCTGAGACAGGATTGTGTTAAGGCACAGATCTGGAGAAGGGTACAGAAAAAATTCTGCAGCATTGAATGTCCCAATGAGCACAGTGGCCTCCATTATCTGTAAATGGAAGAAGTTTGGAACCACCAGGACTTTTTCTAGAGCGGATCGCCCGGCCAAACTGAGCGATCAGGGGAGAAGGTCCTTAGTTAGGGAGGTGACCAAGAACCCGATCGTCACTCTGACAGAGCTCCAGCATTTCTCTGTGGAGCGATGAGAACCTTCCAGAAGAACAGCCATCTCTGCAGCACTCCACCGATCAGGCCTGTATGGTAGAGTGGCCAGACGGAAGTCACTGCTCTGTAAAATGCACATTACAGCACTCCTGGGGTTTGCCAAAAGGCACCTGAAGGACTCTCAGACCATGAGAAACTAAATTCTCTGGGCTGATGAAACAAAGATTATACTCTTTGGCCTGAATGGCAAACGTCATGTCTGGAGGAAACTAGGCACCGCTCATCATCTAGCCAAAATCATCCCTACAGGGAAGCATTGTGGTGGCAGCATCATGCTGTGGGGATGTTTTTCAGCGTCAGGAACTGGGAGACTAGTCGGGATCAAGGGAAAGATGATTGCAGCAATGTACAGAGACATCATTGATGAAAACCTGCTCCAGAGTGCTCTGGACCTCAGACTTGGGCAAAGGTTCATCAGGACAGCAACCCTGAGCATGCAGCCAAGATAACAAAGGAGTGGCTATGGGACTACTCTGTGAATGTCCTTGAGTGGCTCAGCCAGAGCCCAGACTTGAACCCGATTGAACATCTCTGGAGAGATCTGAAAATGTCTGTGCACCAACGCTCTCCATCCAACCTGATGGAACTTGATAGGTCCTGCAAAGAAGAATGGGAGAAACTGCCTAACAATAGGTGTGCCAAGCTTGTAGGATCATACTCAAAAATACTTGAGGGTGTATCTGGTGCCAAATGTGCTTAACCACTTGCCAACCAGCCGTTGTATAACATTATATGGCGGCAGGTCAGCTTGTTCCCACAAATCGCCATAAGTGTACGGCGGCTCCTGTAAGGAGCCATAGCAGGCGCACGCTCGCCATACGGCGGGGGACCTGATGCGTGTGGCCAGCGGCTGCGATGTCTGCCGGCCACCCACAATATTCAAATATTTAGTGACTCCCAAAGCAGGCAGAAAATCTGGATTAAAAAACAAGGGAGTCATGGGTCCGATCATAGTGGAGAGTTTCCCTTTTCTTATTACTACATCCCATATTTTTAGTGTAGCCGATACAAAACTCATTAGATCTTCTTTCTTAGGTCGTAGATAAGGTTTTATCCATGGAAGGGCTTTAAGTAATGTTCCTATAATATCCTCCTCTAATTTAACCCATTGTTTATTTTTCCTATGTTGGTGCCTATCAATTACTCCAATCCAATGATGCTGCTTGTGAATATCTGAAGAAATCAGGTAGTGCCAAGCCACCATCTTTTTTTTGTTCTAATTAAAACTTCTCTCTTTATTCTGGGCACTTTGCGAGCCCAGATGAATCCTACTATTGCTTTACGTAATTGTATCATTATTTTTTTGGGCGGAATTAAAAGTATTGCCTGAAATATATTATAATATTTTAGGCAGTATATCCATTTTGATTATATTAATTCTACCTATCCATGAATAATTTAATTTATCATATTAAGTAATTTTATAAACTTTTGAATTATTACAGTATGATTTAGATCCTGCAAACTATTTAAGTTACTTGGGATATATATTCCCAAATATTTAATTGCTTCTTTTTGCCATTTAAATTAAAGTAGCAACCGTACCTTTTCTGTCAATAATACATTTATCATAATTAACCTTAGTTACTTATTTTCCCAAATCGTTGAAATTCTTGTATTAAATTTGGAATTGTTATGATCGGGTTTGTAATATAAATTAAAAGGTCATCTGCATACACTGCCATTTTATATTCTTTACCTTTAATATTAATCCCTTGAATGTTTTTTTTTTCTCCCTTATTGCTACAAGATGTTCCATTACCATTATATATAACAATGGAGACAGGGGACACCCCTATCGAGTACCATTTGATAGTCCAATATATTCCGAAAGTATACCATTAGCTTTTTTTTTTTGCTCTAGGGTTAGTATAAAGTGCCATAATCCTACATCTTGGGTCCCATTCCTATTTGGATTAATGTTTCTTCCAAAAGCCGCCATCCCACCCTGTCAAACGCTTTCTCAGCATCGATTGATAAGACAGGCAGAGATGGCGGTCCTCTGGGCATATTCTACCAGTGTACAAGTTTTTATAATATTCTCTCTAGTTTCTCTACCCTTAGTAAATCCTGTTTGATCTAAATTTATGTAATTCGGTAAACTTGGGGTCAATCTATTAGCAAAAATTTTAGAATACAATCACAAAGAGAGGCAAAGGACAACAGTACTAGAGCCAAAAATGCTATCCACTGGGCATTTAGGAAATACCCATCATGTTGTTCTTGGCTAATGCCAAGAAGGCTATTGATTGAGTGGATTGGGCCTTCATGAAGACAGTAATTGAATTTTTTGGCCTGGGTGAGAATTTTCTCAAATGGATAGAAGCCATATACTCTTGCCCAATGGCAACAACCCTTTTATAACTCGCAGGTACACTTTCTGTTTGAATGGACCCTGAAGTGCCTCAAATACTTAGGAATCTTTCTTACGCCTGCCATTGGAGATGCTTTTGGTGTCCCCCTGTTTCTAGCTCAGGTAAACAGGACCTAACTAAGTGGTACACAAGTTTGCTTTCCTGGTTTGGGATAAACAGTGCACTCAAGATGAACGTGCTCACCTGGCTTCTGTATCTCTTCCACACCCTTCCAATTTGAATCCAAGAATCGTTTCTTAAACAGATCAAGAGTGAGTTTAGGAGATTCCTTTGATCTGCTAGAGCTTACAGGATTCACCAACAACTTTTGACCAGACCTAAATCTTTGGGTGGCATAGGTGTACCAGATGTGTACAAATATAACAGAGTGGTGCATATGGCTCTGATTTTAAATTTGCACAACCCTAAGTTTGGTAAATGGTGGGTACGATCAGAACAATTCTTCTCGGACTGTTGGTTGAGAGGTCTTCCGTGGCTCCACCAAGACTTATCTCATTATATGTATAACCATCCAACAATTGGGGTAACATTAACACTGATCAGGATTAATAAACAATTGACCTTGTCTCCCTCAGGTCTGACCCCAGTAATTAGCTCCCTGTGACTACAAGATGAGTCTTTTCTCTCTAACTTTCAGGAGGGACAATTTCACATATGACATTTCTGAAGTGAGGGGCAATAGCGATCATTGTCAGAAATCTAAACTGTTTGAGCCCCCTCTTTATTAGTGGAAAAAGATGCAATTATGTTACTACTTGACTCACAATTGGGGAAAAGTGATCTCTCTCCCAACCTCCACAGAGGTTGAAAAAATGTGTTTATCCAAGGAGGTGATTCCACTTGACCTTTTACAGTCTTACTCCTCACTTCCAAAATACCTGGCTAAGCGGGAACAAGACCTACACACTTCCTTCACTGATCAACAAAAGGATAGAATAATACAAATGATCTATAGGTCACCTGTATCATGTAAAATCCTAGAGACTGTATATAAGATGCCAGAACGAGTTCCCACAACCTTACATAAATTATTCTCGCAAAGTTCCTCACTGTGTTGGAGATGACTGTAAGAGGAGGGTTACATGTTGCGTTTCTTCTTGTCCTGTGCAGGTCTCAACAACTTCTGGACACAAGTTAAACACTAAATATTTAAATTAACAGATGTCCAAATGCCAGATGTTGCTGCTGCTTTTCTGCTCCATTTAACTTGTATGTCGTTGAAGAGCTATACGCGTTCTCTACTGATACTTTATTCAGTGCAGGAAAAGCATGCATTTGATTATTTTGGAAACAGGCTGTGGCTCCTCCCATCAGTCTATGGTTCACTAAGAATAATGAAATCAAACTGATGGAAGAACTCATGTCATCGGCAAATCATAGGGAAGATTGTTTTGGTGTGATTCCTCTTAACTGAGTTTACCTGCTCACCTGAATATCGATATATACTGGGTTCCTAGATTTGAAGTTATATTATGAATATCCATGGATTCAGTTTTTTAGCTTAACCAGCGTTGGTCATTATTACCAGGTCCTTATGTGAGCTAGATATATGTTATCTAGCTTCCATACAGTATGTGAGCAGTGTTAGAGGCTATGCTATATATTTTTATTGTTCTCCAACAGGATTGTTTATTCCTATATGACCTAAAAATGGAAAATAGAGTTATTTACAAAATAAAAAAAAGACCCCCTCAATATATACAGTAAGTAATGTGCCCAGTTTTCATTTTTATGATCTCACTGATGTAGCTAAAAAGATTTTTTAGCTTTTCTTTAGGATTAGCCAATCCCTCCTCCTTACAGTATCTCACAAAAGTGAGTACACCCCTCACATTTTTTGTAAATATTTTATTATATCTTTTCATGTTAAAACACCGAAGAAATTACACTTTACTCCAGTGTAAAGTAGTGAGTGTACAGCTTGTGTAACTGTATATTTGCTGTCCCCTCAAAATAACTCAACACACAGCCATTAATGTATAAACCGCTGGCAACAAAAGTGAGTACACCCCTAAGTGAAAATGTCAAAATTTGGCCCAAAGTGTCAATATTTTGTGTGGCCACCATTATTTTACAATACTGCCTTAACCCTCTTGGGCATGGAGTTCACCAGAGCTTCACAGGTTGCCACTGGAGTCCTCTTCCACTCCTCCATGATGACATCACGGAGCTGGTGGATGTTAGAGACCTTGCGCTCCTCCACCTTCCGTTTGAGGATGCCCCACAGATGATCAATAGGGTTTAGGTCTGGAGACATGCTTGGCCAGTCCATCACCTTTACCCTCAGCTTCTTTAGCAAGGCAGCGGTCCTCTTGGAGGTGTGTTTGAGGTCATTATCATGTTGGAATACTGCCCTGCGGCCCACTCTCCGAAGGGAGGGGCTAATGCTCTGCTTCAATATATCACAGTACATGTTGGCATTCATGCTTCCCTTAATGAACTGTACCCCCCCAGTGCCAGCAGCACTCATGCAGCCCCAGACAATGACACTCCCATCACCATGCTTGATTGTAGGCAAGACACACCTAGTTGCTTGACACCATCTGAGCCAAATCATTTTATCTTGGTCTCATCAGACCATAGAACATGGTTTCGGTAATCTATGTCCTTAGTCTGCTTGTCTTCAGCAAACTGTTTGCAGGCTTTCTTGTGCATCATCTTTAGAAGAGACTTCCTTCTGGGACGACAGCCATGCAGACCAATTTGATGCAGTGTGTGGCGTATGGTCTGAGCACTGACAGGCTGACCTCCCCACCCCTTCAACCTCTGCAGCAAGCAATGCTGGCAGCGCCCGTACGTCCATGGCAAGGCCTGTTCTAAATGGAACCTGTCCTGTTAAACCGCTGTATGGTCTTGGCCACCATGCTGCAGCTCAGTTTCAGGGTCTTGGCAATCTTCTTATAGCCTAGGCCATCTTTATGTAGAGCAACAATTCTTTTTTTCAGATCCTCAGGGAGTTCTTTGCCATGAGGTGCCATGTTGAACTTCCAGTGACCAGTATGAGAGAGTGAGAGCGATAACACCAAATTTAACACGCCTGCTCCCCATTCACACCTGACCTGTAACATTAACTAGTCACATGACACCAGGGAGGGAAAATGGCTAATTGGGCCCAATTTGGACATTTTCACTTAGGTGTGTACTAACTTTTGTTGCCAGCGGTTTGGACATTAATGGCGTGTTGACTTTGAATGGTGTGTTGACTTTGAGGGGACAGCAAATGTACATTATTATACAAGCTGTGCACTCACTACTTTACACTGTAGCAAGGTGTTATTTCTTCAGTGTTGTCACATGATATAATAAAATATTTACAAAATGTGAGGGTGTACTCACTTTTGTGAGATACTATGTGTACTTTGGCGGCATTAGAAATAGATGTGGCCTTCTCTTGTCTGTTTTCTTACTGTAGCCAGGTGTTTGGCTAAGAAAGGAGAGTGAGAGAAACATTAACATTGGTGAGCTGCTACTGCGGGGATTTACTATCTGCTGCTGGAAAGAATGAGCCCTTTAGGAACTGACGATACCGCAATCTAGTAGCCTTATTGCTGCCTGCAGGCCTGGCTGGGACTATTCTTGTCAGAGAACTCGTGCAGCAAGTGCTCGTTCCTATGCAGCAGCTGCCAATCCCCTGTTCAACAAATGCTAATGCTAGTGCGGAGCCACAGACCAAGACAAGCAAGGATTGGAAATGGCATGCGCAATGGGCATACGTACACATTCCATGGATTCTGGTGCAAGGCGGCCTATTTAAATGGAGAGTCTGCCTGGCTTCAGTGCTGGATTCCGGTAGGGTGACCTTCCAGTCTTCTTACTGTTTACAGAACTGTCTCAATACTTTACACCATGCAGCTCCAGTTATTGGCTGCTTAAATCCTGTATCGGAATCACAAGCGCTCTTTCCATCAGTATACCATGACTTCATGGACGTGTTTGACAAACAAAAAGCAGAGGTTCTCCCTCCTCATTGGGCTTATGACTGTGCCATTGATCTGTTACCAGGGGCAGAGATTCCATTTGGAAGGATTTTTCCGCTTTCTGAGCCTGAACTTTTGGTCCTTAGAGAGTATGTTGATTAGACTCTTAAGAAGGGGTTCATCCGACCCTCCACTTCTCCAGCTAGCGCAGGAATCTTTTTTTGTCGAGAAAAAAGACCATTCCCTCTGTCCATGTGTGGACTACAGGGAATTGAATAGAATTACAATTAAAAAACGTTATCCTCTTCCTTTGATCCCAGAACTATTTCAGAGACTTAGTTCTGCAAAAGTATTCACAAAATTAGATTTACGAGGTGCATACTACTTGGTCAGGATACGTGAGGGGGACGAGTGGATAACACCCTTCCGAAAACGTTTTGGCCATTTTAAATATCTCATTATGCCATTCGGACTTTGCAATGCACCAGCCACTTTCCAACATCTTGTCAGTTACATTTTCAGAGACATCTTGGACTTATTTGTCATTGTCTATCTGGATGACCTCATATTTTCAGTTTCCCTGGAATTACACCATAGCCATGTGACGCAGGTTCTCTACAGACTGAGACAGAATGGACTATACGCAAAGGCCGAGAAATGTGAATTTGAGCGTCAGACCTTTTAATTTTTTGGGTCTGGTGATATCAACCAGGGGTATGGCAATGGACCCTTAAAAGGTTTCAGCTATACTGGCTTGGTCACCCCCAACTGATAAAGGAGTACGTTTTATCGGTTTCTCAAATTTTTACAGGAAATTTATTAAGGATTTCTCCGGCATCATAACACCCATTACCCAACTCACAAAGAAGCAAAGTCACTTCCAATGAACTGAAGCATCTCAAGCCGCATTTGATAAACAAAAGGGATTGTTTACCTCTGCTCCAGTCCTGTAACATCCTGATCCTGCTCCATTATATGCTATAGAGGTAGATGCGTCAGAAAATGCTGTAGGGGCCATCCTGTCCCGGCGTCGAGGACCAAAGTCTGTAATGCACCCTGTGGCATTCTTTTCAAAGACACTATGTCCATCAGAGAAAAATTATGATGTGGGGGATCGAGAACTCTTGGCAATAAAATCAGCTTTGGAAGAATGGCGTTACCTCTTGGAAGGAGCAGCACATCCAATATTGATCTTCACAGATCACAAAAACTTAGAATATCTCAGAACTGCTAAACGTCTCGGACCTAGAAAAGCAAGTTTTTCACGCTTTAATTTCCACATTACTTACCGACCAGGATCTAAGAACGTAAAACCTAATGCCTTATCTCACATGTTCACTGAATCTGAAGCTTTATTTCAATAATTCAATCTGATCTGATATCACAGGTCCATCAGGATTCTCTAAGAGCTTCCCGGCCCCAAGGCATGAGTCTCCAAGAAAAAGATGGACTTTACTGGCATGAAAATAAGATATTTGTACCTCAGAACTTGCACACTGCTATCTTGCAGGTCTGTCATGACTATCCTTTGGCAGGTAATTTTGGGGGATACAAGACCATGGACCATCGGCAGCAGAAACAGCCAGGGTTTTTGTAAAAGAATTTGTATTTTTTTTTATCAGTTCTTGCTTTATTATCAAACCAAAGACGTTGGTGATCACTAAAAGCTAATTTTTCTCTCACCTCATCATCAAATAATTGATCCCTATTTGTTAGTACTAGGTGTCGAATATGATCTTTTTGGGTTGGGTTTTTTATTAACTGTCTCAGTGAAAGCAAGCAGAATTGTACATTCTCCTGCATATTCCAAGCTAGATTAACATTTCACAGCTAAATTCGGAGCCACTTTTTTGTGTATTTCTATTTGAAAATGTTCAGTTCCCCAAAAAAATGATAGTTGAACATTTAACTTGGCAGTGTAGGGGCTGCAGCCTACTTTCCTTCCTCTATCTGACTGAAACTTTGTAAGAAGTGATCCTAAGAGGCAGAGAGGGAGGAAGAGGAATTGCTTTGATTTATTCATCCATAAACTATTTGCATCAACCATCTGTTCTTTATGTATTTATTTTATTCTATACTATTCTTTATAGAGCATAAGCAGCCTAAAGACATGTTAATGCAGTATATATTGGTCCATCAAAAGATTGTTTCCAGCAAACATCTTATAATTAATTTAAAACAGACATACTAACGTTATAACTGTATCAGTTGCATTTATGCATGTACCTTTAAATATTCAATATAACCATAATACTTTGAGGTCATGACTGTCCTTATGCACTGCACTGTCCTTATTAAGAGCTGTGGCTAAATGATGGGTAGAAAAGTTTTAAAGCACCAGATGAGATATGATTAATAACCGTGCTTGTGTTGATGGGCTTTTGTTCACTTCATTGTTTTTCATGGGTTTCGCTTTTCTCGTGTGTACCTGTGGTATTTTAATAACTGCTAATAAAAAGTTGAATTAATACCATACGACCTTGCAACCCACCCCCCCCCCCCCCCTCGGTCCCTGCTGTACTTGGCTCTCTGGGTGATGAGCTGTCAGTGGCCATACAGCTGGTGTAGTGGTCAAAGGATTTGAAATCCTGCTCTTCTCCCTATTTTTATGAAAAACTTCTAGGACAGATCAGAGCAATGCTCTGTGCTGGCGCTGACCAATCTGAATAGCTTAATTCTGCTTTGGAAGCCCTGGAGGAAGAAGGGGGGAAGAGCGGAGATTTCAAATCCCTGGACTGCTACACTGGCTGCATGGGCACTGACAGCTGACCCACGGAGGTAAGTACAGCACGGATCAGGGGGTGGAGAAGGGTGTACAATGTTAGTTCACCTCATATTTTTTCTAAAAAGGTGAACTTGCACTTTAAAGCAGGTCAAATGCAGGTCAGAATGAAGTCAACTGACCTGCATTTGCACCTGTCAATTAATTCTGAATTATCTCAGAAGTGTTTAAAACCAACATCAAATTGATGCCATTAACACAGGCCCTAGCTAGGTAGATGTAAACCCTAACTGAATGACATTTTGTTTGCTAAAGCACTGTAAATATTGGTTTCTCATTCAGCCACAGCCTGAGTAGAAAAGTCCCTGCCAGCAGCTGCAGAATGGAACCCTTGTTGTCTTTGGGGTAGGAGTGGTCCTATTGCAGAGGTCCACCACACCCCCTACTGAGTTAGACCTAAAGCTCTGCAATAAGCAGAGCTGATGCTCCCTGCTGATTGAAGAGCTCTGCCTCTGACCCAACAGGGGGTGTTGCTTTCCCACAAAGGCCAAGGTTCCAAGTCTCCAACATGCTGACAGAATACATGGTTCCATTAATTAAAACACACTGTAAGATTTTTCTCACCTTTTGTTTTTATGCACCTGGAATGTATGTGACTAATTTTATATTAGGAGTTCAGTTGGGCTTTAAGTAACAATTCTGAACTGTTATTTTTTTCATTTGACATTTTACAGCTAGCTTGCGTTACTAACACTCCTTGACATATAAGCTGCTATTGCTTTCTCCCACAATTATCTGGCATAACAAGATGATCCTGCTGTATTCAAAATGGGCTGTATGACGATAAATATCACTAAAGGAAATCTGCGGACCACTGTCTCTGTTTAGACTTATGACTATCCCACACATCTTATTATAGTAACATATATTCTAAACAGTACATACACAATCTTATAAAGGAGTTGAATCAAAATTCCCCATAATAGTTTATTCCCCTTTTCTTGGGAAACCCTGTCATGCTCATGAACACACCTCCTGGTGATTTTTTTATTTTTTTTCAGCCTGTAAGTGCCTACGTGTGTAGCAACACATGGGCTTGCATAGAGGTGCATTTATAGGCTGGAAAAAAAAAGGTGAACGCCTGTAAAAGCGTAATTTTTTATGCTCAAGTGTGCATGAGGCTTGCAAAAGTATGACTAAGCCCTGGTTCACATTGGTGCGATTTGACATGTCAAATCAGTGGCAATTGCCGGCAATGGCAATGGCACCATCCTAATCGATGTGATGCTGCATTTGCAGCGCCGTACCAATTTCAAAAAGTCGTTTCTGTACTACTTTTTGTGATTTTGGGGTGCAATTTCGATTGACATCTGTGCAGAAATCCACAGGAAGTGGGAGCGCGTACAAATTTTTTGTTTTAGTAATACAAAAAAAAAGCTTTATAATCACTTTAACCACTTCCAGCCCGCTATATAGCAATATGACGTGCATAAAGTAGTTCTGTTATCCTTACCAGACGTCATATGACATAGATCAGGATAACCCACGATTGCGCGCTTGCGGGGGGCGGCGCAGTGCAGCGATCGTTGATGTGGTGTTTGCACCACACGCATCTCCGATCTGGGTAAAGAGCCTCTGAGTGATTAACTGTGTACAAGCTGATCACGGTGTAAACAGGAAAGCTGTATATTGGCTTTTCCTCTATCGCATCTGTCGGCTGCTCTCCTGACTGTGGGGGGGCTGCGCTGATTATCAGTGCAGCCCCACCAGGGATGCCACCTAGGACCACCAGGTATGGACTTTAGAGGTGCCAATCAATGCCCATTGTAGATGCCAATCAGTGCCCAGCAGTAAAGCCTGCCAGTGCTGCCTATCAGAGCCATCAGTGCCGCCTATCTGTGCTCATCAGTGGCGCCTATCAATGCCCATCAGTGCTGCATATCAGTGCCTCCTCACCACTGCCCATTAGTGCCGCCTTATCAGTGCCTGTCAGCGCAGTCTCATCAGCGCCCATCAGTAAAGGTGTAAAAAAAATTACTTATTTACAAAATTTTATAACAAAAATAAAGAAAAAACGTTTTTTTTTTTTTTCAAAATTTCCAGTCTTTTTTTATTTAGCAAAAAAAATTAAAAAAACCCAGTGGTGATCAAATATCATCAAAATAAAGCTCTATTTGTGGGAACAAAATGACAACGTTGAAAGATGAAAATTGGTCTGGGCAGGAAGGAGGGAAAGTGCCCGGTATTGAAGTGGTTAATATTCTGACCAGTAGAATATATTTTCGCTCAACACCATACGAACATAAACGCACATACATATACAACATTAGAGGCATTTTTCTGGCAGCAAGAATCCTGCATATTTGGAGCATAAATGTATATGCCCATGTGCTTGAGGCCTTGACAGTGTGGTGACTAAGAACAACTTTCCCTTAAAGCAGGTCACAGTGTTCCCTTACAAATGAGATGGGATGGGAATTAGTAAAGTGAAGCCGAACAGTAATGAGAATCTGGCACAAGTTCATGCTGATAGACTGAAATGGTCAGAGAATCACCGATACTAGAGGAGTGATGATTTAAAAGAATGAGAGGCATTCAAAGACCATCTGCCACATGAAATGCCGCAATGACACTGGAATACTACTAGTAATGACCTTAGTTATAGAGGTCATTTCTAGCAGTGAGAACAGTTCATGTAGGTTTTTGTATTAAAAAATTAGATAGCATGAGAAAGCTACAGTTGACTTTGGGAAATAACCATTATTGGCAAAAATTAAGCAGATGTTGGCATGATCATTATTTCATTTATCAGAGCCCTGAACTGGCTGCAGCAACCAAAAGTAAAACAAATTCTGTACTCTTCTAGAGTCTTTAAAACAAATCCATCCTTGAAGGAAAACTGCCTTGATAGAAATACAAGGACTGCCACTGCTGTTCTCTTTCTGAAAATGCAAGTTGCCGTACTGACATACTCCCTAAGCCACAGTGAACAAATACCTACTATTCTAGTTATACATTTTTAATGCTTGTTTTGGGTAGTCCACAACCAGCATGAATGTATGTTTCTGAAATCAAATGTCTACTTTGTAGTTCAGGTGTGTGATCTGATATCAAAATCTCTTTATGTATAATTGTAGAGATAAGCACACCAAACGGAAAACTTGTTTTGACCTTATAGCTAGACTTGTGCAGAACGGAAAAAAGTGTTTTGTTAAGTTTCGGATAAATTAGTTATGTTACTAATTTTGTTTTGTTGATTTGTTTCGTAATTCATTTAGTTTAAGTTTGTTTATTTTCTAACGCATTCAAAATTTTTGTAACGATTCGAATTCAGATCGGTCAAAAAATGATCGACCGATTTGAATGCTGTGTGAAGAATAGCTGGTTGTTGAGGAGTGGGCTGGAAAGTCAGTCGCCCCGTCTCTAACAATAATGACTCATCAGCCGTAAGCAGGTTTCCCCACTGACAGCTGAAATGTAAACAGAAGCATGCCAGCGAAGAATTCAGAAAGAAAAACAGAGTGGGGGTCCCTCCCTATCCTTTCTAGGCCCTTCAGGTCTGGTAGCCCCCCCCCCAAATCCATAACAGACCCTTACCCAAGTATGCAGGCCAGGAAAGGGGGGGTGGCGAGCGCCCCCCTTCCTCCTGAACCATAACAGGCCACATGCCTTCAACACAGGGGGTGCTTTGGGGCAGGGGGGGGTGATAGGTACATGTTGATAGGGACAAGGGCCTCTTCCCCACTGGGCCAGGGTGCATGGGGTGATTTTAACAAGGGGGGCCCCAGATCCTGGCCCTCCTGTGAAGGAGTATGTGGGGTATACTCACTTACCCAAAAAGTAGTCCCTTAGGCCCCTTTCACACGAGGCGAACTCCGCTTCCACGGAGTCCGCCTCTGTCCGCCGGCTCAGCGGGAGATCTCTCCGTTGATCTCCGCTGAACCGGCGGATGACAAGTCCCTCTCTTCTCACTGAGCGGGGAGGGGCTTGCGAGCGTCGCTGGTCTCTATGGAGAGATCGGATGAAAACGGACAGTGTGTCCGTTTTCATCAGATCTCACCCGATCCGATCCGCCAGCGACGGATCTGGACGTAGAGCCATACGTCTGCTTTTGGCGGATCGGACCGGGTTGGATGTCAGCGGACATGTCTCCGCTGACATCCGACGCTCCATAGACTAACATGGAGCGCCCGTTCAGATCCGCCGTCAAAACTGACAGGCGGATCTGAACGGTCCGACCGTGTGAAAGGGGCCTTAACCAAAACACAAAAACAGTCCTTTAAAAAAAAAACATAAAAATGCAGACCCAAACGGAACGCCAGACATGACTGTTCCCATCCAGGAACACAGCCGAATTACAGGTAAACATATTGCATAATTACTCGGTGATGTAAGCAGGTGACCCTGGATCACCCAGTGACATCACCGGGTAACCCCACCCACATGTTTGTCGTTCGGGAATGAAAAAAACACTGCTTGCGACTGTTCCCATTCAGGGACACAGCCGAATGACAGGTAAACATTGGGGTGCTATGAGTAAGCACTTAGTGTGAAACGCATCAGCGCTTTTTTCCTGTATCACTTTGCTGTGGGTTGTGTTATGTGATCTCTAATTTGCAATAAAAAGCACAAGAAAATTGATTTTTCCCGGAGTGCGGCTGTCCAGAGTCTTTTCCGTTTGTTCTCATCTGGGGGTTACCCAGTGACATAACTATGTGACCCCCACCCCGATGTTTACCTGTCATTCGGCTGTGTCCCTGAACGTGAACATTCGCGGAATGCGAGCTGTCTTTTTTTTTCGTTCAGGTTAGAATTTTTAATTAACTCTTTGAGAACTTTTTTGAGAAATGAGTAGGGGTACTATGTGCCCCGTACACATTCACATAAAGGGGGCCTGGGATCTGGGGGCCCCCTTGTTAAAGGTAGCTTCCAGATTCCCCGCCCGCAGACCCCCACAACCCCCTGCCTAATGCACCTCCCCATGTTAAGGGCATGTTGGCTGGTATGGTTCAAGGGGGGGTACTTGCTTGTCGTCGCCCCACCCCCCTTTCCAGGCCTGCCGGGCTGCATGCTTGAATAAGGGTCTGGTATGGATTTTGTGGGGGACCCCATGCTATTTTAGAAAAAAATAAAAAATTGGTGTTCCCCTTAAATTCCATGACAGCACCATGCCCGCAGGTGGGAAAGCGGAGCATGGTAAACATGACGAGGGGAAAAGGCAGCAAATCACGCTGGTGGTCATGAAAGTGATAGGTGGCTTCACAGCCGCTTGTATCACTTCCACTTGAAAGCCAACAGTCAGCTTTACTAAAGTACACACACTCCTGGTCGCTATGGTGGCCAGGAGTGTGTTCAAAAATACATGTCTGCAGAACTGTAAAAATCCAAATGCCCAGCAAGTGACTGGGGATTCAGATTCTAACACGCCTTGCGCCCTAAGGTGCCTGCTTAAGCTGCCTTATGGTAGCATCAGCCCTGCCTGCTTTATAAATGGACCCTTAAGACCTTTTCTTCACCTATGCCACCTGTGTAAATATCCATTTTTCTTATTCGTGTAAAGTCTTTAATTACTCACATTTTCTATATCTTTTGCAAATATTTAGCTGCATATGTGAGACCTTTCAAACTCCATGTACTGGTTACACCTATGATAACAGCTGCTGCAATATGCTTCAGCAGACATAATAATAGACTTATTATGCATAAGTGAATATCTCTTTAATATAGTACAATCAGTTATTTCTGTTACTACTATTACTGAGCATTGACAGCAAAATTGTTGTGCTAATTGCTATGCATTCCTTTTATGGACAAATAGCATTACTGTTGCTTAACATACGGTACTGCATTATTGAAGATTGCTTGAATTTGAATTAATTAGAATTGTTTGTCTACATTGATTTAGGGTCCAAGCAGGAGTTTTTTTTCCCTGGTTGCCCTTCTGTTTTACCTGTTCTGCCTGTAGTCAATAAATGTTTTAAAGGGTACTCGTGATTCCCTTTCCAATTGCCCACACACAGTTTTTTCATTGATTTTCGACTTGTATCACATTCAATGATAGGCAATAGTGTGTCAAGTCACAAACACATGGGCAGGGAGGTGGATGGATCTCAAGTGCCCTGCATCTTTCGCCATTCTGTGCTTACTGTGAATGTTGGTGCACTTCACTAAATAGGGACCACAAACTCTGGAGTGACTTCATAGAGTGCTGGTTAGTAAAAGGAGCCAACGACCAGCTTTTTTCCTTAATTTTCACCCATTTATTTGGCCAGTAAGTCTGTTATTTAACCAACCAAGCTGTCCAGCAACAGTGGCAGAGTATTGAGACAATGATCAGCTTTTATTAATTTATATAAAAATATTAAATCTTTAAAGGAGAAGTCCAGCCTGAGCTTTTTAGCCTGGGCTTCTCCTCTGGGTCACAGGAGTGCAATTCGTTTTGCACTCCTGTGACCCGTTTTCAGTCAAGGCAGCGCGTCATCCCGACTTCCCAAGTCTGGATTCGCCAGCTGACTTGATTGATGGCAGTCTCAGCAAGCCGCTGAGATGGCCACTCCCCGCCCCTCCACAGCTCAGCTATCCAATTAGCGTGGAGAAGCAGAGAGGAGAGACGCTGACTTACAGTCAGCAGCTCTCCTCTCTGGTATCTGTAAGAACTGAGCCATCGGCTCTCTTCTCAGTGCAGAGATGGCGGGGAATAGCTGCAGTATCGGTCTGAAGCTGCATCCACATAGGTAAGTATGAATAGGAAATAAAAAAAAAACATACTTCTCTTTTTAACCCAAAAGGAAAAAAAAAAGTTAGCTGGAACTGCTTAAAAAGGTGTTGGCTGGAGTTTGACTTTAGTTTGTTAGTCAAGTCAATGTAATACATTGCAAGGAATTATGGGTCCACTGATCTTTATCACTCACATAAACATATGTTTCATATTCTTTTATATAACTCCTTGAGATGATTCTGTGGTTTGTGAAGTTATCGTATTAATGATGCATTTTATTTGTCTATAAATCCTGGTGTACTTATGCAGATGTGCAAAACGAAATGTACCAGAAGATAAGCCAAATACATCAATTCCTTTATAGTGTCAAAAGACTGAGATCATAGAAAATCCGACAAGAAAGAAGAGGACACAGACGATAAAATTCAGTTGTCTTAAGGAATGTTCAGATTTACATTTTCCCTGTAAAATTTGTAGACCTCATAATGCTGATATGAAGCTTCCATATACTAAACAGAGTAGAGGAAATATTACCTTTCATTTTGCAGAACATGCATAAAATAAACAGTGGATATCTGAAGTTTACACTGCTGGGGAATATAAGGATGATTTTTGTTGGTTTGCTAGAGAGAACTTAATTTCTACAGTACTGGGGATAATAAAGAGTGGTGCAAGAACAAGCTTTCACCACTCTTCTAATCGTAGAAAATGGAGCAGATGCTGCTACTAATTAATAAAATTGCACAAGCTCCTTTCGTTAATTAGGATCTGCTCCATGTTCTATACTGGGTCTATCACAGCACAGAACAGTAGCTGGCTCTGCATGCTCCAGACTCCACTGTCAGTGATCATGTTGTGCAAATTAACCTGGAAGTATTTTCAAATTACACCAATGTTAACTTAAAGTGGATGTAAACCCCCAAAAAAATGTTTTTTTTAATGTCATAATGTATAGAATAATATTTCCTTTCATTTGAGCCCAGTCTTACCACACAGATTTACTCCAGCCCTGAGAAATCCTCTTTTATTGTTCAGTTAGAAAGATCTTCGACAAAGTGCTGAAAACTTTGTCAAAAACATCCCCTTGCTGTGAGTGACAGGTGATTTAAATATCTCATGCACTAGCCTAAAAGAGGCACATCCTGTGTAATTATAAAAAGTGAGAAATCCACCCCTCTCCCACATAACAAATCCTGTGACCAATGTATCCTCAGACACACACACTCCACTATAACAATTATGAGATCACTGCATGTTCTACTCTGCCCAGCTCTGACTACATACATCTCCCCTATATTCTTCTTGCTGTTCACTCGAGAATAAATTTATTTTCACTCTGGTCTGTGGATCTGTGGTCTGTGCCTGTCTCAGGCTAGTGCATGAGATATGTAAATCACCTGTCACTCACAGCAAGGGGGCGTTTTTCACAAAGTTTTCAGCACTTTGTCAAGATATTTCTAACTGAACAATAAAAGAGGATTTCTCAGGGCTGGAGTAAATCTGTGTGGCAAGACTGGGCTCAAATGAAAGGAAATCTTATTCTCTACATTATTACATCCACTTTAAGGAAATATTCTCAAAACCTTTGATTGTGTATAAGTGACTATCTGATAACTATAGGGCATCAAAATTTGTTAATGTTTCCATTTCACAAACTAACACATTGCATTGTTGTTTCCTAGATTCTATAACTCAACACAAGCTACATCCTCTAGAAAACTATGTGTTGCAAAGTGGGATTTCCAGTGTGCTATAACCATCATCTAGGGGCACTTCGGGATAAAATTTTGGAACATAAACTGTGACTACAAGAACATGCTGCTTCGATAACATGAAATTAAAGATTATGAATATTTTTTACATTTATTCTGCTTTCATGTTTATTTTTTATTTTTTTTAGAATAACTTTTCAAATGGATGTACATTGTTTGAATATTTTTTACTAATAAAATACATACACAGGAGAGACTATTCCCATATTTTATGACAAATTGTTATATTCATGTGTCCATTGGGAATGGTGCTATTCATCTTATACAAATGTACAGTAAAGGATTGATCTGCACGTGAGCTAATAATGTCTGTATAAACTGCATATAGTAACAAACCAGGATTTGGTTTAGAGCACACCAATTGGTAGAGATTTCCAGGAAATATGCAAAAGCATGTCATTTTATTTTTTTACTTAGTGCTGTGCTGTTGTATTCACACTTTGATCCTCCCATGCTTCCAACTTCCCACAGCAGCACAAAACCCACATATAAAAACCTTGCAGGAGCCCTTGCCATAGGTCCTTCAGAAAAACAAGCACGGCATAAGGCTTATGGGCATCGCTCTGGGCAGAGTGTTCAGAGTAGCTCCACTCCAATATAGCTAGCAGACAGTCTCCACTCTGCAGACTTGGCAAAATCCAAACATATACAATGGCGAAAATAATTATTTGGTTTTTAAGTTTGCCCACTTACAAAGAAATTAAGGGTCTATAACTGTTATCATAGGGTGCCTAAAAAGAAACACTAGGAACAAAAACCTCATTAAATATACCACTAGTGTAATATAGTTAAAAAACAAACAAATCCTTTGTAAATAACAAAGTCCTAAAATGTTTTATAGCAGGTGGTTTGAGATTGTCCCTTTGTATGATACAAAGTTCAATGATTCACAAAAAAATTCAATACTTGCATTACTGCTCCACCATAAACAGGAACACTCCGCCTCCAATATAATTGCCCGCTCTGTAGCCATCTTTCAGCTATAGCAGTGTAAGGAATAGGTTAATGTAAAAAGAAAAGCCTATAAAGTTTGTAATCCAGACATATTTTTTTACCTGTTATTCTTTCAAACTAAAATAACTTATCTTAAGTACTTGCCGCTTACCTTCTCATGCTATTTTTTGGCCATAAAATGCAATTTAATATGAGAGGGCTGTAGACAGCAAATGTTAAGAATGTAGATATTATTTAGCACACCCTTTCAAATTAGAGCTATATGGCTATATTTTCACCTGGGATCCTTTCAGAGACAGAATAAGCCTAGGACTCTATAACCCTGAATTTGTGCATTAAAAGCTAATGTGCAAATCTGACAGAGAAAGAAACTCGGAGTGCTACAAATATATTACAAAGGTTCACAACCCCAATTTATCTTCCTCAAACCTTAGGAAATATTTGTTTAAATTCTTTTTTGCTAGAAGCACCTGTGATTTATCAAATGTCTCTTGGCCCTGTTTTATTAAGCTGGAGAACTCTCCAGCATAACATTTCCTGCTTTCATTTTGAAAGTAAAATGGCTGTAAGATGTGAGACGTGAAAATACTTAAAAATTAAAGGACAATAAATAAATTTTGACAGTAAAAGTAGCTTTTGTTTCAATATAAGTAGTAGATTAATGGGGTTTCAAGGCAAAATTATTTACCTATTTTCACAGACCCAGCTGCAAAGTGATGAGATGGATTCATTTTTAGCACCTTTCAGACTTGGATGCCCCTAAGGATGAGAACATAGGGCGCTAAGACAATTAAGTAACAAGTCAACGTAGATGACAGCTGAGGTTGGAAGAATCTGTGCAAATGTATCAGGTTCAGCAACAGTCTAGTAATGAGCTAGCAGGATGTTGGGCAGAAGCTAGAGCAAGAACAGGCCAGTATCTGCAACAACAGGATAGCACAGGTGATGGCAAATACAGGTCAGCAAAGGGTTGCTCTGAAGGCATTCGTGTAAATAGCCAGCTTACTAGCTGCCTGTACCCTATACACCTGTGTATATGCACGTGGGAATGTACCAGCTAACAAACTCTCAGGCTAATGTCCCTTTCCTTATTGTACAGGACATAGGCTCTTTAACCTCCCTGGCGGTATGATTCTGGCTGGAATTTTGTGCTGAAAGCGGTACAATTATTTTGCATGGAAATTTGGCGTTTTTATATTGTAGGCATGCAATTCTTATGAATAACTCACTTAAATCTGTCCGAACCAGAGTCTAGTAGACATCCCGGGTATGATAAAGTTTGAAACACAAAGTCATAAATTATAATATAATAAAAATATATATAAAAATGATTCAATAATGTAATCAAATCAAAAACACTTTGCTCAGTTGCAGAATAGTCGCTGTCATTAAATTTATTGTTTGATGATAAATTGTGATTCTAATTTTTTATCGGTGTTTTCTAGCTGGTCTAAAACCACTTTTGACATAAAGGGACACTTTTTGGTTGCTATGGACAATCTCCAGTTTCCAGGCAGAAAAAAAATCATTTTATTATATAAAATGACATGCAGGGCACTGGGCAGACCACTAGGGACAAAGGGGATGTGTATTTTTTGTATACAGTACTGTAATCTGTAAGATTACAGTATTGTATGTATTGTGTGTTTTTAAACTTTTTTAAATTTGGCGCTGATCTCATAAAGGGACACTTTTTGGTTGCTATGGACAATCTCCAGTTTCCAGGCAGAAAAAAAATCATTTTATTATATAAAATGACATGCAGGGCACTGGGCAGACCACTAGGGACAAAGGGGATGTGTATTTTTTGTATACAGTACTGTAAT
Organism: Lithobates sylvaticus; assembly: GCA_028564925.1. Classification (NCBI taxonomy): domain Eukaryota; kingdom Metazoa; phylum Chordata; class Amphibia; order Anura; family Ranidae; genus Lithobates; species Lithobates sylvaticus. The sequence continues at coordinate 330,411,659 of CM053028.1, read as the reverse complement.
CTGTAAGATTACAGTATTGTATGTATTGTGTGTTTTTAAACTTTTTTAAATTTGGCGCTGATCTCCGCTCCCGTGCGTCGTAACGTCGCAGGGAACGGAGATCAGCGGCACTCGGCACTGTGTGAATCGAGCGAGCGGACGGCTCGCTCACACAGCGGGGAGACATCGCAGGATCCAGGGGAAAAGGTAAGTAACTTCCCCCCTGTAGCCTGCAATGCAAGCCCGAGTCTGGCTCGGGGTTACCGCTCCTAGCAAAAAAAAACTGGACCCGAGCCAGACTCGGGATTACCGCTAGGGAGGTTAAGTCTTGACCATGAGTTATATGCTACCAGCTTTATGTAAGAACACAGGCAAATAGTTTTTAGCATAACCTTTGCTGCTTCCAGAAATCCTCTTTTTTTTTTTTTTATCTTGTAAGCATATTTTATCATGGGGAAGATGGAATAAAATTTAAACAGGATTACGCTATGTAGTTTGTTCCTCTCCTTTCCACGTCATACGAAATTACGTTCTTGATGAGAATGCTTCATTTTGAGTGATCAGTTGCCAATTAAGGAGATTGGAGATAAAAGGCTTATTATATTCGTGCTTGTGGGGAGTTTATTACCATAGGGGAGAGAAGTTAACGCGGTGTGGTGGTGATGGAATTGAAATATTTCATCTATCCTATTATCACTTCTAAGTGGATGCATGCTACATTTTTCATCTTTTTGAACCTTTTTTAATTATGCACATTGAACTATTTTTGCATATTGTGCCTATTTTAATCTTTAGTAGGTGCATGTTTTATCATTTTTTTTTATAGCCCATTCAAATTCTACTGGGCACTTTCTCCCCCTTCCTGCCTAGGCCAATTTCCAGCTTTCAGTGCTGTCACACTTTGAATGACAATTCCGCAGTCATACAACACTGTAACCAAATGACATTTTTATCTGCAAACATGTATTTTTTCTCCTTCACTGATGTGCGCTGATGAGGCTGCATTGATAGGCCGCACTGATTGGCACGGAGTGGCAGCACTGATGATGAAGCATTGATAGGCAGCCACTGTACTACTATGGGGAGGTGATTAGGATTTTATTTATTTTTTTACACACTATGATTGCTTATAATGATTGCATGGGGGGCCCAAGAAAATATTTGCCCAGGGTCCAATCTATATTAAAGACGGCCCTGACAAGCAGGAAGGGGTGCATACATTCTATGGTGGGGGGGATTCATACTCACACATGTACAAACATGGTAATACCTCACTACAGTAATGACTCACTGGGAGGCAATGAAAAGGCTCTGTCACTATGTATATTGCTGTTCATCAGCATTAAACAAAGAGAGTAGAATTATAGAGAATACACATTAAATTTACTGATTTGGCAACAGTGTGGTTCTCCCCTCTCTCTGGCGGAGTGTTTACATTTGTGATCCCTGTGATTGGTTCACAGCGATCAAAAGGTACTGAGCCACTTGGATTTTTTGTTTTTGCGTGTTATGTGCATTGTCTGAAGCACTGTTTATAAACAGCGAATTAGAAAATTGTGTCCAACAATCCACAATGGTAGTCATGAATATATCCATTTGACAAAAAAAACCTCAATTAAAGTAACAACTTTTCATTACCTTCAGCCTGTGGTCACACCAGGTACGATTTAAAGTAGTGTAATTTAAAGTCCGACTTCTACCACTACTTCAGCCAGAGTTGTAACAATTTGATACGACTTAAGTTCTACTTTAGTGAGAGGGACTGCGCATGTCACATTGAGGAACAGTGATATTATGAACAAAAGTTTAACTAGCAAAGGGGTAATATTTAACTTCTTTCAGGCTCAAGTAATGCTGATATAGACACAGGAACGATTTGCAGCACGATTTACATTATAGTCTATGGCAGTGAAATGCAGCCCTGAAAAATGTATACGTCAACTACTTCTCAAATCGCACTTCTTGAAATCGGACCTATTAAGACACTGCCATAGAAACACATGCTACTTCAGGTATGATTTGTAAATTGCATGTCATACCTAAAGTTGTTATGGTGTAACCAGGGGCTTAAACTCACCTGTGCAAGTCAGAATCTTAAAGCTCAATTAAAACTGCCAGTTATTACAGTAATGAAGCCGGGTTGCAAAAAAAAGTAACGTTTTAAGACTACATTTTTTAACAGACCTATTTGCTTCAACAAGAGTTAAAATAACTTGAGATTTCAGACCACTGCCCAACACGGAGTGCATCAGTCCAACATGCCTCCTGCACAGTGTTCTGATCCAAAATACTATTTAGGGAACTTTTTGCTATTGAATGTATTCTGCTGTGTACTAAAATAATTTAATATTGTGAATACTGCAAAGGTGCACATAGACTAGTGTTTCTTTACGCTGGCTTTTTAAAGCTGAAGGAAACTATATAGATTTTCCTTCACTGTTTGACACAGGGTACTACATCACAAAGTAGTTACTACATCAAGTATGTATTCGTAACTAAAAAAAAAAAAAAAATCCCTTCTATTGCTCTCAATCTCCCCTAAATCTCCATTTTGTTTTTTTGGTTATGCTGCTGTGATTTGACTTTCTGTTAGGGGATGGCTACCTTCTCCCTGGTGCCACTTTATGTAAAAATGTAGCCACTCTTTCTTGCACTGGATGGACTGGTGTCTTTAGTCAACCTTACTAACTATGTAACTATGGACTATGTAGTGTGAGATTTGTAGTGTGCATACAGCAGTTTACAGGGCATGCTGCTCATATTAAACCAAAGGAAGTGAGTGGGGAAAAGGAGAAGTTCAGGAGCTCATAAAGATATTACAAGGAGGCAGAAACGCACAGTAAGAAATTATGAAATATAGATTACAGAACCATTAGGAAGTAGATGTGTGTGAATTATTTTTGAAGAATAAGTATATTTAGTGTCACTTTAGGTTAAATATGTGTTTACTTTTATATCAGCCCTACCAGGCAACTCTGCCACACTGTGCAATTAGAATGATTACTCTAGCTCAACTTCAAAGCTTCTCGAGTCATCTTCCTTAGGCCCCTTTCACACCGAAGCGTTTTTCAGGCACTACAGCGCTAAAAATAGTGCCTGTATAGCGCCTGAAAAAAGCGGGTCCTTTCACTCCAGTGTAAAAGCCAGAGGGCTTTCACACTGGATCGGTGTGCTAGCAGGACGGTAAAAAAAAAGTCCTGCTAGCAGCATCTTTGGAGCGGTGAAGGAGCGGTGTATTCACCGCTCCTATACCGCTCCTACCCATTGAAATCAATGGGATACCACGGCAATACCGCGGTGCTTTGCAGGGGGTTTTAACCCTTTTTCGGCCGCTAGCGGGGGTTAAAACTGCCCCGATATCGGCTGAATACCGCTGCTAAAAACAACGGTAAAGCATCGCTAAATATAGCGCTGCTTTACCACCGATGCCCGCACCGCCCCAGTGTGAAAGGGGCCTTAGGCTTTAAAATGACAAATACTCATTTTGGCCACTAGATGCCACCAAGTATCCTAGGAAATTCCTATGACACTTCATGCTATCTTGTGGCCAAATACAGTATTTTCTGTTTTAAATCAATAGCAAACATTCCACCGGCACACCAGCCTAAGAACATTTTTTTTTTTGTCACAATTACCACAGAATGAATGTATATGCACTTTAACTAGGTGATTTCCTAAGCATATTTTTTTTATAAACACATCCCTAATTAGATATTCAATGGATTTACTATTTACGTATTTTTCTGGTAATATAACTGAAAAAGGGCCTGCCTTTGTATGTAATAAAAACAAATGGGAACATGTTATATAGCAGTATGTTGAAGTTACAATATATAAACAAAAGGATTTGAGTTCCCTAAGAAAAACAAAATGATTTATACAAATGCTTGTGTTATCAGTGACCAGTCCAGCATGTGTTTGGAACTGAGAACATTCTGTCACAGATCAAAAGTTTATGGCCAAATTACTAAATGTTAATAGCACTGTGGATAAAGCAGGACAATGTAATGACAAGATCACTTTAGTTCCTGTATCTGCAACATAGAGCTTTCCATTTATGTAAAAAGGAAACTTTTACCAATGTCAGATTTTTATTTTCCTTATTTTTTTCTAAAGCAGCCATTTATCTACATCCATGTGGCCATGTGAATCTAGCCTAATAGTTCTTTGCCTAAGTTTTCATCTCTTTGAGCTGTTCTTCATTTTGTAGTGCCACAGCCAGAAATTAGACATAATGTAATCTGTTTTTTCACCACCTGATTATCAAAAAGTTTGTGACAAAAGTTAACTTCAAATAAATAATCAAAAAAAAAACCCAGGTATTTGTTTGCAAAATTACTGTATTTACGGGCATATAACACGCACCCTAATTTTAAGAGGGAGGTTTCAGGAAGAAAACATATATTTTAAATAAACAACTTTGAATTAAAATAAGGGTCAGTGCCCATCAATGCAGCATGTTTAGTGCCAATCTGAAGCCTCCTCATCTCCCATCAATGCAGCCTGAACAATGCCCTTCCATCTGCAGCACATCTCATTAATGCAGCCTAATCAATGCCCATCCATCTGCAGCACATTTCATCAATGCTGCCTGATCAATGCCCATCTGCAGCACATCTCATCAATGCAGCCTGATCAAGGCCCCTTGTTAGCCTCAATCTCATCTGCAGCCTCACCATCAATGCAGCCTGGACAATGCAGGAAATCACTGAGCCATCATCTCCTGTTTACTCGGCTCTCAGTCGGCTCTCACACACACACAGTCCCGCCTCCTCCATCAGCATTGGACCAGCTCCTGTGATAGACAGAACAATGGTCCAATGCCAGTGGGGGAGGCGGAACTGTGTGTGTGAAGTGGGAGCTGAGTGAGAGCCAAGTTAGAGCCGAGTAAACAGGAGATGACGGCTTGTGAATTCTGGCGGCGTTCGTCCCCTTCCTTCCCCTTAGAGGTACGCTGTCGGCCTATAACACGCACCCGTGATTTGCCCCCTATTTTCAGGGGGAAAAGGTGCGTGTTATATGCCGATAAATACGGTATTTGCTAGAACCAACTCTGGCTGCAGTTACAGCTGTCTTTTTTTATTTCTTCATACATGGCGGCTATATGTACTCTTGGAAAAAAAATCCTCGATCTCTGTTACGTTGGATGGGAACCATTGGGGAGCAGCTATTGTCAAGTCTTGCTATAGATTAGACTAAGGACTTGGCTTTGAGTGGTCCAGGCTAAACAATATGGATTCCTGGTTTCAAACCATTCTTGCATTCCTTTGCCTATGTGAATATTAATTTTCATGCTGGAGAGCGAAGCTCCACACCAGTCTTGGGTCTTTTTTCTCTCTAGAAACACACTATATTTGGCATCACCATCTTTACCTCAATTCAATTCTCTGTCATTGATGACTCATAATGGTGTTGCTCTTCCAATCGACAGGCTTGGCATATAGTCTTAGGAAAACTGATTATTTTGCTGCTTTGTAGCTCAAGTTGACCTGGATCTGTTCTCTGACAGAGGTGTTTGGGTGCCTGGATCACAAAATTGGTTGCACAGAATTACAAATTCATAGGCAGGTTCCTATGTACATAGTTCAACTTTGTATTTATCTATTAAAAGTGCACACATAATGACAAATTATTTCTTGATGGAAAAATCTGTGTGTTTATACATTTTAAAAGTGCATTTTGTGGGTCACTTTAGAAAGACTCAGTCTCTATGGGAAGCATGAGTATAGCAAACACTACAATATCTAACATTCAGTAGATTCATCTGAACTGCATATGTATATTGAGCTGTATACTGAACTCAAGTCACTGTAGAAAGGATCATCACTAATATAACCTTCGCACAAACACAGCGACAGAATGACATGGTGGGAAAGGTACCTTAGCTAGAAGGTACCTGCATCTGAACACAAATTAGATTAAACTGACCCATTGTGCTAGTAAATATGAAAGTACTGACACCCATACAGACCAATCTAGTATTAATATAGAATAGATTGCATAGCAAAGTTATATTATTATGATGATTATTATTCTAAAAGATTTATATAATGTCAACAGCTTACACTGTGCTTTACGAAATGGAGGCAGACAATACAGTTAACAATACAATTAAATACAAAAGGTTAGGGGAGACTTGCTTATGAGAGCTTACAATATAATAGGGAGGGTCAAGTAATACAAAAGGTAAAAATTGTGGGAGATAAGTTACATAGGTTTAAAAAAAACACACAAGTCCACCTAGTTAAACCAATAAAAGAGAAAAAAAAGAATCGTATAATGCCATATACCCAATCCTATACCTACAGTTGATCCAGAGGAAGGCGAAAAACCCCAGCAAAGCATGATCCAATTTGCTACCGCAGGGGAAAAAAAGTCGATAGAGAAAAGTAAAAGTTCAGTTTATTAGGTGGAGGCAGGATAGGCCTCCCTGAAGAAATTAGTTTTCAAGGATCACCTAAACAGATAGGAGATGGCCAGAAAAAGAGATATAGGGAAATCCAAAAGAAGGGAGAGACTCTGAGAGGTGAGCATGCTTTGTAGGTTGTTGTCAGTGTTTAGAATTTTATTCATTGGGTGAGTGGAAGCCAGTAGAGGGATTGGTAGTTTAGAATGTATTTGGCAATCCTTTAAATGCATCTAAGGTCAAAGTAATTTTTGTTTTAGATATGTTTTTTTTTTGTTTTGTTTTTTGCTGTCTATGCCATTTTCTTTCACACCTCAGAAATACAACAGGGAATTTGAGCACATTGCTCCAACATGATGGGAAATCGTTCTTAAAGTGGAACCATACCTACCTTCTTCTGGCAATGACAGATCAAAGCTGTCCCCTATTGCTCAATCCACCGACTATCTTCTCCACTGCATCTTGTACTGGGTCCCATGTTGCTTTCTCCTCCCATTAGGTGGCTGTTTCTGATGTAACTGGAGTTACATTGTACCCAGCATCTGGCTGGATTCTATAGGATGATGGTGGGGATAAGCCGCGGTGTACACTGTGCTGCTTTTTTTTTTTTTTTTAACAGAAGAGACATGGAAATTTATTTTGTAAAAAAAAAACACAATCAGCTAAAGCTCTGCTTTCATTTGTTGTGTTCTAGTGAAAATGTTGGATCAGTTTTTGTTCATCAAGACAAATGGGGCGGTGGACAGGAAGCCACAGTTCTGCACACAGGGCCACCATCAGGGGGGTACAGCCCATACACATGTAAGGGGCCCCATTGTCTGGATGGGCCCGGCTGACTGGCAGGGATATGAGAAGGCAGGGTCGGTGCAGAGGAGCTCAGTGGATGCTCCTGTATATGTGTGAGTCGGCCGGCTCCTGCTCTGCCATTGAGCTGACATCGGGCTCTTTGCTGCCACCTCTGGCCATTTCCTGCATGTGCACCCCTCTGCATGTGGAAACAAGAGCTGGGACTAGGACCACCTTACAAGTAAGGGCTGTTGTGCAGGGGGGGGGGGCTGAGTGTGTGACTATGTACATGCCTGTGTGTGTACATTTCTCTGTGTGTACATGTCTTGTGTGTGTACATGCATGTGTATGTACATGTCTCTGTGTGTGTACATGTCTTGTGTGTGTATACATGCCTGTGTATGTACATGTCTATGTGTGTGTACATATCTCTGTGTGTATACATGCCTGTATGTGTACATGTCTTGTGTGTGTATACATGACTGTGTGTGTGTGTGTATGTGCATTTCATATATACACATGTGAGGGGGGCTGAGAGCATACAGGTGTGAGGGGGACTGAGAGCGTACAGGTGTGAGGGGGGCTGAGAGTGTAAGGGGACACTGAAGGACTTGGTGGGATGGCTAGTGGGCAGATTTGGTGGGACGGCCAGTGGGCGCGACCCTGGTGAATGTTGGTGGTCAGGCTGGGGGGGGGGCGGGCCGGGCCTAAAGCTGTATAAAGGGCCCCACAATTTCTGATAGCTGACCTGTCTGTACACATCGATCCAGCGCCGGGTTTTGTCTCCTATCCGAGTTCCTCGGGTTCCTGCTTATCTGCCCTGTACCTAAGTATCATTAAGCCTTTGCACCTGTGTATTATTGTTCGAGCAACGTGTCTTCACGTGGAAGCTGGACCCCTCTGTTCCCGTGTACTATGTCTGAGTATTCCTTATTCTGTGTGTTGTTTGATCATGTCTTTGTTCTCATTGTTTGGCCCCTGGTTGTGCAGTTATATTCCCTTTGGTTTCTGTCCGTGTATCCCTTCATTTTCTGTGTGTGTCCTTCTCAGCATTTCTTGTTTGCCTGCAGCCCTTTCCAGCTTGCTGAGTCTCTCTCTCTCTCTCTCTCTCTCTCTGCACTGTTGCTCAGCATCCGCCCTCTCCTGTGCTTTCCGTTTGCTCTCTACATCCTCTCCTGTGGCATCCCTTCCTAGCTAGCTGAAGTAGGTTTCCTTGGTTCCTAGTGCGTACCCCATGTACTTTCAGGGTGCTATTTGGTTGCACTGTGCCCGCACGAGTGTGCTAGAGAGCCGCAACCTGGGGGCTGCCTTTCAGCGCAACATCCACACCTCTAGTTGCTCTGGTGAAGACTGGGTAGCTCCTTTAAATTATGTGACTCTGGCACACCTCTGTGTACGGTCATACTGCTCCCGTATCTGTCTGGACCGGTACCCAGGTACACCTGTTTAATTTTTCCATTGGCACGCTAGATCTTGAGTTTATAGTCCCAGGTGGTCTTACCCTCTGATTGTGACACAAAGGTTCTCTCCGTCTCCTTCTCTTTCCTAAGCTAGAACAAAAGTGCTGATATTAGATAAATTATAAAGTGTAACTAAAGGAAAAACTAACTGATGGATTAGCACTTCTGCCAGGCAGCACTAGGGTTGTCTGTTCAAATTCCAGCCACTGCACTACCTGCACAGCATTTGTATGTTCTCCCTGTTCCTGTGTGGGTTTCCTCTGAGTACAAACAAATGGCAACCACTCCAACTGGCCTTTGCATCAAGGAGCACATGGAAGGGCAACGCATGTAAAAAAAAAAAAAAAAAAAAAACTGAGAAAATTTCCCAGCTCACTTACCAACCAGCCTGCAACAAACTGAAACCAGGGGTTTAGTTTGCACACATTTGCAAATATATGTGTAGCACTACCCCCCGCAGGGGCTGCTGATAACTGTCACTCCTACACAGCCAGGCAACACACATTCTCCGCTTGCAGCCAAACACAAGAAGTCAGTGTCTTGGATTTGTTTTTTTTATGTTTTATTAGGTTTAATAACTTGGATGGGTGAAGGGATTTATGGGATGCCCAACTTGAATCAAGAACAACAACAGGGGCAATTTCTTTCCTCTGTACAAAATATTATGGACTGCTTTCTTTCTTGTATATACACAGTCCTTAGTGGATTTAGTAGCAAACATCCATTACAGACTAGGAGCTCTCAACCCCATCTTGGAAGTAGCACAAAAACTTGAGGCAAACTGTATGCAGTGTATCATCTCCTTGTGCAGATCTGCTCCCAGCTACACTGCTTGCAGGCACTACCAGCCCTCCTGGCTGCTCTGAAGATCTTCCAGTGCAAGGTAATTAATGGGTTAAGCACAGCGCTGTCCTTGTAGAAAGCTTGTCAAAAATGGCAGTCTCTCCCTTTAAATGTCCCTGCTTTTGCTAATGTACTCACACTGTCCTCCTTGCTCCCACTACTTTTCAGGCAAGATTCTATGTCAAACTGCTAAATGGATCCTCCTGAGCCAGCCAAAGCTCTGCCTGGAGCTGGGGTCTCCCCTAGACCTAGGAGACCCCTTCTAGGCCACCGACAGTCTCCTCAGCACTTCCACCTTCCACCCGACTCATTCATATTTAAAGGCTGGCCTAGCCATCCTACCAGGCATGTACACCTGGAATAGGCTAGGTTCCCCTAAGTATGCAGATCAACCCACTTGGCCTCTGCCCACTAACATCTAGAAGTTTCCCCAAACTTCCAGAATCAGGGGGAGGCACCATAGACCTGCCTGTATGAATCTTTCAGCCAGATCTGCAATAAACCCTCACCCAGTTTCCAGACTCACACTTGCCATGAGTCAAATAAATTTGCCTGTACTTCTCTAGTAGCACAATAAAGGGTGCTACATATGTGCAAGCTGCAGTGCCACTTCCTGGCACCCTAGTGTACTGCAGTCCTAACTCTATACATTTTGAGAGTCTCCAAAGTTGGAGTACATACACTATATTAACAAAAGTATTGGGACACCTACCTTTACACGCACATGAACTTTATTGGCATCCCAGTCTGTAGGGTTCAATATTGAGTTGGCCCATCCTTTGCAGCTATAGCACCTTCAACTCTTCTGGGAAGGCTGTCCACAAGGTTTAGGAGTGTGTCTATGAGCATGTTTGACCATTCTTCCAGAAGCGCATTTGTGAGGTCAGGCATTGATGTTGGATGATTCATATTGAACCCTACGGACTAAGACTGGGGTGCCATTAAAGTTCATGTGCTTGTAAAGGCAGGCGTCCCAATAATTTTTGCAATGTAGTGTATTTAATAATGGATAGATTGAGGGCAGGTATCCCTGGAGGTAGCCTACCCATCCTTAAAGGTATAGGGAAGCACTGGACACCCAGCAATAGCATAATGGCAGCGAAGGTATACAGTGCATTCCGGCACCGATTAACCAACAGTACAAACGGCAACCACCTTAACCTATAAATATAACCTTCCTCTACGTACTCCAGTTTCCTCCCACACTGCATAAATATGCTGGTAGGTTATTTCCTCCTGTGTAAATTGGCTCTAGTATATGTATTAATATGAGTTAGCGACCTTAGATTGTAAGCTCTTTGAGGGCAGTGACTGATGTGAATGTACAATATAATATATACAGTATCTCACAAAAGTGAGTACACCCCTCACATTTTTGTAAATATTTTCTTATATCTTTTCATGTGACAACACTGAAGAAATTACACTTTGCTACAATGTAAAGTAGTGAGTGTACAGCTTTTATAAATTTGCTGTCCCCTCAAAATAACGCAACGCACAGCTATTAATGTCTAAATCGCTGGCAACAAAAGTGAGTACACCCCTGAGTGAAAATGTCCAAATTGGGCCCAATTAGCCATTTGCCCTCCCCCGATGTCATGTGACTCATTAGTGTTACAAGGCCTCAGGTGTGTTAAATTTGGTGTTATCGCTCTCATTCTCTCATACTGGTCACTGGAAGTTCAACATAGCACCTCATGGCAAAGAACTCTCTGAGGATCAAAAAAAAAAAAATATTGCTCTACATAAAGATGGCCTAGGCTATAAAAAGTTTGGCAAGACCATGAAACTGAGCTGCAGCATGGTGGCCAAGACCATACAGCAGTTTAACAGGACCTTGCCATGCTCGACCAAAGAGGTTGAGTGCACATGCTCAGCATCATATCCAGAGGTTGTCTTTGGGAAATAGACGTATGAGTGCTGCCAGCATTGCTGCAGAGGTTGAATGGGGGGGGGGGGGGGGGGGGGTCAGCCTGTCAGTGCTCAGACTATATGCCAAACACTGCATTACATTGGTCTGCATGGCTGTCGTCCCAGAAGGAAGCCTCTTCTAAAGATGATGCACAAGAAAGCCTGCAAACAGTTTGCTGAAGACCAGCAGACTAAGGATATGGATTACTGGAAGCATGTACTGTGGTCTGATGAGACCAAGATAAATGTTTTTGGTTCAGATGGTGTCAAGCGTGTGTGGCGGCAACCATGTAAGAAGTAAAATACAAGTGTGTCTTGTCTACAGTCAAGCAAGGTGGTGGGAGTGTCATGGTCTGGGGCTGCATGAGTGCTGCTGGCACTGGGGAGCTACGGTTCATTGAGGGAACCATGAATGCCAACATGTACTGTGACATACTGAAGCAGAGCATGATCCCCTCCCTTTGGAGAGTGGGCCGCAGGGCAGTATTCCAACATGATAACGACCCAAAACACACCTCCAAGACGACCACTGACTTGCTAAAGAAGCTGATGGTAAAGGTGATAGACTGGCCAAGCATGTCTCCAGATCTAAACCCTATTGAGCATCTGTGGGGCATCCTCAAACGGAAGGTGGAGGAGCGCAAGGTCTCTAATATCCACCAGCTCCGTGATGTCATCGTAAAAGAGGACCCCAGTGACAACCTGTGAAGCTCTGGGGAACTCCATGCCCAAGAGGGTTAAGGCAGTGCTGGAAAAAAATGGTGGCCACACAAAATATTGACACTTTGGGCCCAATTTGGACATTTTCACTTGGGGGTGTACTCACTTTTGTTGCCAGTGGTTTAGACATTAATAGCTGTGTGTTGAGTTTTGAGGGGACAGCAAATTTACACTGTTATACAAGCTGTACACTCACTACTTTACATTGTAGCAAAGTGTAATTTCTTCAGTGTTGTCACACGAAAAGATAGAATAAAATATTTACAAAAATGTGAGGCGTGTACTCACCTTTGTGAGATACTGTATATGTAAAGCGTTGTGTAAATTACTGGTGCTGTAATAAATAAAATACTAAGTGCATACAAACAGACAATAAAATGAAATCTCCAATGATAAAAACATGTAATTACCAAGACCAACAGCAAGACTTTTCTTTCTTTCTAGCAGTCTTGGACACCTTTTAAGCGGCTCACAGATGTGATTCTCCTTTTCCAGTCAGCTGTGGGGCACAGTAGCAGAAGAAAATAATCCACTGTCATTTATAAGGGTAAGTGAGTTATGGCTAGCGGAAGACCGTACTCCTTTTTAAAAAAAACAACGTCTTAAAGAAATGTATAAATTCTTTTAGAACAGTAAGATGTGAAAATGTTACCTCACAGCTGTCGTAGAAATCATATTAATAGCTCTATACAGGGATTATGATAGTGCAGTTCCAGAACAAAACAAACACAATGGGCAGAGTGAGAGGTAAAGGCGGAGGCACACATGGCCTTTGAAATATCTTCTGCTGTCAGCCATTTCCCTGCAAAAGCAGCTCCAAATTCCTTCACAAATCATGAAACCCAAGTGGGAGACCCCAAGGGCCATCATTGTTATTAACACCACTATGCTCTTCATATAAACAACTAATTCATCAATACCAGCACAGTGGAAGTATTTATTATCCTTATTGTTATCCTTTGACAGAAATCAAGTGGAGAGATTTGTAATCCAGACAGATCTATACTTTCACATCCCTGCTGCTTACTGTTCTTAGTATATGAACAATGAGAAAATAAAGGCTAGTTGTTGGAGTAGCATACAACAAAATAATGTGTCCCTAAAGAGATACTGCGTGTCCAGAATCACTGGTTCTGTCATAAAAACACATAAATATACAATACCAATAAAAACTTGTGTTTTTTGTTTTCATTATCTTTCCTTGCCTACCAGGCACGAACACCCCCTTCCTGCCAAAGCCATTTTTCAGCTTTCAGCACTGTCGCACTTTGACAATTGCGCGGTCATGCTACACTGTACCCAAACACATTTTTTATCATTTTCTCCACACAAATAGAGCTTTGGTGGTATTTAATCACTTCTGGGTTTTTTACTTTTTACAAAAAAAAAAAGACCAAAGAATTTTGGAAAAAATATGTTTTTTTACTTTTTTTCTGTCAGTAAATTTTGTAACTAAGTAATTTTTCACCTTCACTGATGTGCGCTGATGAGGCGGCACTGATGGTCACTGATAGGTTGAACTGGTGGGCATTTATTAGGGGGCACTGATGAGGCGGCACTTATGAGCACTGATAAGGAGGCACTAATATGCTGCACTTATGGGCACTGATGGGCACTGTTAGTGGCACTGATAAGGAGGCACTAATATGCCGCACTTATGGGCACTGATAGGTGGCACTGATATGTGGCACTGATAGGCAGCACTGATGGGCACTTTTAGGTGGCACTGATGGGCACTTTTAGGTGGCACTGTGGGCACTGTTAGGCGGCAGTGGCGGGCACTGATAGGCGGCACTGGTGGGCACAGATAGGCAGCATGGATAGGCAGTACTGATGGGCGACACTGATGGGCATTGGTGGACAGCAGTGATGGGCAGCACTGATAGGAGGCACTAATTGCCAGCACTGACTGGGATGGCTAATGGGCACTGATTTGTGGCACTTGTGGGCAGTGTGGGCTCTGATCACTAGCATTGATGGGCACTGTATGCTCGCATTGGTGGGCACTGTATGCTGGCATTGGTGGGCACTCCATTTTTTACATTTTATTTATATATTGTAATCAGGGCACTGATGATCAGCTGTCCCTTGTGAGGTGATGCCGCTGATCAGCTCTCCTCTCCTCACAATCTGTCAGTGTGAGGCGAGGAGTGACGATTACTGGCACTTCCTTGTTTACATGTGACCGGCTGTGATTGGACACAGCTGATCACATGGTTAAAGAGCCGCAGAGACGGCTCTTTACAAAGATTGGGGTCGCACCATGTCCTAGCAACATGGTGCGGCCACGATCGCCGTGCTGCGCGCCCCCGCGGGCGCGCCCCCGCGGGCGCGTGAGAACGGCTGAACCGCGCCGCCGTCATATGACGGCAGCCCAGAATAAGGACTGCACCGCCCCGCCATCATTTGACAGTGCAAACTGTTACGGTGGTTTTAAAGCTAAAGCATTTTATTTTTTTTTACCTTAAAGTGGAGTTCCACTCAAAAATGGAACTTCCGCTTTTCCGGTTTCTCCCCCCCTCCGGTGTCACATTTGGCACCTTTCAGGGGGGAGCATATACCTGTCTAATACAGGTATTTTGATCCCACTTCTGGGCATAGATACCCGAGCCACCCGCGGGAATTTACGTCACTTCCCATCTCCCCCCGCCGCTGTCTTCTGGGATACACACGGGTCTCAAAAGACAACAGGGACCAGTGGGATAGGGCAGCATGAGTCGCCCATGCACAGTAGGGGACCAGGAAGTGAAGCCGCAAGAAATTCACTTCCTGATTCCCTTACTGAGGATGGCGGCGGCAGAACCCCACAGCCGAGGGATAGATTGGCTTCGGGTGCCGACATCACGGGCGCCCTGGACAGGCAAGTGTCCTTATTTTAAAAGTCAGCAGCTGCAGTGTTTGTAGCTGCTGACTTTTAAAAAAAAAAAAAAATCTGCAGAACTCGGCTTTAATGCATTTCCTGTATTAAGGTAAAAAACATTTTAGGACTTGCTGTGCCATCTTCCTCCTCTAAACACTTACCCCACTCCTGGATGGATCCAGCGCTCTACCCACTGCCCAGCTGCAGTCTTCTTTTGTCTCTCCCTCTTCACACAGGGACTGACGGGCAGCAGTGAGAGCCATTAGCTCCTGCTGCAGTCAGTCAAATCCATTGAGGTGGCGGCAGGGGCCAAGCCTGGGACCGAGAATGCAGGAAGCAGCTTTCTATTGGGGGGGAGCATCAAGAAGAGGAGCCTAGGGCACCAACAGGAGACCCCAGAAGAGGAGGTTCAGGGCCACTCTGTGCAATACCATTGTACAGAGCAGGTAAGTATACATTACTCACTTTTAATTTCATTGAAACAGTGCATGAAGAATAGATAAAACTGGCCATACACCAGTAGAATTTTGTGTGAATGTTCATTCTGAAATTCTGAAGAATCGATCATCAGAGTTTTTAATCTTACAATCATTGAGACTAACCTTATTTTGCCCAAAGGCCTTTAAAATTTCACCCACACCTGCTACTATGGAATCCCAGATGTACTAGGCAGGTTTCTTTTATGCCTACCCTGTTTCCCCTAAAATAAGACCTAGCGTGATTGGCGGTGTTGGCTGCAATATAAGCCCTACCCCTCACATAAGCCCTAGTCAAAGTCCTTGTAGGTCTTGTTTTCAGGGTAGGGCTTATTTTCGGGGAAACGGGGTAGGGCTTATTTGGTGGGTAGGGCTTATATTGCAGCCATCACCGACAATCACGCTAGGTCTTATTTTAGGGGAAACAGGGTAGAACGTATGCATTAAGCTGGGCATACATGGGTCTGTTTTTTTCATTTAGGCAGGGGGTTGAACGAAAAAACTGAACCATTTCCCTAATTACACATTTGATATGGATGGGGAAATTGTCTCTGCTATGTCATTGTATTCTGAGCGCTGGAATCCCCCACTGTCAGAATACACTGATCAGCATTGCAGCCAATAGGTTGCAAGCCCTGATTGAGTGGAAATTTTGCAGCTGGACCATCAATAAATCAACTTCTCGTGAACAGGAACTGTATAAATGGATCAGAACTCAGCAGGAACCAGCTGAATTTCAATCCATGTATGGCCAGCTTTACAGTATGTACAATTTTTTCCAAAAAGTAAACCACATTCACAGTTTTTTTTTTCGGGAAAAAGTTTCCATATTGCTGCTTTGAATTTTTTTCATCACTATGGTCGAAAACAAATGTCCATTTAAAGGAGAAGTACAGCCAAAGTTTGTTTGGCTGTACTTCTCCTGTGCCTCACAGGAGTATGGTTAGGTTTGCACTCCCGTGACCTGTTTTCAGCAGAGAGCAGGCGGAGTCGGGATCTGCCCAGATCCCTGGACCGACACTCAGCTCAGCCTCTCAGCAAGCCGCTGAGAGCCTGAGCTGACCACTGCTGCCCCTCCACAGCTCAGCGCTCCAGTGAGTGAGGAGGGGGCAGAGCAGAGAGCTACGACTGGGAACCGATCAATTGGCGGTGTTCGAACCCTCGGTTCTCAGTGTTAAGGGCCCTGGGGGACAGATGCAGCATCGGACCGATACTGCATCCACCAAGGTAAGTATGAATCAAAAAAAACAAAACATATTTCTCTTTTAACACCATTATCCATTAGAAAACCAAATGAATATTCTGAAAACAAAAATATTCAAACTAAGTTCTGGACAGCTTTCAAAACTGTTGTTTACAAGTTACTGTAACCAGTTTGCCTCTGGGTCTTGTCTTTCCTGCAGCCTTCTTAGTTTAACCAACAAATTAGTTTTATAGTCCAGTAGTAAACTTGGGACTGAAGGCAACCTTTTTTTTTTTTGATAGAATAGGGAAGAACAAGAACCCCTTTTCAAATTTGTAATGCCATTTGTGTTCTGGTTAGGTAGATTTGTCCTCGCTTTGACCTGGTGACTAATATAGTGAAAATGGTGGTGAGAAATCATACGTTTTCCCAGGGTTCTCCAGAACAAGAGGTGAGGATGAATACGTCAATGAGGAGACCTGTTCCAGTTACGACTAAGAGGAGAATCTCATACATTTTCTAGATATTTCTCCCCAGTTGGGCATAGATAGGAAAAAAAAAAACTCACAAGGGTTGTAACACTTTCACATTTTATTCAAACCTGAAAAAAAAATTCAGCTGTACATTTTAAAGCCCCCTACTAGCAGCTTATACTCACTTTTCCTTCACTTCCTTGCCTTTCTGTTTAACCACTGGGAAGAGGAAGGGAAACTGTCTAGAATGAGTTGGAGCTTACACAGGACCAAGAACTGTCTCCCTGCATGTGGCAGCTGCTGTTTTTTGGGGGGTGGCAAACAACAACCTTTCCCCCATCTGTCGGTCACACGGAGCGGTGTATACAGAGTATATGGGTATATACATGAATGCCTGGAGCGGGTTGCTCATCGTTTGCTGCAGGTCTGGTATTCCGATCCCGATGATTACTGCGTTTACCGTTGTCTCTTCCATCTGCCGGCTGGGTGGGTCTCCATCGGATCCGGGGGGGTGTGTGTCCGAACCAGGGGGGTTGGTGGGGGAGTTCCTGGTGGGGATGTCGTGGAGAAAGGGGGGCTCCTGGGGGGGCTGGGTGAGGGGGGTCCGGTCCACTCCAGTAGCTCAGGAACCGGAGACACAACATGAGCAAGAGAAGGGGAGAAGTGGAGAGACTGCATCTAATAGAGAGAAGAGGAGAGAGCAGTGGCAGCTGGTGGGTGGGTCTGTCCTCCATCTCCTCTGACCGTGTGCCTCCTCCTAGGCCAATAGGATCACTCCTCCTTTTGGCCAATCAGGAAACGGGTCTCAGGACCCGCTTCCTGATTTGCCGGGAGGAGAATCAGTGGTGTCAGAATAGCAACAGTTCATTCACTATTGTCACACAACTGGGTGGGCTCAGGGTGCAGTGCTTTGTACCCCGAGCCCACTTTTTTGACGCCAATTAGAGCATTTGGCTCTAATCACATGCTTAAAAAACCCATTGAAATCCATGCGTCCGGCGCCCTGCATGTAGATTAGGGGGCCGGACGCATGGCTAGGAGGGCAGTGCCCGTGCGCCCCTAATGGACAGGCCGCCACTGCTCCCTGCACTTAGGTGCCAGCACTGGCCAATCACCTGAGCTGTCTCGTGAGAGAAAGGGGGGGATTCACATGCTTCTCCATACCCAGATGCTCCTGGCACCTAAACAGATCAGCAGGGAAACCTTAGAAAAGTGTATATATGTGGGTAGGGATCAAAGTAAACCTGTTGCTTTGCCCTCCATGGACAATGCTCCGTGCTGCTTTAAGATGCAGCACTAGAATGTTTCAGCTGCCATGAACACACCAGGACTGCTTATTTTTTATTTTAATATGTCATCTTCCATCTACTAGTGCCAGTAGAACAGCTTTGCCTTGTCATGGTTTACAGCAGTCCTTGAGGGATTCCAAGGCCAGCTGGAAACTTGAATTCCTCCATCATATTCTGTGTCTGTCTGTTGACCTCTTGCCAGTTGGATATGCTTGGATTGGATCCACATCACCTCAACTGACCTTTACATATTTGACGTTGGTCCTAGAACACAGAATTTCTCATATTGTTTATTCTATATTGTAGTCTAAGCAGACATGCAGGGCAACCCAATTTTAGGTGTTCAAACATGCCATATTGTCTCAAGGCAGTAGATCTTTCCCATTGTTGACTCATTAGTCAATAGTATTCCAAATTAATAAAATAAATCTTGTTAAATCAGCGCAATATTGAACACACAAGTGATTAACACTTTTCCATTGCAGATCTTCCTGATGTAATAAGGTGGGAACGGTGGAAAGGGACCCTTTTCCTCCTGGGTTAAATCTGGCCTGGTTTACCAGGCTTGTCCCTGGTTGATGGCAGGACTCTCCTTAAGTTCTAATGCCTTCCTGACCTGACCTGAGTGCAAGGAGCTCCCGGTGATGTGCTCCCTGGGAGTGACATCCCAGGGCTTCCTTGAAAAACTATTTTGGTCTGCACCACACCATTGGTGATTCACTAATACAAGGTCACATCACCTCATGCTTTTCTTGCCTTTTGGTTAGCCAATGCAATTTTTATACTTGATAAAAGACCCGCTGTGTATTGCACTTTTATGTCACGTTTTTATGTCACAAGCACTTACACTGCACTTGTGTCTTTTTTGTGTGTTTTTACACAGAGGTGGAGGGTGCAATCATCAGGGCGCTGTGACCTTTGGATTATTTGCCCCTCTCCATCCAGAGGGGTTCTAAAACAAAAAGGACAAAATAATGGGCAATAACTCTTAATTGACAGGAGTAATTTGGTGTTTTGCTCAGACCCGCACAACTGTAGACACACATATTAAATTTTCTGCTAACTTACTTTTTCGCTCCCAAAGACAGTTTATTCTTGTGATGAACATTAAAAATTTTATAAAACACAAGGGAATATGAAGCAAAATTACTTGAGGTATGCAGGATTGATTGTATTTCTTCTTGGCTCCACTACATTGTTGCCATTCTAATTAGGTAATGATTTAGAACTTGGTTGTTAATTGCTGAATTTTAATGTAAGAGTCCCTTCAGACAAGGGTATATGTCAGTGCCCTCTGCCTTGTTAAAGTCATTAGACAGGGAGGAAATGAGGCATAGTTAACAACTGTCTCTGAACCAAATAAAGACATTTCACTGTTGCAGAAAGTAATGCAGTGCTATTTACAGTCATTAGTACAAAAAATGCTTAAAACTGTTTAAGTTATCACTCAAACAGTACTCATAGCATGATTTAAAACCCCTCAAATTATTTATTTTTTATTTTTTTATAAATGTAATGCTCCATAACTTTTCAGATCTGCTTCACTATGTGAATCTTTTTAAGGCAATACCCTGCCTCAGCATGTTGTAGATATAGACTACCCATTGCACATAGTGCTGTTAAACTACACACACAAGAAACCTGTACATATGCTAGGAAAAGATTTGAAACTTTAAAACAGACACCTGATAAAAATAATTAAAAAATTAAATTGTGCATTAAAAACACTGTTTACCATGTGTTACTATAAATTTAGAGAGGCGAGCAGTGACCTGGAGGTAAACCAGTTCTATTATTGATATATGCCAATTCACATATTCTTTAAAATGTAGGCAACCCAGAACTTTTTCTTAAAGCAGTGTTTCAGCTAAAAAAAAAAATTTTTTTAAAAGTCAGCAGCTAAAAAAAAAGTAGCTGCTGACTTTTAATAAGTACACTTACCCTCCCAGGGCGCCCGCGATGTCAGTTGTGGAGGCCGAGATGTCCCTCGGCGCTCCGGTCCCAGCGCCGCCATCCTCAGTAAGGGAAACGGGCCTACTGCGCATGCGCGAGTCGTCGCGTGGCGCTTTGTGAATGGGGAACGCGATGTGTTGTGGGACACACAGTTCCCATAACACACCGCGCCCCATTCACTAGAAGACGACGCTAGGAGCAGAAGATAGAACAGCTCCGCGGAACAGGAAGAGGCAGATTAGGACGATCTGCCTAGCAACAGCCATTTCTGGTAAGTTAAAAAAAATATGTTTTTTTTTTTCATTTTAAATTTTTATTAACATTTTTATCAAGTTTTTTTTTTCAGGGTGGCCCTCCACTTTAATATAACAATATAACCTGGTTTAGTTGGGCCCCATTTTCTGGGAGCCTTAACAGTGCTTCAGGCTGGGGAATTTTGTAGAGGGCACTTGGCATGAATTATGACTATTCTGGACTCCGTTCCAGCTAGTTATAAACTGAGCAAACTACTGTAATTTTAACAATAAATAATTATAATTATAACATATTAAAATATTGTATTCATTCCTAATGTAATTATTTTAGCAGTTAAAAGTTAACAAGGAAAAATCTAAAGCCACAGGAATTTATCTAACACCAGCAATGTTGGAAACCTTGGAGTTGTCTTTTTAGTTTCCACTGTATAAATTATCTAGTTGTCAAAATACATCCTATTCCTATATATTATGCATTATACAAATGTAATTATGTCAATGTGCTTAAAAAAAAAATGGAGCTCTGGTCTAATATTGCCGTAGCTAGAGTGGCTTGTTTGCCTAAACACTTGTACAACTAATAATATATTGTCAACCAAAACCCCTGAAAGAGATATACAGTAAAAAAAAAATTGAATTGTTTTATTTCAAAGCAACAAATGCCAATGCACTACTAGATGAACCTATTGTGTAAGGCTCCATTTAGATGAGGTGGGACTGCACTGGATGGCTATTCCACCGCAGTCCCACTGCATGACAAGGAAAAATGCCTATCTGCCCAGTCCACACCACTGTGCTGTGGTGGTGTGTGGTGAAAAAAATACTACGTTCAGTACTTTTTTTTAGCACAACAGTGTGAGGCAATTTGCCGCCTTGCACCACGCAGCTGGCAATTGAACTTTATGAGATATCTGTGTGACATCTCAATAAAGTCTGATTAAAAATAAAGTAAACAGTGCGATGCACCAGGATTGGAGCATCATCACTGCACTGATCATGGCTGTTTTTTAACATACCCTAAATCTATGCAGGGACATCAGGTTTAGATTCCTCTTAAACAGAACAACATCTATCCAGGAAGGAGTATCTAGCAAATAATCACAATGGTAAGAGTAAAAATTAAAAAATTTGGAGTTTTGGCGGAGACCCATGCAGGAGCTTTATTATTGTGTCTCAGTTGAGACATTCTCAGAGAATTCCGGTACCAAAACGAGTTTATAGAAGCTTGTTTCCACAAGATCTACAAAGAATGGAACACCGGCTGCCACATCTTCATGGTTCATGAGCTGATCGAACCAGACTACTTACCCGGTGGTTCACCAGGTGACGAGTACACACCCAATCATAAGAGACTAAATCTTTGTGCTCGACCCAAAAGGGACTCGTTATTAAATATAATTTAAAACAGTTTTAATGTTCTTATTGGTATAGTGTTTACAATGTTCTCTGTTGAGAATTGTGTACTACATATATGCCATGTTATTTATTAACCACTTCAGCCCCGGATGGATTTGTCCCCTTAATGACCAGGCCATTTTTTGCGATATGGCACTGCTTCGCTTTAACTAACAATTGCGCGGTCATGCAATGCTGTACCCAAACAAAATTTATTTTGGAAAAAAAATTATATTTTTTATTTTTGCTATAATACATATCCAAAAAAATATAAAAAAAACTAATTTATTCATCAGTTTAAGCTTATATATTTTGGTCTACATATTTTTGGTACAAAAAATCACAATAGGCGTATATTGATTGGTTTGATTATTACTTACTTATCACGTCTACAAACTATGGGATAGATTTAGGGACTTTTATTTATTTTTTATTGTTTTTACTAGTAATGGCAGTGATCTGCGATTTTTAGCGGGACTGCGACATTGCGGCAGACAAATCTGACCCCAAATGATACTTTTTGGGGACCAGTGACATTATTACATTGATCAGTGCTATAAAAATGCACTAATCAGTGTAAAAATGACACTGGCAGGGAAGAGGTTAACAGTAGGGGGCGATCAAGGGGTTATGTGTGTTCCCTCAGTGTGTTCTACCTGTAGGGGGGTGGCCTGGCAAGGACATGACAGAGATCACTGTTCCCAAAGACTGGGAACAGTAGATCTCTGTCATGTCATGTGTTTAACCACTTCAGCCCCGGACCAATTGGCAGCCAAAGGACCAGGCCCCTTTTTGCGATTCGGCACTGCGTCACTTTAACTGACAATTGCGCGGTCGTGCGACGTGGCTCCCAAACAAAATTGGCGTCCTTTTTTTCCCACAAATAGAGCTTTCTTTTGGTGGTATTTGATCGCCCCTGCGGTTTTTATTTTTTATAAACAAAAATAGAGCGACAATTTTGAAAAAAATGCAATATTTTTTACTTTTTGCTATAATAACTATCCCCAAAAAATATATAAAAAAAACATTTTTTTTTCCTCAGTTTAGGCCGATACGTATTCTTCTACATATTTTTGGTAAAAAAATCGCAATTAGCGATTATTGATTAGTTTGCGCAAAAGTTATAGCGTTTACAAAATAGGGGATAGTTTTATAGCATTTTTATTAATATTTTTTTTTTACTAGTAATGGCGGCGATCAGCGATTTTTATTGTGACTGCGACATTATGGCGGACACATCGGACATTTTTGACACATTTTTGGGACATTTGTCATTTATACAGAAATCAGTGCTATTTAAATAGCACTGATTCCTATGTAAATGACAGTGGCAGTGAAGGAGTTAACCACTAGGGGGCGGGGAGGAGTCAGTGTGACGTGTTGTGTTTTTTTTTTTACAGTAGGGGGCGTGGCTGTACGTCTGACGTCATTGATCGGCTTTCCCGATGACAGGGAACAGCCGATCAATGACAGGCAGTGTAGGAAGCCCCGGGAGAGGTTTGTTTACACAAACCTCTCCCCGTTCTTCAGCTCCGTAACCCGATCGCGGGATACCAGCGGCGATCGGGTCCGCTGGTCCCGCGGCCGTGGTCACGGAGCTCCCGACCGGAGCGCGCGACCCACAGGTAGGCACATGCATGATCACGTACAGGTACGTGATTTTGCCTGCCCGTGCCATTTTGCCGACGTATATCGGCGTTAGGCGGTCGGGAAGCGGTTAATAAGGCAGATCCCCATTCTGCCTCTATACTAGGCGATCGCAGGTCGCCGGTGGACATTGAGTCCCCCGACCAGCGGGCACGCTTCCTCAGCATGCAGCGGGCATGAGCACACGCCGCCATACAGCTACGGCAATTTGAGCAGGAGAGCCGACCTGCCGCCGCTGAACGACTTTTTCTGTTTCATCATATAACAACGACGGCAGGTCGGTAAGTGGTTAAAGTTAGTCGCAGCCAGGTCGGCCCTTCGAAAAGGGGAGGGCGAGTGAAGGCAGGTTAAAATATGTGGGCTTTAGTGAGATAGTGGCTGGCCCAAGCCAGGGGGAAGATGGTTAAGTGATGCAAGTCCATCTGGGGGAAAGCTGAGGTTCAGCAGTCCTTGGTTGGTTCTGTTCCCACTCACGGATCATGGCATCAGGACTGCTGCTCCTGGCAGGCCACTGAAGGCTCTGAGATTTTCGGAGGACATCCAAGCCATGGAGAATACCAAAATGGACTATAACCTCATGGAGGTAGGCCTGGGCAGCCACACAACTGAAGTTAGTTTAGGGGCAAAGACATTGTTCATATTGAACTATTATGTTGAAACTTATTCAATAAAATAACTTTAACCGTTCTGAGTCTGGTCTGAAGTCATTTAAAGGGCTGCACGAAGGGTGCTGGTGTATAAAAGAACCAGGGTCTGTAAAACACATATGCTTTGGGAAGATCCATTATGGAGACAAAACTTAATTTATTGTTGCCACCGTCCCACTATATTATATATAAAGGTAAGTACCCCCCGGTAAAAAAGGGACTATAAGGGGGAACTTTTTGAAGAAATACAAATATTTTAGAAAAATAGAAAATGTATTAAGTAAAAACCCTGTAATAAACAAACATGACAGTGATGCACAGAGTAATATGCAGTATTCATTTGTAGCATATGAGCAAAACAACACAACACTTCTCCTGTAACCCGACACGTTTTGGGATATTCAAGATAAATCCCTTCTTCAGGGAAATGGAGGAGACAATAATTGGAAATGCTCTGAAACAGAAAAACAAAATAAAATCTAGACTTACAGAAAGAAGAAAGACAATGTCAAACATGGAAAACATGGCTATAAAGAATGTACATACTGGTACTATTTCATGAAATAGTCTTAGTCCGTAGGGTTCAATATTGAGTTGGCCCCCCTTTTGCAGCTATAACAGCTTCAACTCTTCTGGGAAGGCTGTCCACAAGGTTTAGTAGTGTCTCTATGGGAATGTTTGACCATTCTTCCAGAAGCGCATTTGTGAGGTCAGATACTGATGTGGACGAGAAGGCCTGGCTCCCAATCTCCACTCTAATTCATCCCAAAAGTGTTCTATTGGGTTGCGGTCAGGCATCTGTGCAGGCCAGTCAAGTTCCTTCAACCCAAACTTGCTTATCCATGTCTTTATGGACCTTGTTTGTGCACTGGTGCACAGTCATGTTGGAACAGGAAGGGTCCATCCCCAAACTGTTCCCTCAAAGATGGAAGCATGAAATTGTCCAAAATGTCTTGGTATGCTGACGCCTTAAAAGTTCCCTTCACTGGAACCAAGGGGCCAAGCCCAACCCCTGAAAAACAACCCCACATCATAATTCCCCCTCTACCAAATGATTTGGGCTAGTGCACAAAGCAAGCCCATAAAGACATAGATGAGCGAGTTTGGGGTGGAGGAACTTGACTGGCCTGCATATACTCCTGATTAGAGCTGAGAATGTTAACCAGGCCTTCTACTCCACATCAGTGCCTGACCTCACAAAAGTGCTTCTGGAAGGATGGTCAAACATTCCCATAGACACACTCCTAAACTTTGTGGACCGCCTTTCCAGAAGAGCTGAAGCTGTTATAGCTGCAAAGGGTGGGCCAGCTCAATATTGAACCCTACAGACTAAGACTGGGATGCCATTAAAGTTCATGTGTGTGTAAAGGCAGGTGTCACAATACTTTTGGTAATACTGTATAGTGTGTATACCATTACCTTTTGGTGTCAGGATTCTTCCCTGTTACAGCAAACTGGATCTCTTTTCATAAGATAAGATGTTTGCCTTCCTCTGGATCAACTTTGGGTTTAGGGTCCTGTGGATGAAGGTTTTTAATTTAATTTTCTATTAAACAAATTCAGTGGACATGTGTCTTCTTTCAATCTAACTAGGTAACTCTGAAATGTAATACTAGGCACTGCAATGTACCATAACCAATTGTTCTCTAGCACTCACTGCAGGCCTCCTGTCAGAAACCATGAATCAGACCGAGACAGAAGTGCAGTTAAAAATCACACTTGTTTAATAATAATTGTAAAAGGTAAACAGAGCAACGTAGTTAAATCATAGCCAGAGTTTGGTAACCAGAACGGATAGTCAAACAAGCCAGGATGTCAGGGAGCCAGAGATCAGCGTACTTCAGGACAGATCAGGAAACCAGAGAATCGGCGTGGTGGAACAGTGAGCAGGATCAGGAACCAGAAGGGACGTCAGCCAAGTGAGTCTTCAACAGGTACAGTCGAGAGTCTCTGGATGTGTTGACCAAGGCGAAGGCAGAGAGGAATAGAACTGAACAGCTTAAGTAGCCAGCAGGACTGACAAACAGGATATTATTATCAGGTGAGTCACTGTATAAAAGATTGGAGCTGGCAATTAACCGACAGCTGAGCAGCCTGCTCTGAGAAGGAAGGGCTTAGCCCAGCCCTGACACCTCCAAACCAAGGCCATTTGTATCCTAGATTGCTAGATGAGCTGAATCCTCTGCTCTCCAACAGCAGAAGACAACTTGTCAATTAGGAGCTCAGAATAAATAAGGCTGTTAATTCCTACATTTGATACCTTTTAAGACCTCTTCTTAAGGCACCTTCATACAGATTTCGCCTTTAGCTAAGGGCAGCTGTAGATCATTGGTTTAGACCTAAATCATTATGAACTGCAGAAGGGCCATACTCACAAGAGCTCCAAAAAAGTAGGTATTTCTGTATGTAAAGAAAAATCATGTTTATGCAGTCGCTGACCATGACTTGCCCCTTAATGCCTTTTATAACTCATTAATGATGACCCATTTCTGTGATTGACAGCTTCACTAGCCACAATGAAGCAGAGGGGGCACTAGTGTAGCAACACTGTCTCAGGGATATAGACTGCTTAAAAAAAAAAAACTAGCAGAGGGTAACTATTGCCTACTCTGAAATAGAAAAATAGGTTGTAGTATTTTATAACTTGATGTACAACTGACTAGAGGTAGCCTTTAAAACTGTATATGAAACCATGGTAATAAAATATGGGCAGCACAGTGGTGTAGTGGTTAGCACTTTCACCTAGCAGCAAACAGGTCGCTGGTTCGAATTCCAACCACGACACTAGATGCCTGCTGGAGTTTGTATGTTCACCCTGTGCCTGCGTGGGTTTCCTCCTACACTCCAAAGACATACTGGTAGGTTAATTGGATCCTGTCTAAATTTACCCTACTATGTGTATGCATGAATGTGAGTTAGGAACCTTAGATTGTAAGCTTCTTGAAGGCAGGGACTGATGTGAATGTACAATATACAGTATCCAACAAAAGTGAGTACACCCCTCACATTTTTTTAAATATTTTATTATATCTTTTCATGTGGCAACAGTGAAGAAATTACACTTTGCTACAATGTAAAGTAGTAAGTGTACAGCTTTTATAACAGTGTAAATGTGCTGTCCCACCAAAATAACTCAACACACAGCCATTAATGTCTAACAAAAGCGAGCACACCCCTAAGTGAAAATGTCCAAATTGGGGCAAAAGTGTCAATATTTTGTGTGGCCACCATTATTTTCCAGCACTTCCTTAACCCTCTTGGGTTCACCAGAGTTTCACAGGTTGCTACTGGAGTCCTATTCCACTCCTCCATGACGACATCACGGAGGTGGTGGATGTTAGAGACCTTGCGCTCCTCTACCTTCTGTTTGAGGATGCCCCACAGATGCTCAATAGGTTTTAGGTCTGGAGACATGCTTGGTCAGTCCATCACCTTTACCCTCAGCATTTTTAGCGAGGCAGTGGTTGTCTTGGAGGTGTGTTTGGGGTCGTTATGTTGGAATACTGCCCTGCGTCCCAGTCTCCAAGGGAGGGGTTCATGCTCTGCTTCAGTATGTCACAGTACATGTTGAAATTCATGGTTCCCTCAATGAACTGTAGCTCCTCACTGTCGGCAGCACTCATGCAGCTCCAGACCACGACGCTCCCACTACCATGCTTGACTGTAGGCAAGACACACTTGTCTTTGAACTCCTCACCTGGCTGCCGCCGTACACGCTTGACACCATCTGAACCAAATAAGTTTATCTTGATCAGACCAAGATAAGTTTCCAGTATTCCATGTCCTTACTCTGCTTGTCAAACTGTTTACAGGCTTTCTTGTGCATCATCTTTAGAAGAGGCTTCCTTCTGGAATGACAGCCATGCAGACCAATTTGATGCAATGTGCGGCATTTGGTCTGCGCACTGACAGGCTGACCCCCCACCCCTTCAACCTCTGCAGCAATGCTGGCAGCACTCATATGTCTATTTCCCAAAGACAGCCTCTCGACATGATGCTGAGCACGTGCACTCAACTTCTTTGGTCGACCATGACCAGGCCTGTTCTGAGTGGAATCTGTCCTATTAAACTGCTGTATAGTCTTGGCCTTCGTGCTGCAGCTCAGTTTCAGGGTCTTGACAATCTTCTTATAGCCTAGGCCATCTTTATGTAGAGCAACATTTCTTTTTTTCAGATCCTCAGAGAGTTCTTTGCCATGAGGTGCCATGTTGAACTTCCAGTGACCAATATGAGAGAGTGAGATCTATAACACACCTGCTCCCCATTCACACCTGAGACCTTGTAACACGAGTCACATGACACCGGGAAGGGAAAATTACTAATTGGGCCCAATTTGGACATTTTCATTTAGGGGTGTACTCACTTTTGTTGCCAGAGGTTTAGACATTAATGGCTGTGTGTTGAGTTATTTTGATGGGTCAGCAAGCTGTACACTCACTACATTGTAGCAAAAGTGTAATTTCTTCAGTGTTGTCACATGAAAAGCTATAACAAAATATTTACAAAAATGCGAGGCGTGTACTCACTTTTGTGAGATACTGTATATGTAAAATGCTGCGTAAATTGACGGAGCTATACAAGTACCAGAAAAAAATTTAATATAGACTTACTGAAAATACACCAACGTTTTTTTATGTGTTATATACTATTTTGTACATAAATTATAGCATGAATGATCAAGGTAAAAATGTAGATTTAAAATGCTTGGTATTCCCAGTTGTTTCTTTCATTTTATTTTTATTTATTTTTTTACACTATTTCGCAAAGATCAATAACATGTTATTGCATGCCAATAAATAGCCATGCAATACTCACGGAATACATGATAACATCGACCTTTAAACTTCAAAATAAAACTATAGAGTGTGTTAACTTGATATTTTAGGCACATTCTGAGCAACTCTGATTATAGCCCTCCAAATTGGCATATGTTAACACCATTTACAGTATGAAAAAAGCCCTGTTAAAAACACGCCATTTAAAGATAAAAGATTGTTATCCTACAAAAAGGGCATCCAAAGCTTTCATAATAAACCTAACTCCAACTATTATTATCCCCATGGCAGTAATATAGAGAAAACAACATCAATTCTTGCTTTAGGTAAGAACACATTATTTCCTTGGTTTAATAGAGTCCTGTAAATCCGGACTTTTGTCTGCATGGAATAATGCAGGCTCTATTAAGGCCGTTTATGTTCTGTGCCATCTGCAAGACAGCCACATCATTAAGGAGACGTAGGGTACCTATAATTGAAACAAGATGCTGAAAGTATTAATATTTTATGTCCTTTCAAAAATAATAACCTGAAAGGTTAATGTCCCCTTAAAAACACACAGCTTGTTTCTAAGGAGGGTTCATTAACAATGAGTAGATGTGTTTACTTAGGTAGAGCTCAAGGCTGCTAGCTCTCCTGGTAATGGTTCCATATGTGGAACATTACAGGCAATTTTACATGTTTTCTCTCCTTACATTCCTCCAGGTAATGTTGCTTTCAACTCAAGAAAAATACATATCCGAGTATTGCACTTTGGGGAAAAAATACACAAAGATCTGAGATTATCAGAGGCATAAAAATATATTAAAAAGGAAATCATTTAGCAGGGGGTTCTCTGAGACATGGATGTTTTCATTCCCCAACCAACCACACAAAGTTACATTAGTCTAAGCCCAAATGGGGGAATTAGCTGGAAAAATTGGGATTTCCTACTATTTTATGCTGATGCAGCAAGGATTTGCTAACACCGCATTTTTCATTCTACTCTGTACACTACACATATAGACATTTTCCGAGTGTATAAAATGAAACGTCTTGTGGCACACAATGGGAATAAAAGAGAATAGGGAGAGCTTTACAGAATAGCGTCTGGCACATGTTCAGAATGAAGACATACTATTTTGACACTTTTAGCTGCTGAGCCAAGTTTTATGTTTAAGAAATTATAGATTTCATAATAAACATAACTGTATTTTCTTGGAACTCTACTCACTTATCACAAAGTATCAGAATAATATTCTGCAAAGTTTTAGACCCACATAGGTTTTATCCCCTTCTTGCTCACACCAATTTTCAGCACTCTCACATTTTGAATGACAATTAGTCATGCAACACTGTACTCATATGAAATACATTTTTCTTTTTTCACACAAACAGAGCTTTCTTTTGGTGGTATTTAATCACAAAGGGGGAACGGAGATTCGCTGTCCAAGGACCACGGCTATGGAATGCTCTACCAACCGACATTCGCATGGAAGAAAACCACCAGGCCTTCAGGAAGAAACTCAAGACCTACCTCTT
Organism: Lithobates sylvaticus; assembly: GCA_028564925.1. Classification (NCBI taxonomy): domain Eukaryota; kingdom Metazoa; phylum Chordata; class Amphibia; order Anura; family Ranidae; genus Lithobates; species Lithobates sylvaticus. Next base: position 330,381,081 of record CM053028.1, on the reverse strand, counting down.
CTAGAAGCTCGACAACCAAACGCCAATACAGCGCCTTGAGGCGATTCAGTTCGCATTGTAGCGCTATACAGTGGTGTGAAAAAGTGTTTGCCCCCTTCCTCATTTCCTGTTCCTTTGCATGTTTGTCACACTTAAGTGTTTCGGAACATCAAACCAATTTAAACAATAGTCAAGGACAACACAAGTAAACACAAAATGCAATTTGTAAATGAAGGTGTTTATTATTAAAGGTGAAAAAAAATCCAAACCATCATGGCCCTGTGTGAAAAAGTGATTGCCCCCCTTGTTAAAACATACTATAACTGTGGTTGTCCACACCTGAGTTCAATTTCTCTAGCCACACCCAGGCCTGATTATTGCCACACCTGTTCACAATCAAGGCATCACTTAAATAGGAGCTGCTTGACACAGTAAGGTCCACCAGAAGATCCTTAAAAGCTACACATCATGCCGAGACCCAAAGAAATTCAGGAACAATTGAGAAAGAAAGTAATTGAGATCTATCAGTCTGGAAAGGGTTATAAAGCCATTTCCAAAGCTTTGGGAATCCAGCGAACCACAGTGAGAGCCATTATCCACAAATGGCGAAGACATGGAACAGTGGTGAACCTTCCCAGGAGTGGCCGGCCGCCCAAAATTACCCCAAGAGCGCAGCGACGACTCATCCAAGAGGTCACAAAAGACCCCACAACAACGTCCAAGGAACTGCAGGCCTCACTTGCCTCAGTTAAGGTCAGCGTTCATGCCTCCACCATCAGGAAAAGACTGGGCAAAAATGGCCTGCATGGCAGAGTTCCAAGGAGAAAACCACTGCTGAGCAAAAAGAACATCAAAGCTCGTCTCAATTTCTCCACAACACATCTTGATGATCCCCAAGACTTTTGGGACAACATTCTGTGGACCGATGAGACAAAAGTGGAACTCTTTGGAAGGTGTGTGTCCAAGTATATCTGGCGTAGAAGGAACACTGCATTTCAGAAAAAGAACATTATACCAACAGTAAAATATGGTGGTGGTAGTGTGATGGTCTGGGGCTGTTTTGCTGCTTCAGGACCTGGAAGACTTGCCGTGATAAACAGAACTATGAATTCTGCTGTCTACCAAGAGATCCTGAAGGAGAATGTCCGACCATCTGTTCGTGTACTCAAGCTGAAACAAACTTGGGTTCTGCAGCAGGACAATGGTCGGGGTGTGACCGGATGTGAGGAGAGAGGGCTGAGTGCTGAGGAGTGCTGAGGAGATGCAAGGAGAGTTGGTGTGAGAAGGAACGCTGCTGTGCAACCCCCTCCCCCTTCTAGCTTCTGGATGAAGCCGTCATGAGAAGCTATGGTATGCTATGAGCTGCCTCCTGCTCCCTGCCCCCCACGCTGAACACGCTGTGTGTAATCTCCTTCTCACAGTCCTCTGCTTGTGGGGGAAAGGTAAAGGAAAAAAGCCCAGCAAGGTTTGCCAAAGGACTGTTACTAAGATTCACTGTGTGACTTGGACTCTCTGTTGCAAAAGATTGAAAACTACCTGCTGACCCCACATAGACCTTCAGTGCTGGACATGTGAGTAACATGCAATGGAATAAAGGGGAAACATAGCGATGCTGTCTAGTGCCTGCGCCTTATAAACTGTCATTAATGATGAAATGAAGTGAATGAAAGCCATATTGTTCATATTGGTGTCACAAGGCGGACTTTCTTTATCAGCTGAGAGAGATAGTATATACTATCTACTAAAGGTGTTTTGCTACCAGTGCTTTCATGCAGGAAAACTGTGAGTTCAAAAATGCTATATGCCTGGCTGCTGGCACCCACACATAAGTAAAAGGAAAAAACTGGCCTGTCTGGCTGTCAAGGCTCTTATATATGAAGTAATACCACTAATATACCGCTGATATATGAACGTCAACTGACCACCTGGCTGGCTGTCTGTATACTTCCACGTGAAAAATCTCTCATCTTGCTTGCCATTTATAAAGCCGCCAAGGACTATGTATACCTACTAAAGGTCCAATTATGTATGTAAGAGCTGGAGCGGACATTGTATACTGCTGAGCGCATGTTTTACTACCAGTACTTTCATGCAGGAAAACTGTGATTTCAAAAATGCTGTGCGCCTGGCTGCCTGCACACATACATAAGTAAAAAGAAAACACTGGCCTGCCTGGCTGTTAAGGCTTTTATACATGAAGTAATACCGCTGATATACCGCTGATATATGAATATCAACTGACCTCCTAGTTGGCTGTTTGTATACCCCCACGTGAAAAATCTCTCCTCTTGCTTTCTATTTATATATCTGCCAGGGGCTATGTATGTAAGAGCTGGAGCGGACATTGTATACTGTTGAGTGCATGTTTGGCTATCAGTGCCTTCATGCAGGTAAACTGTGATTTCAAAAATGTTGTGTGCCTGGCTGCTTGCACCCATACACAGTATACATAAGTAAAAGGAAAACATTGGCCTGTCTGGCTGTTAAGGCTCTTATACATGAAGTAATACTGTTGATATACTGCTGATACATGAATGTCAACGGACCACCTGGCTGGCTGCCCGTATACCCCCACGGGAAAAATCTCTTTGCTTGCTTGCTGTACCCGCTGGTAGTGCTTAGTAGTTAACTGCGCTGTTTGTGTTCTATCTGAAATAAGGAGGAGAGGGTGATCTCTCTCCCGAGGACTATATTTGGAAGATCTGTTGCTGCTGACATAACTACGGTTGAGCGTAACCTCGGCCGCTTTCCCTTTTTTTTTTTTTTTTTTTTTTTTTTTTTTTTCTCCTTTCGCTGGCCGCTCTGGCCCCTGGTGTTGAAAAAGCCTTTTTTTTTCCTCTCGGCTCCTGGCTTGTGCTCCTATATGAGAAGAACTGCTGCTGATACAGGACCCCCTTAGCAACCGCTTACCTGACCATCTGCGTGGTTTCTTCTTTTTTTTTTTTTTTTTTTTTTTTTTTTTTTTTTTTCTCTCCCTCCGACCCCCGTGCTTAGAAGAGGGGGGAAAAGGGGGGGAAGGGAAATATAAATATTGTGTGAAATAAGAGGAGAAGGGAAAATGCAGCAGCTACGATCTGCAAAAGATAAAGATAAAAGTGTCCAACAAGCAGGTATGGCTGCTGCAGCAAAACTAGAGCAATTTGCACACACAACTGGGCATACACTGGGGCAACCCATGCCGCCGTCTCCCCCAAAAAAAGGGACTCAGTCCAAAATCCAACAAGGAGGTACAGGAGAGAGAAAGAGTCAAGGGCAGAGCCAATCAAATGCGGCAACACCAAGGGCCCAGGGGGTAAAGACACAGACACAGGGAAGTAAAAACACCGTGGCCGCAGATCAAAATATAAAAACAAGCATAGAAGCAATTGGGGTTGGGGCAGGACCCGCCCCACCTCTGGAGAAAGAACCCACATTAATGGACATTTTTAAAGCAGTTAAAACCTCAAATGACTCGCTCAAAGACTTGGGCGAACAGATGAGGGGGGTCAAAGAGGACTTGGCACTGGTAAGACAAGACATGCAAAGGATAGCTGAGAGAACCACAGTATTGGAAGGAAGGATCAGCCAGGTGGAGGATGATGTTCTTCCACTGGTTAAAGAGATGAAGAACATGAGGGAGCAGTTACACCGGCAAGCCGTTAAATTGGAAGAAATCGAGAACAGGAGTCGTAGAGATAACATTAGGATAGTGGGAATGCCTGAGAAGAGTGAAGGATCCAACCCTACTGAATTTTTGGAAGGCTGGTTAACTGAGACCTTTGGGAGAGAATCCTTTTCAAGATCATTTAGCATCGAAAGAGCACATAGGGTGCCGTTCCGCCCACCACCAGCAGGAGGCTATCCACGAACCCTGTTAATGAAGTTCCTTAATTTTAAGGACAAAGTGACACTTCTGCGAAAAGCCAGGGACAGAGGGAATATCTTTTTTAATGGGATTAAAATTTCTTTCTATTCAGATTTCTCTCAGGAGCTCCAAAAACGTAGGGCAGAATTCACCCAGGTCAAACGTTCACTACAAAAGTTTAAAATTCAATATGCTCTTTTATACCCGGCCAAACTGAGGGTAACGGCCCTGGGGGAAACCCGGTACTTTGAGGATCCAGGAGGGGTAGAGAAATGGGTGGAGGAGAACAGGGAAAGGTTACTGGCATTATGATAAGTTGTGGTACTCAGAATAGATTACACGAGGGGGGGGGGGGGGGGGGGGGGGTTGGCACAGTGGACGGGTACGAGAGGATGTTGATAAGGGTGTATGTGAAGAAAGGGTTAAGAGTATGGGATAAGGTCACTGGTAGTCCCCGGGGGGTTCACCGAGAGAGGTGGGGGGGGGGGAGGGGGGGAGGGATGGGTATGGGTAATATTTCAGATCAAAGGTGTGTAAAGGGTCAAGGGAAAAAGGGTACATCCACTGATAAAAAAGAGAGAATCACGGTAGACGCACAGAAGTGGGAAGTAAAAAGGGAGACACATAGAGCTTTTCAACGGGGAACCACTAGGATAATGGGTGAAAACACTGCTATAGAGATAAAATACTACTGATTAAAATACATTGGGTGAAAAATGATGCAATCTAAAATATTAAGAATTGGGTCATGGAATATAAGAGGGTTAGGCACAGCGGGTAAGAGGGCAATAGTGTTTTCTATGATGAGGAACTATGGGATTGATGTGGCTTGCCTGCAGGAAACCCATTTGACAAAAGAAACAGCCCAACAACTACAAAGGCAGAATGGGGTATACCAATTTCAGTACCACTCGGTTTATGGCTCATACAGTAGAGGGGTTAGCATAATGGTGAAGAAAGGGGTGAATTTTTCCTGCATGCAAGCCATCTCAGATGAAATTGGCCGGTATATTTTTCTTTGTTGTCAAATTGAAGATAAAAAGATGGTGATAGCAAATGTGTATGTCCCCCCCCCATTTAAAATGGAGATCATGCTTAAATTAAACGAGTTCCTGTTGGATAAGCAGGGAACACCAATCATAATAATAGGTGACTTTAACCAGGTATTGGATTACAATATGGACAGATTCCCAGCCCAGAGGGTAGCAGAAAACATGAAGAAAGGGCAGTTGAGTCGGTTTATGGAGGAGGTGGGTTGGATAGACTTCTGGAGGGTGCGGAACCCTGACGCTCAGCAATTTTCTTGCTGGTCGGCCACACACTCCACCCTCTCCAGAATTGATATGGTGATGGGAAACGATAGGGCATTGGAGCTGGTAGAAGCAGTTGAGTATTGGCCAAGGGGGATCTCGGACCACTCCCCTCTTATGCTTAGTTTAAAGATAGGGAGGGAGGAAATATTGAGGGGGTGGAAAATTAACCCGTGCTGGTTTGAGATACTCAGAAGTATAGATACCATCCCACCAACACTGAGAGAATTTATTGTAGTCAACGCAAACACAGCAGAATCAGGGATTATATGGGATACCCTTAAGGCTTTCTTGAGGGGATTATTAATTCAGCAGGTGGCGAAGTACAACAAGGGGGTAAGGGCACAGGAAGAAAATAAAAGGAGGGAAGCGGCTGCAGCGGAGGCTAATTATATTCTAGCCCCAACAATGGAAGGGAAAGAAAAATGGCTGGAAAAACAACAGGAATATAAATTATGTGTAATCCAGAGAGTCGAGACCAAACAGTTGTTACAGAGGCAGGAGGCCTTCATGGAAGGAGAGATGGTGGGGAGGATGTTGGCCCAGGTGGCAAGGGCGAACAGGGCCCCCAGTAATGTATCAGCTATTCGAAGTAGAGACGGGGGGGTAACCTCGAACTCCAAAAGTATACTGGAAAGCTTTGAGGAGTTCTATAGGGACTTATACTCCGCACGAGTAAGGGGAGCGGGGAGATCAATGATGGAGAGTTTTTTGGGGAAGGTAGCCCTTCCGAAGATAACACTTGAAGAAAGAGTTGGTCTGGATTCCCCAATAACGCTCTCCGAATTACAACAGGCTGTAGCCGACATGGCAAATCAAAAGTCTCCGGGTCCGGATGGTCTCCCAACGGAAACGTATAAATACTATGGGGATATCCTGCTCCCGGAACTGTTGAAGGTTTTAGGGGGGGCAATGGAGGTGGGTTATCTCCCTGAGTCAATGAGAGAAGCTACCATTATCGTACTTCATAAGGAAGGGAAAGATCCCCTAGATGCCGCTTCGTATAGGCCAATCTCCCTTTTGTGCACGGATGCAAAAATTCTAGCTAAAGTTATCTCAGCTAGAATGGATAAAGTTATTTCAAAATTGGTCCACCCTGATCAGTCTGGGTTCATGGCAAACCGATCAACCAGTACAAATATAAGGAGAGCTTTTTTAAATCTTTAAACGCCAACAGATAATATAGGGTCGAAGGCGATATTATCATTGGATGTGACCAAAGCCTTCGACTCTATAGAGTGGGAATACATTTGGCGTATACTGGAAGAGTTTGGATTTGGACCCACGCTGATCGGGTGGATCAAGATGCTCTATGACAGACCAGTAGCTAGATTAAAAATTAACAATAGATTTTCAAATCAAATAAAATTGGAAAGGGGAACCAGGCAGGGGTGCCCTTTATCGCCCTTGCTCTTTGCGCTAGCTATGGAGCCCCTTGCGGAGTACATCAGAAGGAGCCCTGACATTGTAGGTTTCCGTAGGATCTCAGGAGAAGAGCGTATAGCATTATATGCTGATGATATATTGCTCTTCCTGGGGGACATAGAACACTCATTGGAGGAAGCAATGAAAGCTGTGGAGAGGTTTGGTAGTTTCACGGGTCTAGAGATCAACTGGACGAAGTCAGAGCTCCTTCCGATGGCCGAAATAAGGGAAGGGATGCTAAGGAATAGCCCTAAATTAGCAGTCGTAGATTCCCTTAAATATTTAGGGATCAGGATAACAAGAGACCCCAATCAATACTTGCATAATAATCTGATACCAATATTGGGGAAGTTTAGGGAGAAAATTAAAACATGGAAATCCCTCCCCCTGTCTAGTGCCGGTAGATGTTCATTAATAAAAATGATTTGGCTGCCCCAACTGTTGTATGTGCTCCATAATGCCCCCATATGGATCCCCAGAAAATGGTTTGATAAAATCGAGAGTCTATTTAGGGAATTGGTGTGGAAGGGGGGACAGGCAAGAATACGGCTTCGGACTCTGCAACTCCCTTCAGGGGAAGGGGGTCTTGCACTGCCCAATCCTGAGATATACTATTTAGCGTCTCAGTTACAACAATTAGTGGGATGTTGTGCCCAAGAGGGAGGGTCCCCTAATGGAAAAATTCTTTTGACAGGCGCGCTACACGAGACCATAATAGAAACTTTAGAGGCAGGGTCGTTTGGGGCTAAGAACCCAACAACAAAAATGGTCAGTAAAGTTTGGAAAGTCGTCAAAAAAAAGTTAAAATATATGGAGACTAACATATATACCCCAATCTGGAACAATAGCAACCTACAGGAATTACGTATAATGGGGAAAATCAGGGAGTGGGAAAATAGGGGAATTAAAAAAGTGAGCCAAATATACGATGGTCAGGCCATAAAAAAATTCGAAGTACTAAAAAGGGAATTTGATATCCCCCAGAATACACAGTTTAGTTATCTTCAAATAAGCCATGCCCTAGAAGCCCAGTTTCGAAACCAACCTATGGTATGGGAGGAACTACCAGTGCTACAGGTTATTGGGGAGCCAGGATCCACTAAAGGATTAATATCTGTGATATATAAACTACTGAACAGAGGGACCCTAGGCGAAGTAAAGCTGCTGGAGGTAAAAAAAAAATGGGAACAGGATCTAGGTGCCATTCCACAGGGACAATGGAAGAGAATACTAGAACTAGCCCCGATGATATCGGTTTCGCCCGCCCAGAAATTCTCACATCTGATGCTACTCAACAGAGCGTATTATACACCAAAGCTGTTATGTAAATTTGGAAGAAGGCCTAATGATAAGTGTCCGAGGTGCCAGGGGCAGGGGGACCTGGTCCATATGGTATGGAGATGCCCCAAGCTCTTCCGGTACTGGGAAGGGGTGACAAAAGTATTGAAGAGCATATTTAAAAAAGAAGTGGAAAGGGAAGTGGTACTTTGTATCCTGGGGTATAGACAGGAAAAGGGTGAAACAAAAAGTACAACAGTGGCAATATTAAGGGGCATGTATCAGGCCAGGAAGATGATAATGATGAGATGGCAATCACAGATGCCACCCACAGTAAAGAATTGGATCGATATAATGAATGAAACCCTCCCGAAGGAGAGAGCCGCGTACATAAAGAGATATAATATGAAAGAATTTGATAGGATGTGGAGACCATGGATAGAGGGAATACACCAGATACAGCTGGAATAGAGGGGGGGTGGGGGGGAGGCGGGAAAGGGGGGATAATGAGACAGGAGTAAATCCAGGCAATATTACTCAAAAAGCGGCTCCCTCCTTTTTAGTGGAGGGAATATAGAGTGCTCTTTTTTTATCTTCATAAAGAGATATACCTATGTGTTAAGTACAAAATGTATGTAAAAAAGATACTGGTCCTGGAATATTGTGTTGAGGTGTAAACATGTTTTATAGATGGAAAAACTAATAAAGATTATAATTAAAAAAAAAAGAGATCCTGAAGGAGAATGTCCGACCATCTGTTCGTGTACTCAAGCTGAAACAAACTTGGGTTCTGCAGCAGGACAATGATCCTAAACACACCAGCAAGTCCACCACCGAATGGCTGAAGAAAAACAAAATGAAGACTTTGGAGTGGCCTAGCCAAAGTCCTGACCTGAATCCTATTGAGATGTTGTGGTATGACCTTAAAAAGGCCGTTCATGCTCGAAAACCCTCTAATGTAACTGAATTAGGACAATTCTGCAAAGATGAGTGGGCCAAAATTCCTCCAGGACGCTGTAATAGCCTCATTGCACGTTATCGCAAACGCTTGGTTGCGGTTGTTGCTGCTAAGGGTGGCCCAACCAGTTATTAGGTTTAGGGGGCAATCACTTTTTCACACAGGGCCATGATGGTTTGGATTTTTTTTCACCTTTAATAATAAACACCTTCATTTACAAATTGCATTTTGTGTTTACTTGGGTTGTCCTTGACTATTGTTTAAATTGGTTTGATGTTCCGAAACACTTAAGTGTGACAAACATGCAAAGGAACAGGAAATGAGGAAGGGGGCAAACACTTTTTCACACCACTGTACAAGTTATTCATTCATTCATTCACCACTGCGTTTTTTATTTGTTGCTAAATAAAAAATAGTTTTCGTTTTCTTCATGAAGTTTCACCAAAATCTATACTGCTACATTTCTTCTTTTATAATAACCCAAATCCATGTATATTATATGGTCTCTGTGAAAAGTTATAGAGTCCAAAAGCTATGGTACCAATCATTAAAAATGAATCACACCTGTGGTGTATCTCATTTCTTGAGGCCCTAACATGCCAAGACATTACATATACCCCAAATTAACCCTTTTTGGAAAGTAGACAGTCCAAGGTATTTAGCAAGAGGCATGGTGAGTTTTTCGAAGTTGCAATTTTTTCGCACAATTATTTGGAAAATAAAGAAATGAAATACCATTTGTTTTTTCACAAAAATGTCATATTAAGTTATTTCTCACACATGGCATAGGCATATTTGCAAACATTATATATATTTTTTTTTTAGCAAAGGCCCTAGAGAATAAAATGGTAGGTTTTGCAATTTTCTATGTCACACAGTATTTGTGCAGTAGTTTTTCAAAAGCAAATTTTCTTTCCAAAAAATTAATTGTAATGGATTTTATTGCACACAAACACAATATAATGCCCAATTTTTTTGTAAAATATAAAATAGAGTAAATAGATACCAAACATGTCAGGCTTTAAAACTGCGCACACTTGTGCAATGGCTACAAACTATGGTATTTAAAAATCTCCATAGGCCACGCTATATAAGGCTGGGTTCACACTTATGGGAATTGGATATGGGTTTTCCTTCGCATAACAGGAAACTATGACCGGCTCTCAATGGAGACAGTTCACACATCTCCGGGGTGGCTGCAGAGCAGATTGCACACGGCTCCTGTGCGTCTTTGGCTCCGTTTTAGGTCCGAATTCAGGCAAAAATTCAGGCCTGATTCATCCCTGAAATGGAGAACAGGGATGCACCGGACCCCTACTGTGAGCCGCATCCGAATTAAGTGTGAACCCAGCCTAAAGCCTCGTACACACAATCAGATTTTTGGCAGGGAATTGTGTGATGACAGACTGTTGGCCTAAAATCCGACCGTTAGTACGCTCCATCAGACAATTTCGGCAGACAACGGTCTGTTTTTCTATCATCTGTACACAAGTCTGTCACACAAAAGCTGAAAGTACAATGCTCGTAATCATTGCTCACCAAACACAACATTAGCAGAAGGTGCCCAAACGGTGGCGCTCAGACAAAAGTCTGACGCTTTGCTGACCAACAATCTGATCGAACGTACCAGGCTTTAGCCTTTACAGGTTACCAATTTAAAGTTGCAAAGGAGGTCTGGTGCTAGATTTATTGCCCTTGCTCTGATGTTCCTGGCAATACCTCACGTGGTGCGATCACCGCTTATGTATGTGTACAGGACCAATGCGTGTGTTTGCCTTTGCATGCGAGCACGGGGGAGGGGGGGACAGGGACACTTTAACTTTATTAATTTACTTATTTTAAAAAGTACAATAAAAAAGAGAAATAAATGTGCTAAAACTCTTTAAAGTATTGTAGCAGCGCTTAATATCCAGATAAATGAATCTGAATGCTAGGTGAATACAATAATAATAATAAATGCAATAAAAGTCCAGCAATATCCGAGATGAACGGGGAGAGAAAACACAGTTCTAATTTGTTGTCATGCAGTCTGTTAGACCATCCATCGGCACACTTCACCACGTGCAATAGGTTCCCTTATGGGGATGCACTCACCAGATATAAAACAATATAGGCATGTAATCTCCAAAAATCTCCACTCCTTCTCCACATTAACAATTCTCCTCCACAACCTCAGGTCACCAGGTCCCAGATGCCAGTTAGATCATGTTGAAAAAAATATACATCCACATAGTGTAATATTGCTTTAAACGTTTTATATTGAAACCTCCCAAATGCCCTCGTGACGAAGTCGGAAGTGACGAAATGCATCAGAGACGTAAACCAAGCAACCGGAAGTGACGTATGCGCTCCACACCTGCGTTCTACCTACCGTCCACAGGAAGAGCAATGTCGCTGCTATACTGAGCGGAACTTGTCCTAGAGGATCCGGAGAAGGGGACACAGATAGGCAGAGTGCAATTTATATTTACATTTGCCTTTTTTGAATTTTATTCTGGTACGCATAATAACATAGGGGTTATTGCTACTTGTCATTTGGGAGGTTTCAATAAAATGTTTAAATAATATTACACTATGTGGATGTATATTTTTTCAACATGATCTGACTAGCATCTGGGACCTGGTGACCTGAGGTTGTGGAGGAGAATTGTTAATGTGGAGGAGTGGAGATTCTTGGAGATTACATGCCTATATTGTTTTATATCTGGTGAGTGCATCCCCATAGGGGAACCTATTGCACGTGGTGAAGTGTGCCGGTGGATGGTCTAACAGATTGCATGACAACAACTTAGAACTGTGTTTTCTCTCCCCGTTCATCTCGGATATTGCTGGACTTTTATTGCATTTATTATTATTATTGTATTCACCTAGCATTCAGACTCATTTATCTGGATATTAAGCGCTGCTACAATACTTTAAAGAGTTTTAGCACATTTATTTCTCTTTTTTATTTTACTTTTTAATATTTTTATCTTGATTTTAAGCAGCTGCTGTTAGAGAGTGTTTTACATATTTAAGTATATTTAAAGCATTTGTTTTTTTAGATTTTAGATTTATACTTTATTATTTCCCTAAAGTATATGTTCGCAAGAATTTATCATTCATAAGGGTGCAGAGAGGTGTTTGACTTAGGGGGGCGGACATACCAAACATCCATTTTTTCACAATTTACTTATTTTAATTACATTTTTCACTGTTTCTTTAAAAAATGTTATTATTTGGTACACTGTGACAGATGTTTTTGTGCACGATACACTGTGACAGATGTTGATGGGACACTGATACAGATGTTGATGTGCATTGTGGACAGGGACAGATGGTGCTTGGTGCACGGGTGTGGCATGGCTGCAGTCTGTGTGAGCTGTGTAGTTGAACAGTAAAATCATCAGCTACACAGAGATCACTGACCCTCTCTCCTCCATCCTCACTGAGCTCAGGAGGAGAGCCAACACAGAGGCACGTGCCTCTGTTTACATTGTGTGATTGGACACAGCCATCACATAATCAGGAGGGACAATCAGAGAGCCCATATCCAGATCTGTGATGTGCTGTGTCTGAGGAACGACGTATGGATACATCCAGTCAGAACGGCGCTTGTCCCACCCGGCCATTTATGTACAGTGGCCGGGTGGGAAGCTGTTAAAGGGTTACTTTACCCTTACCAAAAAACTTGACCAAAGTTAGAGGAGCTCCAGTCTCCCCCAAAAAATTAAAAGTCAGCAGCTACAACTATTGTAGCTTCACAGCCGGGTTCCTACTGCGCATGTGTGAGTCATGCTGCGCTTTGTGAATGATCCTGCAGTCCTGTGACCTATGATCTGTCCCAGAATGTAGCGGGGCGGGGGGGGGGGGAGTCGAACAGCTCCTCACTGATCTGACTGGAAGTGGGAGCAAGTTTCTGTCAAAACCAGAAACACACTCTCCCACCAAAAATTGTCAAATGTGGGCGGGGGCGTGGCCTTTGAGATGGTCGGGTGAAGACACGTTCTGATAGAGCTCCGGGACCTCCGTACTAGACTTGACTAGAGAACTGTGAATCAACAGCAAAAAACCCGGCATGAATGCAGCATGAACACAGGCAATAGATACCATACTAGATCTGCAAAAGAAAAAGTACACCCCCGCATTATTCAAGGAGATATCCAGCAGCACTTTTCATTACCTCCACGAACACCCTCCGGTAATATACCAGAAAGAGCGCACAGCCTGGGTGGAGGTGTTACTAATAGACCTGATATTTCGGTAGCTTCTGGCTTATCTATTGGAAAAGACCATAGGATGCAGGAAGCTGGCGGTCGGAGCCCAGGTAGCGGAGCCGGTCACGCTGGTGGCGGACTTAACCTTACAAATATCCTCGGCTTACCTGATGGAGAGAGGCATGAGATACAAGACTTGGGCGTCCGAAGCCCGAGCTGCGGAGTGGGCAGCGGACCTAGCTACACATCGGGTTCTGACCTGTATGATAGAGGAGACCGTGCGACACAAGACCTAGCGCAGCCGCAGTTCGACCCACTGGAGACAGCTGATCGTGTGCGGCCTGGAGAGGAGGGAGGGCTGGAGGGAGACATCCGAGGCATCCGAATGTTACTAGACGCGCTGCCTACACACCGGGATATCGAGGCTCTAATTGGGCGACTAGAAGAGACCCACCGCCAGGACATCCAAGCGGTAAGGTCAGAAACGGCTGCTTTGATAGAGAGAGTTAAGACAGGCGAGGAACAAGTGTTTCATGTAGAGCAGAGGATGGACGTCCTGGAGAAGGCACAGACCACCCAAGTGGCTATGGCAGCAGACCTGCAGCTCTATACAGAGCAGCTTGAAGATAGAAGCCGCAGGAATAACCTTCGAGTCCGGGGTCTTCCCGAGCCACCTGGGACTGAAGATCTTAAGGTAACCTTAACGGCTCTTTTTCAGTTGATTTTGAAGTCCCCTGAGAGGATAATAGAACTGGAGAGGGTTCATAGAGGTGCGGGTCCCAAATCTAAAGATCCTGAGAGACCCAGGGACGTTATTTGCTATTTTTATCGGTATGCAGAGAAGGAGCTGATACTTAAAGCAGCCTGGGAAGCAGGGGATATGAACTTTAATGGGGCCAATATTAAGATCCTACCGGACCTATCCCGAGCCACTCTCCAACGCAGAGCCTGTTTGCGCCCTCTCCTAGACTTAGCTAGGAAGCAGGGATGCACATATAATTGGGGATACCCATTAACTGTGAGATTCCGTAAAGAATCACTTTCATATACTATTTATACCCCAGAGGACCTCCCTGGACTATTTACTTTTCTGGAAGTGCCCCCCATCCAGATAACCAACTGGCTTCTATATATCCCATATACAGGGAGACGCCTGGGTGTATTAAATAGACAAGGAAAATACAGAGACTCTCGTATACACCGACCACCCCAAAGAAGAAAAACTCAGGAACCACATGGAGACTAAGACCAGGATTAATAAATAACTATGGATAGTAATACCCTATAAGGGGTGGATGGGGAGGGGAGGGGGGGAATAGAGGGAGATCTCAAAGAGGCCTATATCATTAAGATACTCTTGTAACCTGGAGAACTTGAATATGACAGAGAGGTCGGATATATATGTTAAGGACTTCTCCTCTCTTCCCATATCCCCCTTCCCCCCTTTTTTTTTTTTTTTAGGCTGGACCCCCTTTTTTTTCCCCTTTTTTTTTTTTTTTCTTTTCCTTTTTTTTTTTTTTTTTTATGGCTGGACTATAATATATGAGGTTTAATATATGTTAATAGCGCGATACCAGCATCCTATATAGGAAGGAGATGAGACGGTTAGGCTCTCCTCCCTCTTTCCTTTTTTTGGTTTTCCCCTTTTTTTTTTTCTCCCTCTCCTCCCTCTCTGGATTTTTGGAGGAATGAGAAGCGAGAAGGTCCTATAAATAGGGATTATAATGCTGAGATAAGGTATTCATCTTCTGTTAGATAAACTTATTTTCCTTTTTTATTTTTTTTTTTTTTCCTTTTCTCCCTGCCCCTTTTTTTTTTTTTTTCTCCCAGTTTGAGTAATCAGCATTTGCTTGGTGTCCTGGTGACTGAATCTGTAAATTTGTATATCTAAGAAGCCCATACGTTCAATATTTTTCCCCTTCTCCTCCCCCCCTCCCTCCCCTCCCCCTTTTTTTCTTTTACATATATAAATATAAATATTTTTTTCCTTTCCCTTTTCTCATTATTTTTCTTTTCTTCACATAAAAGTGCACTACCCACTCACTGATATTCATTGGTATCTACTTACTTATTAAATGGCTGGGGTTTTTTTTTTTTTTTTTTTTTTTTATATATATATTTTTTTTTTCCCCCCACTTCTCCCCCTCTTCCTTTTTTTTTGGTTTGGTTGCTGTAAATATTGGTTTGTTTTACTTTTATATATATATTTTTCTTTTTTTTTTCTCTTCCCTTACTGGATGCACAGTGTTTAGAGCACTTACTCTATGAGAATAACACAAATTTCCCACCTTACACCCACTAATAAATTTTTTTTTTTTTTGTTGGGCTGTCTCACTTCCCTTTCACTTTTAAGAAACACAATAGCAACAATAACAACACGTTAAGAATACTGATAGCTAATAATAATACCATGGGGGTTTAATTTCCCCCCTCTTTCTTTTCTCAGTTTTTTTTTTATTTTTTTATTTTTTTTGTAAATGTACTGAAATCACAATTATTTGAAACCCTTTTTTCACCTAGAACACTACCTTTTTCTTTTTATACATACAGTGGTGTGAAAAAGTGTTTGCCCCCTTCCTCATTTCCTGTTCCTTTGCATGTTTGTCACACTTAAGTGTTTCGGAACATCAAACCAATTTAAACAAAAGTCAAGGACAACACAAGTAAACACAAAATGCAATTTGTAAATGAAGGTGTTTATTATTAAAGGTGAAAAAAAATCCAAACCATCATGGCCCTGTGTGAAAAAGTGATTGCCCCCCTTGTTAAAAAATACTATAACTGTGGTTGTCCACACCTGAGTTCAATTTCTCTAGCCACACCCAGGCCTGATTATTGCCACACCTGTTCACAATCAAGGCATCACTTAAATAGGAGCTGCTTGATACAGTAAGGTCCACCAGAAGATCCTTAAAAGCTACACATCATGCCAAGACCCAAAGAAATTCAGGAACAATTGAGAAAGAAAGTAATTGAGATCTATCAGTCTGGAAAGGGTTATAAAGCCATTTCCAAAGCTTTGGGAATCCAGCGAACCACAGTGAGAGCCATTATCCACAAATGGCGAAGACATGGAACAGTGGTGAACCTTCCCAGGAGTGGCCGGCCGCCCAAAATTACCCCAAGAGCGCAGCGATGACTCATCCAAGAAGTCACAAAAGACCCCACAACAACGTCCAAGGAACTGCAGGCCTCACTTGCCTCAGTTAAGGTCAGCGTTCATGCCTCCACCATCAGGAAAAGACTGGGCAAAAATGGCCTGCATGGCAGAGTTCCAAGAAGAAAACCACTGCTGAACAAAAAGAACATCAAAGCTCGTCTCAATTTCTCCACAACACATCTTGATGATCCCCAAGAATTTTGGGACAACATTCTGTGGACCGATGAGACAAAAGTGGAACTCTTTGGAAGGTGTGTGTCCAAGTATATCTGGCGTAGAAGGAACACTGCATTTCAGAAAAAGAACATTATACCAACAGTAAAATATGGTGGTGGTAGTGTGATGGTCTGGGGCTGTTTTGCTGCTTCAGGACCTGGAAGACTTGCCGTGATAAAAGGAACTATGAATTCTGCTGTCTACCAAGAGATCCTGAAGGAGAATGTCCGACCATCTGTTCGTGTACTCAAGCTGAAACGAACTTGGGTTCTGCAGCAGGACAATGATCCTAAACACACCAGCAAGTCCACCACCGAATGGCTGAAGAAAAACCAAATGAAGACTTTGGAGTGGCCTAGCCAAAGTCCAGACCTGAATCCTATTGAGATGTTGTGGTATGACCTTAAAAAGGCCGTTCATGCTCGAAAACCCTCTAATGTAACTGAATTAGGACAATTCTGCAAAGATGAGTGGGCCAAAATTCCTCCAGGACACTGTAAAAGCCTCATTGCACGTTATCGCAAACGCTTGGTTGCAGTTGTTGCTGCTAAGGTTGGCCCAACCAGTTATTAGGTTTAGGGGGCAATCACTTTTTCACACAGGGCCATGATGGTTTGGATTTTTTTTCACCTTTAATAATAAACACCTTCATTTACAAATTGCATTTTGTGTTTACTTGTGTTGTCCTTGACTATTGTTTAAATTGGTTTGATGTTCCGAAACACTTAAGTGTGACAAACATGCAAAGGAACAGGAAATGAGGAAGGGGGCAAACACTTTTTCACACCACTGTATATCTATATACTTACACTTAGATATATATATATATATTTTTTTTTTATTATTATTTTTATTTATTTTTTATATACTGCCCGATCCCCCCCCTATGGTAAGGGGACCATTATAGAGCCCGGGAAGGAAGGTTAAAATTTTGAAATTAATATCAAAGAACAAAGGACAGGGCTTTATTATGATATGTTCAATATGAATATGATTCAATGACAGGCTATATAAGGAGGTTTAACCTGTAAGCTGTGCCCTTTTTTTTTTTTTTTTTTTATTTGTTTGTGTATTTATCTTGCTTGTCTTTTTCTTTTTTTCTGGGAATTTGAACTCGAGATTATCAAAATGTTAGTGAATGCCATATACGTTGAGAGGGAAGTAGATGAATGATGCCCATATATTTGGAATAAATTGTGAGCAGTAATATGGATAATAAAATGGGCAGATAGACATGACCTAGAAAGATGGCTCCCTCCCTGCTCCCCCTCCCCCCCCCCCCCCCACATCTCTTTCCCCCCTCCCCCTCTTATCCCTTACTACCACTTTAAAAAACATCTTATTTTTTATTCCCCTCTTCCTTCATGTCCTTATTCAATCTAAATGTTAAAACAGTAAATATTGGAGATAAGCGGGTGATCCCGGGGCTCTAAACCCGACTATCCCTGACCACGACCCCACGTAGGATAACGCTCAGATACCGGGTTTTAACGGTGAGCGTTTATATTTTTTTTAGCAATATATAGCTAAAAGTTTTTTAGGTGGGGCCTCCCCCCCACAGAAAACCTCCATTTTTTTTTTCTTTTTTTAGAGCCAATCCATGGAAGCCCTCAATGTGATCTCGTTGAACGCAAGAGGTTTAAACACACCAGAAAAAAGGAGACTACTTTTACATGACCTGCAACGTTATAAGTCAGATGTGGCATTTATACAAGAGACACATTTCAGAGAGGATAAAGTACCTACTTTTAAAAATCATCTTTTCCCAAATGTCTACCATGCTACAAACCAAAAGGCAAAGTCGAGAGGAGTATCTATTTTTATCTCGAGAAAGATACCATGGGTGCATATAGAATCGATCAGGGACTCTGAAGGACGTTACCTGTTCGTAAAGGGTAAAGTGGGAGATATTGTGATTACACTGGTGACGTTGTACGCCCCCAATGATCATCAAGAACCCTTTTTGAGTAGAACATTTAAACGGCTGAATGATTTTACAGAGGGCCATTTGATCATTGGAGGCGACTTAAATGTCCCACTAAATCTAGCTGAAGATACCTCTTCTGGACTTTCATCTATTTCCTATAGTTCGCGTAATCGCATTACTCAAAATCTACACAAAAATCAGTTGATCGACATATGGCGCATATCCCATCCAACTGAAAAAGACTATACCTACTACTCCCCACAATATAAATCCTACTCCCGAATAGACTATTTTTTGATTCCACATGCCCAACTCCACTCGATACGAGAAACCACGATAGGCTCTATTACTTGGTCAGATCACGCACCTATTTTTATAAGATACGAACTACAAGACCCTCTACATAAAAGATCAAGTCAGTGGAGATTGAACGAGAGCCTCCTACAAGATAATGAAGTCTTAGATGATGTAATCAAGGAATTGAATTACTACTTTGTCACTAATGACACCCTAGACTGCGATCCTGGAATTATATGGGAGGCACACAAAGCGGTCATTAGAGGGGTACTAATTAAGCATGGGGCCAGGATTAAACGGAAACGAACAGAACAATTAAAAATATTATTAGAAGAACTGGCCCTTTTGGAAACTCGCTATACCTCTAGAGAAGGAACTTCAAGTTAAACGAACACAAATTGCAGATCTTTTATATTTTAAGGCAAAGGCAGCATTACAAACTTGTAGGAGGTTCTCGTACGAATCAGGGGACAAATGTGGGAAGTTTCTGGCTAGAACGTTGCGAGAACAGAAAACAATGAACTATATACCACAAATTATACCACCGAACAAGCCCAAGGTGACAAAACCATATGATATCGTTAGGAAGTTTCAGGAATTTTATAAATCCCTATATAATCTTCAGACCAAACCCCCTACCCAAGCTCAAATCGACTCATATCTCCTACGATCGGAAATGCCCCAATTATCTGATGCAGATAGAGAAGACCTGGAAAAGCCCATAACAGTAGAAGAATTACAGAGAGCTGTAAGAGCTACTAAATTGGGTAAAGCCCCGGGCCCTGATGGACTTACAGCCCAATATTATAAGGTTTTGTTCCAGTCCTTAGCCCAATATATGACTACATTTTTTAACGCTCTAGGACCCGCTGCAACATTTACAAAGGAGACAATGTTAGCCCATATTTCGGTGATACCGAAAGAGGGAAAGGACCCGTCCTCCTGTGGAAGCTACCGCCCAATCTCCCTGCTTAATTTAGATTTAAAACTATTTTCCAAAATCCTGGCAAATAGGATTCAACAATATATCCCAAATTTAGTACATTTAGATCAAGTAGGATTTGTTCCCAAACGTGAAGCAAGAGACAATACTACGAAGGTACTTAATTTGTTGCATATAGTGAACAAAACTCAGACACAATGTGTATTTATAAACACAGATGCCGAGAAAGCCTTCGACAGGGTGAACTGGAGGTATATGGTGGCAGTATTACGGTATGGAGGCTTCGGAGATAAAATGTTGAATTGGATAACCTCCATCTATTCCTGCCCAACGGCCCGGGTAAGAGCCAACGGAGTATTGTCAGAGACCTTCCAGATTTCAAATGGGACACGCCAGGGATGTCCCCTGTCGCCACTCCTTTTCGCCCTGTCGCTGGAACCACTCCTCTCCATAGTTCGCTTAAATCAGGATATTACGGGCGTACACGTAGGAAAAGCACAATTTAAGATCTCGGCTTATGCAGACGATATGCTGTTTTCTCTTACGAATCCCCTGATCTCGATCCCGAATTTAATGAAGGAGTTTGAGAAATATAGCTTACTTTCCAATCTTCGTATAAACTTCAATAAATCAGAAGCAATGGGGCTTAATTGCCCACAGATATTAATTGAACAACTTAAACAAAATTTCAAGTTTAAATGGACAGATAAAGCACTCACATATCTTGGTACATTAATTCCATCCAACATAAATAAGATCTTTGAGCTAAATTTCCCCCCACTGCTTCAGAATGTGAAAACCCTACTGGGTAAATGGAAATCAGGCCTGCACTCATGGCTAGGGCGGGTTAATATTATCAAGATGAGTATCCTCCCTAAATTTCTTTATCTTATACAGGCCCTCCCAATAAATATTCCATCGCTATATTTTAAACAGTGCCAAGAGCTAATTTTTGACTTCATATGGGCATATAAACAACCTAGGCTACAGCGTAAGCAATTAATACTCCCCAAGAGACATGGAGGACTGGCAGTACCAGACATGCGTAAGTACTACCAAGACACACATCTCAGTAGGGTGATTGACTGGAATAGGCATATAGACCTTAAACTCTGGGTGCAGATTGAATATGCCCAGTCGCCTGTTCCATTAGGAAGAGCACCTTGGTGTGCTACATACCTACCCAGAGAATTTATTAAACACCCCTTAATAGGTAATACGGTGAAAATCTGTGCAAATCTGCTTTCAATGTTGAGCACAATACCAGAGACCTCTCCCCTGTATCCAATACTGGGGAATCCACTCTTTCCACCGGGAAATGAAGATGGGGCTTTTAAGCATCTACGGAATACAAGTTATACACAAGTGTCTAGCTATATAGGGGACGGGACGTGGCGGACGATCCCGGAGTTGATGGAAAGAGAGGGAATGTTTAGATTAAAATTTTGGAACGCTCTCCAGATAACTCACTTTCTGGGTACTCTCCCCGACCCGGGACAGTTTATCAGGCCCCTTACTCTATTTGAGAAATATTGCTCAGAGACAGGACTAATGTCACATACTTTATCAGCGAACTACGAACTAATAATTGCAGCAAGGGAAATTGACTCTCTGAAGTGTGTCCGTGAGTGGGAACGAGAGCTGGGGAAAACCTTTAGTACAATACAATTGCAACATATTCTGAAGTTCACACATGAATCATCTATATGTGTGAAAATACAATAGAGCAATTTTAAAATTTTTACTCGATGGTACAGAACACCAGAGAGATTGAAGACATTCTTTCCTGACTCTTCAGATATATGTTGGAGATGCAAGGAAAATGTGGGCTCTATGTTACACATTTTTTGGGAATGCCCTAAATTAAAGAATTTTTGGACAGAGGTCAGACGTATCCTCCAAATTCTCACAGATATTACAATCCCAGACGATCCGGCTTTCTATCTCCTTCATGCTTCCCATATACCAGAGAAGATTTATAAAGAATCTATTATCGGCCATCTTTTAGATGCCGCTAAGGCGTGTATTCCACTGATGTGGAAATCGGAGATGCCCCCGACGACACGGATGTGGTTGCATAAAGTGAAGGAGATTGACAAGTTGGAAGACCTGGTCCTTTCTACACGACACCAAAGAGAAAAGTATACCAAGACCTGGGCATCCTGGAATACTTTTATGACTTCGGAGGAAGGATCTAACCTCCTTAATGGGGAAAGTTAAGATATCCCCCTCTACACCTGGACCTCTCTGTGGGTAGTGAACGCATTGGGAAGGTCCCACCTTGGATTGGCTCTATTCCCCCCCCCCCCCTCCCTTTTTTTTTTTTTTTTTTTTGTGTTCTGTCGTGTTTTGTTTTGTTTTTTGAGTTATTAGATAATGGTATAAAATTGAGGGAGGCAAGTCCGAGAATATAGGGAAAAAGTAGATAGGAGACTGGGCGGACTAGCTGTATCTTAAAAGATAACCTAATCTACTATATGAATGATATAAATAATGTCTGTTAACTAAGTGTAAACTTAATGTTTAAGTTGATTATTATGCTTTCTTATGTGTATCCTCGAATTTGTCCTCTCTATAATAAATAAAATAATTGAAAAAAAAAAAAAAATTGTCAAATGTGGCAGTGGAAGGGGGGGGGGGTGTAAACAAGCAAAACTTCCACTTTTGGGTGGAGCTCCACTTTAAGTAATGCACTTGTTTTAACTGTAGGCCCTTTATGTGCCTTCCCAACCCTGGCCGATAAACTACCAGAAATAGTATCATCTACTCCTGCCTTGTTGCTAGAACATTGTTAGGACACTCCCAGCCAATTCACAGTAGCTTAGAGCTGTGAGGCTGTGATGGAAGAGAAAGTGGACCACACATGTGCATGGTTTGAGAGCTTGCTCCTGTGATAATGAGGGTGAGCAGTAATGTGTGGGGGTATCTTAGCAATGTTCTCTAGTAACAAGGCAGTATGGAATGTTGCCATCTGTGGAGTTTACTGGCCAGGCTTTGGGAAACCAGTGGTTAGGGAAAGATTTCCAACCCAGGACACAGACAGATGGATCCAGGAATGGACATCTGTCCCTAACCAATGGTACCGGTAACTGCTTAATGTCAGCCCCTCAATGATTTTTACAGGGTAAGCAACCACTACTTTTCGTGAACACTTGTCAGCCCAGCCGCAGCAAAACTTGTCACTGTCACTTTTTCTGGTCTACATATAAAAGTGAAAAATTATGAAAAAAAGTTTGAAGTGTAAAATGAAAAACTGAATTTTTTGATACTTCTATTAATTGTATTAAGCTACAGTTACTTGCAAGCTATTTTTTGCAATAGAGAACTTTAATCAGTATTCATTAATTCATTAATGTCTTTGGTAATTTGATGTGTTTATAACCTTGATCAGTGTGCAGCTTGACTAGGGCACACAAAGACCTACTAACTAAATATTAAATAAGCATATTCAGGAAAATTCAATGAATCGTTTTCGATTAGGTCCCCTGTGCCTAATTCAGGCAAGCATTTGAACAGTTTTGGTAACATTTCGTTAACATTATCATCACATGTGACAAATTCAGGTAGTTCTAACTACCATCGCTTTAAAAACATGGCGCTATGGCAGCAACAGATTCTTAAAAAAATACCACCAGCTCAGAGATTAGTATGGCCCCTAGGAATAAAGCATCTTACACATTACTAGCCCACAAGAGGTCAGAGCTGCTGTACTAACAATATGATGTTAGTACATTGATCTCCCCTGCTATACTACTGTGTTCCGACAGGAGGACGCCCCCCCCCCCTGCCAGAACACTCCAGTCAGCCAGTGGCTGAGAGCGGGGGAGCAGGTCGGCAGACCTTTTTCGGTCATTACCCTTCGTCCACCCAACATTCGGCCCATGTGTACTAGACTTAAGGAGGGGTGTGGCATGCCTGTGCAATACCAGGAAGGCCATTTTAAGAGGGCAGGTTGTGCATCTCAAAGTGGAGCCACACCGTAAAGATTTCAGAATAAGAGCAGAAAGTAAGTATAAGACCTGGTGGAAAGCTTTTTTTAGGGATGAGGACAACTAAATAAACAAAATATTGAAATACATTTGTACTTTAAGTTTTAGCAGTTATCTGCTGCAATCAGTTAGGGTATACAGTATATCATAAGGAGCATCTGTGTATGACGAAACGCATCAGTGGAGCCTGGTCAGGTGATGTCGCCAAGTATGGTAGTCGGCCATCTTGTCAGTTGGAAACATTCCCATTGATATATGGATAAACATGAGATTTTATCTACAATGTTTGTGAGTACTTTGGCATTTTCAAATAAATGTTATTATCTGTAATATTGCGCAATGAAGTGTCTTCTTGCCTGTTCCCACATCTTGTATGGTTTGAGACCCTGTCCTTGATGGAGTGTGCCAGAGTCTGAGGACTACAGCTATCAGGGAGTCTTATGGATGTGGAGAGTTGGAGTTGATTACTGCAAAGCGTTTTTTACTGCTTTTGGTTAAGTTGTCCACCATTTGTGGAAAGGGTGAGTGTTTATCTCTGCTACTGATTACGGATCTTTGTCAACAAATGTGGGATGTGGAATTAGATTCACTGGATCCTTATCTTTGAACTTTCCATCTCTCATCGATATGGACTTTTTTCACACTTAATACTTAAACGCTCCATTCATATTTCATAGTTATTGTTTTATACCAAGAAAACTGTGCTAGCGGCTTTTTCTTTTTTGTATATTTATTACATAACACGCGCAGGTGGAATGGGTTTTATTACTGTATACAGTATATCATGTCCATACAGTACTACAATGTTTGCCAGTGTAGGGATACCTTAACTTAGACTTGTAATACAAATGGGTAAGTCAGACTATGCATATAGTGAAAGAAAAGTATAAGAAAATCAGTACATCCAAAGATATAGGCACCTGAAATAATATGCACATATTGTCTAGATAAGTTGAACTAGGCCATCTCTTCCCAACTACAAAACCACCCTATTTGTCCTTCAGAGTGAAATAGATTTATGCCGCATACACGATCGGACTATCTGGCGGACAATCCGCCGGACTTTCCAGGGGAGGTCCGCCGGACTTTCCGAACGAGCGGACTTGCCCACACACATCCACACACGAACAGACTTTTCCGGCGGACAATCCGCCGGACTTTTGGCGGAGGTCCGCACGACTTTTCAAATGAACGGACTTGCCCACACACGAACTAAAGTCTGTTCATTTTGAACGTGACTCCCGGTACGACGGGACTGGAGAATGAAGTCAATGTCGCCGCCTCCATCGGCGAGATTGATACCTCACGAGCCTTGTCGCCTGTTATGTGTTTTAAGGGTAACCCCTACACTGAAAAAACGGCGTGGGGGTCCCCCAAAGTCCATACCAGACCCTTATCCAAGCACACAGCCTGGCCGGTCGGGAAAGGGGGTGGGGACGAGTGAGCGCCCCCCTTCCCTCCTAAACCGTACCTGGCCGCGTGCCCTCAACAACAGCCCCGCGGCCCTCCCACCCCAGAGCACCTTGTCCCCATGTTGATGAGGACAAGGGCCTCTTCCCGACAACCCTGGCCGTTGGTTATCGGGGTCTATGGTCGGGGGGCTTATCGGAATCTGGGAGCCCCCTTTAATAAGGGGGCCCCCAAATCCCGGCCCCCCACCCTATGTGAATGTGTACATCGTACCACTACCCATTCACCTGGGGGAAGAAGTGTCAATTAAAAAAAAAACACACTACACAGGTTTTTAAAGTAGTTTATTAGACAGCTCCGGGGGTCTTCTTCCGACTTCGGGGGTCTTCTCGCCAGGCTCCTCCACTATCTTCTGCTCTTTTACCACTCTTTTACTAGCGGAGCTTTCTCCTTCATCGCCGCCGTCTGGGGGTCTTCTTCCGACTTCAGGGGTCTTCTTCTGACTTCTCCCGCTCTTCGGTTCTTCTGCCGGGCTCCTCTGTTATCTTCTTCCAGCTCTTTTACTAGCGTTGGCTCGGTCTTCTCGTTCGTCGCTGTCGCTGCCGCCTTCTTCTTCTTTGCTTTCCTTCCGATGTTGACACAATGCTCTCTCTCGCTGTAATGCCAGGGAGGAGTTGTGCTGCGACTTATATAAGCATAAGGGGCGGGGTCACCAGGTGATGTCCCATGGTGACCCCGCCCCTTATGATGTCACAGTCCTGGGGGATGCTGGGACTGTGACATCATAAGGGACGGGGTCACCATGTGACATCACTCGGTGACCCCGCCCCTTATGCCTATATAAGTCGCCATGCAATGCGTCCCTGGCATTACAGCGAGAGAGCGTTGTGTCAACAGAAGAAGAGAAGAAGGAAGAAGGGCCCCCCTTCCCCAAAGCACCCCCCCATGTTGAGGGCACGCGGCCTGGTACGGTTCAGAAGGGGGGGGCGCTCGCTCGTCCCCACCCCCTTTCCTGGCCGGCCGGGCTACATACTCGGATAAGGGTCTGGTATGGACCTTGGGGGGACCACCACGCCGTTTGTTCGGCGTAGGGGTGACCCTTAAAATCCGTTCCAGGCAACGAGGCTTGCAAGGTGTCAATCTTCACTAGTCCCGTCGTACCTGAAGTCACGTTCAAAATGAACGGACTTTACTCCGTGTGTGGGCAAGTCCGTTCATTTGGAAAGTCTGGCGGACTAGCACACAGACTGGCGTATTGTCCGGCAGGCAATTTTGAGTCAAGTCTTCTTTCTAAGTCCGCCGGAACCAGCAGCTGGTCTTGCTGCAAGATCAGCTTCTGAAACATGGCTCAACCCCTTTTTCAGGGGGCCCCTCAAATGTGTTAGCTAAAGAATATGACAATGTAAATATTCTGGTTTTGGACATTCATATTGAATGGCTCAAATGGCACCACATCTGCATTAATATGGTGCAGGCAGCTTTTTTTATTTGCACTAAAACCGGATTGCATGGGTGTTTATACCCATGCAATTCAATTCAGGCAAAAGCACTGGATTTGCGACCTGCTTTTGGGGTGTTAACTTTCCATTGACACTGGCAGAACACATTGTGATTGCTATGCTGCAGGGGAAACGCTCAGGAATTGCACCACATCAGTGTAAACCAGGGGTTAAGAAGGAGGTAGGGCAGGGTCAGGCTTATGTTTTACAAGACTAGCTTTGCATACAACTTCTGGAGTTTATATTTCTGTGTCTACTAATTGTTAGGACATGCGATTTTAGGCCAGTTTCACATTAGCTTGCTCTGTAAAATGCAGTGCTTTACTGTGCAGGCTAGGGAAGCCGTTGCGCTAGCGATGACCTGCATTTACGGAAAATCGTACGTCACCACACATAGTGTGAACAAGCCCTGAAGCTCTGTCGCTCCTCCCGCTCGCCGCCCCCAATGGATTCCTATGGATGCGCGGCATCTTGTGGGGGCAGCGAGCGCGAGAAGCACAACCTCGCAGCAGTGATTTCCAGCATGATCCCATCGCGCTGGAAAAACAATATCGGCGGCAGGTACTGTAATGCTGGCCAAACATGGGTCAAATTCCGAACAAATTTTCTTTTGAAAATCTGAAATTTCGTACGTTTTGTGATCGGATGATGCCACCATTGATTTCAAAATTCGACCAACCAAGCTTTAAATTTCACCTCATGTTGCTAGAAAAAAATGTTGTGGCTTGGAATCTTCTTTTTTTTTCCAGGTCGCAGCTCATGCACATTTCTTTTTTGATTATATTTCTCCCACGATTCTTCTATCATTGATTAGAAATTCGTTTAGTTTTTCCCAAAAACTTCAACATGCCCGATCACTCAAATTCGATGGCCGCGCGAACATCAGTCATTGTTGCGGCCCACTAATAGTGCGAAATTTGAACAAAAATTCTTACTTACGATTTTCTAAAGAAAATTCTTTCGGAACTCGACCCATGTATGGCCCGGCTTAGGTCTGCTTATGATATATTTATCATACGCTCTGTCTGAACTGCCCAGTTTTGTAACAGGCTTGCTTGGACAATCTATGTAATAAAAAGGTGGAATGCGCTGAATCAGTCAGTTAGAAAAAGGATGAAAGAATTCTGTGGAAACAAAATTATCCAATATAATAGCAGTATTCATTCTGCCTTTCAGCACCATAAGTTCATTGTATTTCATAGAAAATAAACTATAACCCGTCATTTGCTTTCCCATGAGGATTTGCTATGCTGAGATTCTCTTAAGTGCCACAAATTGCTACAAGTGATTTTAGTAACCGCAAGTAAACAATCTTTTAGCTGTAACCAGTTCTAACTGGACAATTTGTTCATGAAGCATCGTAGCTGTGCCCTATGCGCCTGCTGGACAACTATTATTAGCTTATGATGTCTGGGATTTCCAGTGCTCAGTGCTGTTCCTATAAATAATTTGAAAAATGTTCCCACTTCATGCTTTCTCAAAGAATATTCCTCATTTCCTTTAGTGGACAGCCCCTGGGAACATCACACTTGAAACCCCAACAGAGTGACAGAAAGCAATGTGGTTAAAAGATGAGGGGGAGGGGGGGCTAATCAACATGTCAAATATATAGGCTGTCTTTACTTAAAAGATGACTCGAAGGAATTGTACTAAACACTAAAGGAATTTTTCACTAAATCTGTGCAAAAAGTTGTATACTGTATGTTAAAAGTGCTGTAGTTTATAGCAGCCAATCACATTTTACCTTATTGGGGCATAATAATTTCCAATTGCCAATCACATTTTACCTTATTGGGGCATAATAATTTCCAATTGCAAACACTTTCTTGAAAGTTCAGTCGGTTGTACAGTTGGATTGGTTTCTGGTGGCTGTGTAGTATCGGGACAAGGGCTCTGATACTGTAGCTGAGTGTTATATGAAGTAGGGCAATGGGGACCATGTGCAGTAGGAAGGGATCTCGTTTTTGAATACTAGAAAATCTTGTCCCATTTTTAGCAGAGATGAAACTAACAAGACAGTATAATCATACAGGTTATAGTGAGAGGGGACTAAAGGAATCATAGAGCCCTCCAAATAAGTGTGTGGCACATTAAAGCCTTCTTTTCCCGCCCGGCCTATTGTAGAATGATGGCTGGGCAGGAACGCTCTTGTTCTGGGAGGTCCTCATATGATGTCCTCCCATTCTTGGCGTGCAGTGTGGGGATCGTTGGTGTCCTTCGAACACAGCACATCACTGATCAGGGTAAAGAACCAATGACATTGGCTCTTTACCACGTGATAAGCTGTGTCCAATCACAACTGATCACATGTAAACAAATGTTGGTTATCAGCATTTCCTTTCCTCAGCACTGTCACTGTCTGAGGAAAGGAAAGTTGATAACTGGCTTTCCAGTTACAGGGGACATTTACACTGATAATCAGGGCACTGATCATCAGTGCAGGCCAATAAGTGTCCATCATTGCAGCCCCATCAGTGCCAATCAGTGTCCATCAGTGCAGCCTCATCAGTGCCAATCAGTGTCCATTATTGCAGACCCATCAGTGCCAATCAGTGTCCATCAGTGCAGCCCATCAGTGTCCATCATTGCAGCCCCATCAGTGCCAATCAGTGTCCATCATTACAGCCCCATCAGTGCCAATCAGTGTCCAACAGTGCAGCCCTATCAGTGCCAATCAGTGTCCATCAGTGCAGCCCCATCAGTGCCAATCGGTGTCCATCAGTGCAGCCCCATCAGTGTCCATCATTGCAGCCCCATCAGTGCCAATCAGTGTCCATCATTGCAGCCCCATCAGTGCCAATCAGTGTCCAACAGCGCAGCCCTATCAGTGCCAATCAGTGTCCATCAGTGCCAATCAGTGTCCATCAGTGCAGCCCCATCAGTGCCTATCAGTGTCCATCAGTGCAGCCCCATCAGTGCCAATCAGTGCCAATCGGTGTAGCCCCATCAGTGCCTATCAGTGTCCATCAGTGCAGCTTATCAGTGGCTATCAATGCAGCCTCATCGGTGCCCATCAGTGCAGCTTGCCAGTGAATATCAATGCAGCCGTATCAGTGCACATAAGTGAAGAAGAAAAATTATTTGTTTGCAAAATTTTAGAACAGAAACAAAGAACATTTTTTTTTTTTCGTTTTTCTTTTAAAATGTGTTGTTTTTTTGCATTTGTTTAGCAAAAAAATTTAAAACACCCAGTGGTAAATAAATAACACCAAAATAAAGCTCTATCTGTCTCAAAAAAATTATAAAAATTTCATATGGGTACAATGTTGGATCACTGCGCAATTGTCATTCAAAGTGCAACAGCACTGAAAGATGGAAATTGGCCTGGGCAGGAAGGGGGTAAAAGTGTCTGGTATGGAAGTGGTTAAACAAAAGATACTCACATGCCTCATTGTTCTAAACTGCATACAGCTGTTTCAGGCATTTTAGGTTGAAGCGCTAACCACCTAGCTACTGTGCTGCTCCCATGATTTACTATTGGATGTCCTAAAATTGATCAAAATTGTATTAGATTGCAGCTTAGCAATCATTAGATGTTGCAACTGCATTTCGTTTTCCTTTGTTTAGGCTTTTCTCCCCTTTGTTTTCACCTGGTGATCTGGCCAGTAACACATCTGCTGTAATGCCCCCACTGTGGATGAAGGAGCCCAGGGGCATGTATGAACAGCAGCATTGTCAGTCTGGGGGAGAGGTAGATGTACTAGTAGATTTAGATACACTAACAAATTTAAGCCAAACTCCAGCCAACACTTTTATTAGCAGTTACAGCAACATTTTTTTTTTTATCCTTTTGAGATAAAGGATTTACATAAATGGAATGCTGATCATTGCACCCCGGTCAATAGTAAATCATTTGTCTCAACTCTCTAACTTCTAGATCTGCAGGATAGTTTGTTCTGTTGAAAAACAACAGACTTACTGGCTCGATCACCGGGTGAAAATGAAAGAAAGAAAGCCTAATGCCGCATACACACGGTCGGAATTTCCGATGGAAACAATCCGATGGGAGCTTTTCATCGTATTTTCCGACCGTGTGTATGCCCATCGGTCTTTTTCTGTTGGAATTTCCGACGAACTTTGGATTGAGAACCTGCTCTTAATTTTTCCGACATAAAACCTTTCTATCGGATTTTCCGATCGTGTGTATGCAATTCCGACACGCAAAATTCCGACGCATGCTCGGAAACTATTCGTCGCATGCTCAGAAGTATTAAACTTCCCTTTAATAGTGCTGTCGAACGTGTTGTATGCCATGGTGTTATTGACCGTCGGAATTTGGTGTGACCGTGTGTAGGCAACACAGCTTGAGCGGAATTCAGTCGGAAAAACCGTCAGAGCTTTTTCCGACGAGAATTCCGATCGTGTGTACGCGGCATAAAAAGAAAACGAATACAGCCATCACATCTTATGCCCCGTACACACGATCAGAAACTCCACCAGCAAAAGTCCGATGAGAGTTTTTGGTCCAAAAATGCGACCGTGCGTATGCTCCATCTGACTTTTGCTGGCGGAATTCCAGACAGCAAAAGATTGAGAGCATGTTCTCAATTTTTCGTATGGAAAAAGTTCCGATCGGAAATTCTGATCATCTGTACCAATTTCGACGTGCAAAATTTCTACGCATGCTAGGAAACGATTCGACGCATGCTGGGAAGAATTGAACTTAATTTTCTCGGCTCGTCGTAGTGTTGTACATCACCGCGTTCTTGACGGTCGAAAGTTCAGAGAACATTTGTGTGACCGTGTGTATGCAAGACAAGCTGGAGTGGAATTCCGTCGGAAAAACCATCCAAGATTTTTCCAACGGAAAATCCGCTCGTGTGTACACGGCATAAGAGTTGGGAAACTGCAATATAATAAATGCTTTCTTTTGGATTTATTACCCTTTTGAGAAATGTTATCACTTATGATCTCACTGAGATTGTGTCCATGAGTTTTCTCTTGATATTTCTCAATTTGCTACATTAGCCGTTTTTATATCCTGGCCCCTATCTCATTTCTCTTTATTGTGGATATGTATTTTTTGACAATTTGTGAAGTTCTCTAGTCTCCAATAAAAAGACAATTTAAAAAAAAAAAAAGGGGGGGGGGGAAATGATGTGACCCATTTGGGATAATGATATATTATGATGCAGATTTTCCCACTCATAGATGTCTACATAAAGAGGAACCAGAGATGCTTGCTGCTGTATGAAGTCTTTTAACAGCTCAGGAAGTTTCAATTAAGTATCACAGCAAGCTAAATATAACTTACTGAAACCACATGGCAATAGAATACAGTATACGGCCAAGACTGCAGTGCTTCTGGAGTATAATTATGGTTTTAATCACTTATGAAATCTTACTAAAACTGTGTTTGCTTAACTCTTGGTATACCCCCATGCAAGGATGAGTTTTGTAAGTGCAGCATTTGAACACCCAGACACTTGCGGTTTTTATTCTATATATATATATATATATATATATATATATAAAAGCATATTATCAGTACTCTGGCTCAAGTATTGTAGAAGATATGTATGTTTTCCATAGGCCATAGTCATTAGGGCCATAAATAGGCATGTGCACAGAGTGTGTCGGGTGTGCCTGGGCACACCCTAATAACCTTGTGCGCATTAGCATTATCACTCTGTGTGCAGGTGGGGAGAAGGGAAAGATCTCCCTCTTATCGGCTCTGCCCTCAAAAGAGTGCTTACACACTTCTCTTTAACTGCGCCGGCAGGGAGATAAATGTGCCAGAGTAATATAAATGTAGACATACATACATGCATGTGTGTTTGAGCACCCTAATGCAATATGCTGCGCACATCTATGGGGCCATATCATACATACATGCCAACATCATTGCTACACGTAATATGTAAAAAACTTCCTACAGTCTTTCCACCTTGCTGTATTCTGCAGTTTAAGGCAGAGGTAACATAGGACCCACAGCTTCCAAATGGGTCTCTTAATTTAAAATAAAAATTATTTGGGATGACATGGGTTTTACTTATGTGGCCTTGTTTCTGATTTCCATGGACAGTACCCATGGAGGTTTGACCAATCACTTTTTCTTTTACAATTACACTATATTACCAAAAGAATTGGGACGCCTGCCTTTACACTCACATGAACTTTAATGGCATCCCAGTCTTAGTCCGTAGGGTTCAATATTGAGTTGGCCCTCCCTTTGCTGCTATAACAGCTTCAAATCTTCTGGGAAGGCTGTCCACAAATTCTAGGAGTGTGTCTATGGGAATGTTTGACCATTCTTCCAGAAGCGCATTTGTGAGGTCAGGCACTGATGTAGACGAGAAGACCTGGCTCGCAGTCTCTGCTGTAATTCATCCCAAAGGTGTTGTATCAGGTTGAGGTCAGGACTCTGTGTAGGCCAGTGAAGTTCCTCCACCCCAAACTCGCTAATCCATGTCTTTATGGATTTTGCTTTTTGCACTGGTCCAAATCATTTGGTGGATGGGGGATTATGGTGTGGGGTTGTTTTTCAGGGGTTGGGCTTGGCCCCTTAGTTCCAGTGAAGGGAACTCTTAAGGCCTCAACATACCAAGACATTTTGGACAATTTCATGATCCCAACTTTATGGGAACAACTTGGGGGTGGCTCCTTCCTGTTCCAAAATGACTGCGCACCAGTACACAAACAAGGTCCATAAAGACATGGATGAGCGAGTTTGGGGTAGAGAAACTTCACTGGCCGGCACAGAATCCTAACCTCAACCCGATAGGACACCTTTGGGATGAATTTAAAAAAAGATAGTGTCCCATCATTGGTGTCAGTGGGAGGAATAGTGTCCCATCATTGGTGTCAGTGGGAGGAATAGTCTCCCATCATTGGTGTCAGTAGGAGAAATAGTCTCCCATCATTGGTGTCAGTGGGAGGAATAGTGTCCCATCATTGGTGTCAGTGGGAGGAATAGTACCCCATCATTGGTTTCAGTGGGAGGAATAGTGTCCCGTCAGTGGTGTCAGTGGGAGGAATAGTGTCCCGTCATTGGTGTCAGTGGGAGGAATAGTGTCCCGTCATTGGTGTCAGTGGGAGGAATAGTGCCCCATCCTTGGTGTCAGTGGGAGGAATATTGACCCATCCTTGGTGTCAGTGGGAGGGATAGTGTCCCGTCATTGGTGTCAGTGGGAGGAATAGTGCCCCATCCTTGGTGTCAGTGGGAGGAATAGTGAACCATCATTGGTGAAAACAAACGACCACCGCTCCAAGACTCTCCCTACAAGCGAATGCTCCTGCTCCTGTGTGGGAGCCCCAGGTGCTGGCTAATAGCACAACGATTAGAAATCAAAAGAATGCTATGAGTAAGCACTGAAATACAGTGCGAAACGCGTCAACTCTGTACCCCCCTTTTTGCCGTGTTTGGATTGTGGTGTCTTTTTGCTTTTAAATAAACCCTTTGGATTTTATTTTCCCGGTGTGCGGCTGTCCGGAGTTCTTCCTTTTGATTTCGAACCATCATTGGTGTCAGTGGGAGGAATAGTGACCCATCCTTAGTGTCTGTGGAAAGAATAGTGCCCCATCCTTGGTGTCAGTGGGAGGAATAGTGCCCCATCCTTGGTGTCAGTGGGAGGAATAGTGACCCATCATTGGTGTCAGTGGGAGGAATAGTGACCCATCATTGGTGTCAGTGGGAGGAATAGTGCCCCATCCTTGGTGTCTTTTGAAAGAATAGTGCCCCATCCTTAGTGTCAGTGGAAAGAATAGTGCCCCATTGTTGGTGTCTGTGGGAAGAATAGTGCCCCATTGTTGGTGTCTGTGGGAAGAATAGTCCCCCTATTGTTGGTGTCCGTGGAAGCAATAGTGCCTTGTATTAGTGGGAAGAATAGTGCCCCAAAGGCCAGATAAAGGCAAGCAAAGGGCCACATTCAGCCCCCGGGACGCAGTTTGGAGACCCCTAACTTATAGTGAAACTCCAGCCAAAACCATTAACTGGATTTCATTTACTTTTTGTACCAATACCCACACAGCAACTGAGGAAAGTCTTCTCAATGGGGTACACACAACAGTAAGATTCTTTTTTTACCCCACTAAAAGAAACATTTGCTATCTGTGTATCTGCTGGAGATATTTCCTCTCATTTCCTGTGCCAGGGACCACTCAGGTATTGAGGGGACATTTCTCCAACAGGAACACACGCAGCAATAAAAAAAAAAAAAATTGACTGATCATTTCAACCCTATCCAAAAAGAAAGCAAAAAAGCAACAATACATTTTACTACAATTACAGTTCAAAAATCTACAAAATATTTATCTAAGGCAAATTTTGATTAGTATTTATGGATAAATATGCAAAGCTTTCGCCAAGTCACCAGATAAAAACAGATGTCTGAAAAAAAAGGTGTTATAGTCAGGTTTGATACTTTCAAATGCCTCATACTTCCAAAGGATTAAACTACCAACTATAGTGTAATCTTTTGAGGAATTTGAAGGAAAAGCTATTCTCAGCACAGCAGTAAACTAGCCTTCCAAAACCCTGAAGTATCAGACACTTGCAACATATTGTCTAGAGAAGGGGAAAATAAAAAACCTTTATATTTATTATTTCAGATTTTATTTTATACTTCTTAACATGATACACAAATCTAAAAAAAAGTAAAAAAAATTATACATTCTTTTGTATACTCAGCACAGGCAGTGATCTGTAAATCTAAATCAATTCTGAGAGTTTTAGAATGTATCCAACACATATGTACACATATACCGTATACTGTGTGTGTGTATATATATATATATATATATATATATACACAAACTATATTACCAAAAGTATTAGAATGCCTGCCTTTACACTCACACTTAATGGCATCCCAGTCTTAGTCCGTAAGGTTCAATATTGAGTTGGCCCACCCTTTGCAGCTATAACAGCTTCAAATCTTCTGGGAAGGCTGTCCACAAGGTTTAGGAGTGTGTCTATGGGAATGTTTGACCATTCTTCCAGAAGCGCATTTGTGAGGTCAGTCACTGATGTGGACAAGAAGGCCTGGCTCGCAGTCTCCGCTCTAATTTATCCCAAAGGTGTCCTATCGGGTTGAGGTCAGGACTCTGTGCAGCCCAGTCAAGTTACATAGTTACATAGTTACATAGTTAGCTAGGCTGAAAAAAGACACAAGGCCATCCAGTTCAACTATAAAAATAAAAGAAATAATAAATAAAAATAAAATATATCGTACAATCCAATAAACCCCATTCTATACCCACAGTTGATCCAGAGGAAGGCAAAAAAAAAAACCCCCAAAAGAGCATGCTCCAATCTGCTACAGCAGGGGAAAAAAATCCCTTCCTGATCCCCCTAGAGGCAATCGGATTTTCCCTGGATCAACTTTACCTATAAATGTCAGTACCCAGTTATATTATGTACATTTAGGAAAGTATCCAGGCCTTTCTTAAAGCAATCTACTGAGTTAGCCAGAACCACCTCTGGAGGGAGTCTATTCCATATTTTCACAGCTCTTACTGTGAAGAAACCTTTCCGTATTTGGAGATGAAATCTCTTTTCCTCCAGACACCAAGTTCACTATATGGACCCCTTATATATTTGTACATGTTGATCATATCCCCCCTTATTCTCCTCTTCTCAAGAGTGAATAAATTCAGTTCCTCTAATCTTTCCTCATAGCTGAGCTCCTCCATGCCTCTTATCAGTTTGGTTGCCCTTCTCTGCACTTTCTCCAGTTCCCCGATATCCTTTTTGAGAACTGGAGCCCAAAACTGAACTGCATATTCCAGATGAGGTCTTACTAATGATTTGAACAGGGGCAAAATGATATCTCTCTCTCTGGAGTCCATACCTCTCTTAATACAAGAAAGGACTTTGCTTGCTTTGGAAACCGCAGCTTGGCATTGCATGCTATTATTGAGCTTATGATCTACCAAAACCCCCAGATCCTTCTCCACTACGGATTCCCCCAGTTGTACTCCCCCTAGCATGTATGATGCATGCATATTCTTAGTCCCAAGTGCATAACTTTACATTTATCAACATTAAACCTCATCTGCCACATAGTCGCCCAATTAGACAGAGCATTGAGGTTGGCTTGTAAATTGGAGACCTCCTGTAAGGATGTTATTCCACTGCATAGCTTGGTGTCATCTGCAAAGACAAAAATGTTACTTTTGATCCCAGACCCAATATCATTTATAAAGATATTAAAAAGTAAGGGTCCTAGCACTGAACCTTGGGGTACACCACTGATAACCTTAGACCATTCAGAGTAAGAATCATTAACCACTACTCTCTGAATTCTGTCTTTTAGCCAGTTTTCTATCCATTTACAAACCGATATTTCCAAACCTGTAGACCATACCTTACACATGAGCCGTGTGTGGGGAACTGTATCGAACGCTTTTGCAAAATCCAAGTATACCACGTCCACAGCCACCCCTCTGTCCAAGGTTTTACTTACCTCCTCATAAAAAGAAATCAGGTTTGTCTGACAACTTCTGTCTTTCATGAACCCATGCTGTCTGTTGCTTAAAATGTTTTTTTGCAGCAAGAACTCGTCTATGTGGTCTTTTAATAATCTCTCCAGTATCTTCCCAACTATAGAAGTTAAACTAACAGGTCTATAGTTACTTGGTAAAGACTTTGTTCCCTTTTTAAATATAGGCACCACGTTCGCCCTGCGCCAATCCAGTGGTACTATTCCCGTCATTAATGAGTCCCTAAAAATTAAATACAATGCCTTTGAAATTGCAGAGCTCAATTCTTTTAAGATCCGTGGGTGGATGCCATCTGGTCCAGGTGCTTTATCCACCTTTATTTTGTCTAAATATTTCTGGACCATATCACTTTTGAGCCATTGTGGATCATTCGGGGCTGTGTCAATACCACCCCCATTATGGACATGAGCTCCCCCATGCACCCCAAACTCACTCATCTATGTCTTTATGGACCTTGTTTGTGCACTGGTGCGCAGCCATGCTGGAACAGAAAGGGGCCATCCCCAAACTGTTCCCACAAAGTTGGGAGCATGAAATTGTCCAAAATGTCTTGGTATTCTGACACCTTAAGAATTCCCTTCACTGGAACTGATGGGCCAAGCCCAACCCCTGAAAAACGACCCCACACCATAACCCCCCCTCCACCAAATTATTTCGACCATTGACCAGTGTTATATAAAATAAAGGTAATGCAGCTATTTCTCTAAAGTCCACAATGTGTATACTAGCATTAACTTTCTTTATACAGACCACCCCACTTTGGAGTTACTGCAACCATTGTCCATTGAGAACATTACTATCTCAGATCGTGCGCCAGTCACGGTTACTCTCGCCTGGCCTCCAGGTACCCATAGGGCCTGGTCATGGCGAGTAAACGAAAACCTCTTGGATGATTCTGTGGTAACATCAAACATTTCCGAGGTTTTGACTCATTACTTTAAAGGAAAATACTACGGAAGACCTTAGCGAGGGGAAACTTCAGGAGGACCATAAGGCAGTGGTGCATGGGGAGCGGATCTCCCTTGGCACCAGGCTTAAGTGAGCACGCCAAGTAGACTTTCAAAGGGCACTTGCCGCCCTCCAACAAGCAAAACTTTGACATAAACATAGTAGAGACCCTGAGGCTTTGCTAAAGCTAACCAAGCTTACAGAACTGTTCTCACGCTTGCTAGACCGCCAAGCACGTAAACAATTACGCTACATGTCTCATAAATATTATGAGCACAGTAATAATTCCGGCTGTATGCCTGCAAGAGCTCTGCAACAGAAGCGTGCCCAAGCATATGTGCATAAGCTTTGTTCCTCTTCTGGGGAGGTGGTTTTTCAGTCATCTAAAATTGCCTATGGATTCCTCGATTATTATGCAGAGTTATATAATTTGGACACAAACTTATCCCCTGGCACTCAATCAGCCTGGTTGACTGGTATTCAAAACTATCTATCCACGACCGGCCTCCCCCCTCTGATGGACGACCAACGTTCTGCCCTGGAATCCCCAATTACCGCCTCTGAGATAGAATCTATTGTGAATTCCTTGCCCAATTGGAAAAGCTCGGGGTCCTGACGGGTTCACTAAGGCATATTATAACGCATTCACCCCTCTGCTGTTAGACCCCATGTGTAGGTACTTTATTCCCTCGGAGGCACTCAGTGATCCAGAAGGAAGGTAAGGACCCTACTGTTCCCCAAAGTTACTGTCCCATATCCTTGTTAAACACGGATATCAAGTCTTTTGGCAAAAATTCTAGCGAACCAATTGAAGTGTCTCAGGTATCACATTAATAACCCTGACCAAACAGGATTCATTATAGGATTCAGGATTCATTATAGGATGTAAAGCCAACTCAATTAGGGCGATCCATCTTATACACTGGGCTCGAACCTGTCAGGAATCTTCACATACTTGATCTTATCAACAGAAAAAGCGATTGACCACGTTGACTGGTCTTGCCTTCATGCAGTGCTGGAGACCATGGGGCTGGGACCGGATATGCTCACCTGGATCAGGGCCCTTTACTCTGCACCCACTGCACAGGTTAAAGTCAATGGACTTTTCTCTTCCAGGTTCTCTATCAGAAATGGCACGAGGCAGGAGTGCCCCCTCTCGCCTCTTCTTTTCGCATTGGTCCTTGAACTCATATTGCACAAAGTACAAGCGAATACAGATA
The DNA here is from genome assembly GCA_028564925.1 of Lithobates sylvaticus. Lineage (NCBI taxonomy): Eukaryota > Metazoa > Chordata > Amphibia > Anura > Ranidae > Lithobates > Lithobates sylvaticus. The sequence goes on along the minus strand of CM053028.1, from coordinate 330,342,039 downwards.
TCAATGGCTTGAAGGTGGGCAACACAGAACATAAGCATTTAGCTTATGCTGATGGCGTACTATTCCACCTTACAGACCCCCGGATCTCGTTGCCAGATGTGAGAATCTTAAGCACTTTGGGATGCTTTCAAACTTTAAAATTAATCTCACAAATTTTGAAACTCTGCCTATTCAGCTACCCCCTGCTATGACAAATAGCCTTAAGTCTGCATTCCCATTTACGTGGGCCAAATCCTCCCTGAGATATCTGGGCATTCAGCTTACAGACTGCTTTGACACTATATACATGGCTAATTACCCCCTGTTGCTGTCCTTTATTAGACAAGACCTTTCAATAAGGACTAAGACCGCTTTCACCTGGCTGGGGAAGGTAAACATCATAAAAATGTATATCCTACCAAGGATACTATTTTATGTGCGGATGCTACCTGTGCCCCTACCCAAAAGCTTCTTTGCCCAACTGTCTAGCATGCTGGCTGGTTTTGTCTGGAACTCACGGAGATCACGAATAGCCCTGAGAGTACTGAAGCACCCGAAACATGCAGGTGGTTTGGGTATCCCAGATATACAGCTATACTATAAGGCTATAGTTCTCCAACGGATCCTAAACTGGAGCGTTCATACCCATTCCATTTCTGGATCTCTATGGAGAATTATATTGCAGGCAAGAACTTATCCTTTACCCCATGGCTCTCTCGGGAACATAGGGGATTGTGGGATGGCACATCTCCTTTGATGACTAATGTGCCTAAAGTATGGTATCAAATCAACCAAATGCTGTTTTTTGCTCCCTCTGTGTCCTCGTTGGCGCCATTGGGGGGGTTCCTTTGGTTCCCTCCTGGAGAACCAATGGCATTCTTTGGGCCCTGGGTGGATGATGGTAACACCAGTTGTGGTAAACTTATGAGGAATGGTAAACTGTTGCCCTTTGGGACCCTGAAAGCCAGGCATGGATTTTTAGAGGTACAGACAATTACACCACTTTTTTGAGGTACATTGCAGTTTCATAAGAGACATTACTTCTCTTACATTATTTGAATTTTTTTCTGTTATAGCTGATGAGCCTATGCCACATATGGTCTCTAAACTTTACCAACTGTTGGGGTCTGCAGCCGAGCCCACATATATCTGGGCCTGTGAAAGTGACTTGGGGTCCGAGCTTACCACTTCTCAACAGACCCACATGTACCAGCTCACTCAATCGAGCTCTATTGACTCTAAAATACAGGAGACAAATTATAAGATCCTGTCACGCTGGTATCAGGTGCCCATTTACCTGGCCCGGATATATCCTTCTACCTCTGAGCTATGTTGGACGGGATGTGGAGGCCGAAGTATGCTCTTGCATCTATGGTGGGAATGTGCTGTTATAGTACCCTTTTGGATTGACATTAGGGCTCAGATTAAAGTGATCCTGGGCTTTGATTTCCCTCTATCCCTGACTCATTTTCTTCTGCATATTCCCTCCCATACCGATCAGTCAATATAAAAAGAGCGTGCTGCCCCACTTGTTGAACGCAGCCAAGTTGCTGCTCCAAATCTATTGGAAGCAAGCACAAATACGTGGTCGGGAGAAATAGGTACGTAAGGTTAATGAGATCAGAGAGGCCGAGGACTGGAATGCAACTTGTATGGGTACCTGGGATCATTTTGCCAGCACTTGGTCCTTATGGCTGGACCACATTCGTGATTCAGACCAAGTATCTTCCAGTCTAGACCTGGCACTGCTGGAACTGGCGGAACCATCTATTAGACAGCGTATCCAACCCCAGTGGCAGTGGGACTAGACTTATTCTCTGTAATGGTTGTGGCATTGAATATCTACTTCCCTTGCTCTGGAAGACATCTCCTATATTCGGTGGTGGCGGGCTTGGTCTGGACAGCGACAGCTTCTGTGAGACTTCAGGTACGATCCTGATTCTTCCCCTTCTTTTCTTTCTTACTAAATACTTTCTTCCTCTGAGTTTTTTTACTATATTGGAATTGGGTTTATATGTTTCTTATGTAAGTTTTTACCCGACAAGTGGTACCAATGTCTTTCCGCTATAGGGAAGGCCATCTATTGAGTGGATGGTACTGTTTTTCTTCCCTTGGTGTTCCAAGAATGCTTTGATATGGTTCTGCCCTAGGTGTTGTGTTGGAGGAGGTTAGTTAGAGGCAACCGTTGCCCCCCTTCCCTGATGCGGGGCCCAGGGGGACCCATCTTGCAGTCAGTCTAGATCTTTAAACCGGCTTAAGCTAGTCTAGCACTGGTGGAAGGTTCCATTACTGAGAAGTTTATCCATAATAGTCGGTAATAACTTTGCAGAAGTCACCCCGGGCTTTTAAAGGGGTGAACACCAGAACCATGTATCACATATACCTGCTTAATATTCGGCATTCTTTCTATGTTCTGTTTCTTTTTGCAAATATACAAAATGTACATGTCAACTATGCGCTGATGTTTTCGAAACACAGGAATGTTTGTTATGACATGTGACTCTGTTCTAAATAAAGGTTATACTAAAAAAATAAAGCTAATGTATTCAAGCAATCATGCAGTCATTGAAGTCTAATTTACTATCTGTTTGCATGCTTGTTCTAGATCAGTGACTCAGAAGATATTTGGACAATATCACGATGACAACCCTGGAGCTTGCGCCTCAAAATTGTATCAGCAATTTTAGCTTTCACATTTCCATCCTTACAACCTTAAAGGTATAATACAAATATTTATTGTGTGTCTGCTGAACTGAAATTCTGATAGACTCTGCAACAGTGTTCTGAAAGCCCACCTCACAACTTCTGGCAATCATCTTGCACCCCTGCAGTTCCATTAGATCCTTTGTAAAATACTTGGCGATTCTGGTTGTTTAAGGAGCATGAAAGCTCCTCACAGGATGCAATGCTAAGGACTGGGCATTTACCAAGCCTGAACGCTGTCATGTGAGAAAGGGGTGGAAGCTTGGATACCATGGGTTTATAAAGGGTTTGATTCCCGGTTTTGATGGAGGAACATAGTGGCATGGGTGTATGGCGAGGATAAATATAAATGATCAGGTTGATGGGCTTTCCAGAGACTGTCCCTTTTTCCTGAATAGGTGAGGTGGTGACAGGGTCTTTTAAACTTCATCTTGTTTACAAAATCAAGCAAGGCATAATTTTTACAAGTACTTTCTCTCTCAGGTAATTCCCAGTTTGTATAGGTTATAACATGCTTACATTAAGCACTGTAATATTTAAAGTAAAATTTTATCGGTCCATCTCTAGTTATACTCTGTTCAACTTCACATGTAACATAGGCTGCAATTTGGCAATGACCCAATAATTTCCTAAGTAAATAGAGATTCATTTCCACCAAAAACGAATGAAGGAAATATGTTATTAACCTACTGATTTGTATGCCTAATTAGTGACTTTACATCTGCTTAAAATCTCTGCTTTTGGTCTTCAGTGAGATCTGTATTCACCTCCATTACAAAACTCATCCATCAGAAATGTCTGTGTTATGTTTCGGTTTGTTTTACCATTTCCAGTTCTGATCACAATAGGACATGTGACCATATGAAAAATTAGTAGAATTACACCAAACATAGGCACCCTACACCCCTCCGAGACCCTCTGGGTTATGCTGTGTTCCTTTAATTGCAGCTGCTCTGCTTATGAAAGCTGAGATTGTGCTAAGCCTACACTATACCATATTTCAGAGGTGTTTAAAGCATATCGAAAGCTAAACTTTTTTTTACTTTTTATTTACCATTTGTATTTCATTTCACTAGTTGTCCTGTAGGCAAAGCAGAAAGTTGAAATAGTTACTCCAAAGTAAGGTAAATCAAATGTTCCCATTTGAAAATTTCCACTCTACTTCTGTTCTGGTGATAACTCACGGTGTTCAGACTCAGTGACAATGGTCACAAAATAATACCCCTAAAGAGGGTTATCCTGTGTTGTGGAACTAGTCAAAACCACTCATCCTCACGGTGAACAAAAATAAGTTTATTCAACTACACATGTGTAGGGAGCCCCCTCTAGGAGGAATCATGGCGGACACATCGGACAATTTTGACACATTTTTGGGACCATTGGCATTAATACAGCGGTCAATGCTATAAAAATGCATTGATTACTGTAAAAATTTCACTGGCAGGGAATGGGGTTAACACTAGGGGGCGATCAAGGGGTTAATGTGTTCCCTAGTGTGTGTTCTAACTGAAGGGGGAGGGGACTGTGCAGGGGAGATGACAGATCGCTGTTCATACTCTGTATGAACAGACGATCTGTCTGTTCTCCCCTCAGAGAACCGGAAACTGTTCCTGGTGTCAGCGGAAGCCCGGCGGTGATCGTGACCGCCGGGCACTCGCATTGGCTCGGGGGGCCCCCTAGTGGCCACAGGGCGAAACAACGCTACATAACGTCGTTTCGCCCAGCCGTGCCATTCTGCCGCAGTACAACTGCGGCGGCTGGTCGGCAAGTGGTTAATGCAGCAAGCTCAATTTTTTTGATTCAAAGAACTGTGTAATGGGCACCTCCCCCTCATCTCCCCGTCTTAAAGTGGATGTAAATTCAATTAAATTCATGAAATTTGAGCTGCAGTGTTTTGTAGTTTTAGTGTCCCGTAGCTGTCTCTTGCTCCGTTATTCAGCTTGATAACTCCTGACAAGTTCTCAGTCACGTATGATAAAAACAGCCTGAGTTTTGTGTTGGGGAGGATGCTATTAATAGATTAGCACAGACCTAAACAATTCAGCTCTAAATGTCTCTACCTGTGAGGGGAGGGGGTGTGTGCCTTTCCTCCAATCAGCTGTCTTGGCTGTATGCCCAGGCTTCACTGCAGTGTTGAACACAATGTGCAGTTTATAAACAGTATATAAAGTAACTATACAGCAGATATACATGTAAAAATGATGTAGGGAGATTTGTGTCATCCCTGTGTATCATCTGAGGCTGCTCACTTCAGTGGGTATATGTGGGGGTGTACATCCACTTTAATGCTGATGTACAGAAAATCAGAAAGCCAAAAAAGGATCAGAAAGCAAAAGGAAAAAAAAAAAAAAAGTTATAGAGAGAGTTTTTTTTATTTTTTATATAATGATAAAACATAACTGTATTAAATGTTTTATATGTTGATTATAATTTTACTTTACACATAGGCTCTCAGTTCATAGTATGACTTTTGTTCATGTATGATTTGTTTACGTGTGATAACTTATTTACCCAACTTATAATACCCCCTATATACCCATTGTGCTATATACTGTATTTTCTGGCGTATAAGACTACCTTTTACACCGAAATTACACAGCCAAAAAGTGGGGGTCGTCTTATACGCCGGGTGAAGAAGCCGCCAGATGGATATCAGTCCGCCGGGCGCTCTGTAAAATTGTAATATGTATACAGTATGCGCCGCTCAGTCAATCCCGGATGCTTGGATTGTGTAACAACCTCTGCCAATCCGAGCAGGCTACATGAGTCAGAGCGGCGCGGGCTGATGTCACAGCCTCTGCCAATCCGAGCAGGTTTTGTATCCATCAACAGATTGGTAAAATACAATGCCTGCCGTGATTGGCTCAGCGGTGCACACTGTCTGCACACTGTATTCTGAAGTGTACCTGGCACTACTGTACTAACACAGCATCATATTAACAAAGCATCCTGTACTGCACATCCAGCTCCAGATCTCCCCTAAAATACAGGTATGATTTATGGTGCTTTGGAGGAGAGGATTCATTGTTGCTGCCACCAATTGTGGGATCTCTGGGACTTTTTTTTTTTTTGTTTCTGATGTTTTTTTGTAAATGGTGTTGCCTCGGAAAGGGGGGTAGTCTTATATGGCGAGTATAGCCCCAAACCTAAGTTTTTGCTGAAAAAATAGGGGGTCGTCTTATACACCCAGTCGTCTTATACGCCGGCAAATACGGTACCATATTAAACAATGTAAAAAAAAAAAAAAAAAGGCAAAGAAACATACATTTTTTTCAGTGAAAAGTTTAGTACAATTGATGAGCAGACATTCTGTTGTAATTTATTTCTTCCCCTTCCAAAAGGATTTATTGTTATGACATTCCGGCAGATTTATTGCCACCTTGCAGTTCACCATCTCTTCTTTAAAGCTTTGTTCTCTTCTGCCTTAATTTAAGCACTGTCCTCCCATTTCATTTGACTTTTTGGCTTAGTTTGCTGCTTGCTCATTCCTGAAGATCCATTCCTTCATTCTTCCTGACATTCTTGGCCTCTCCTACAATATCAAAGAGGAAAAAACACCTACTTTTTCATCCCATTTATTACACCCCCTTATGTCTCATTTATTTTTCAAACGCAGAACATACGTATATAATTAAAGTTCCTTTATTAGCAGTGTTTACATCATATTATGAATAATGAATGCTTGCTCTGTTATGTTCCTAGAATATCACCGTAAATTTTATATAGTTTTAATATACATTTTTTTCTTATTAATGGGTTATCATGCTTCAAAAGGAGGCTCAAAACAGTCAAGAATCCAGAAATTTAACCCAAAGGGCAGGAATTGTCTAGAAAGACAAAGAAACGTGCTTATGAAACTATAAAGCCCCATACACACGCGCGGATTATCCGAGGACCAGGTCCGTCGGATCATGTCCGTCCTACTTTGTCCGATGTTGGTTTTGCGTACACACGGTCGGACAAAGTTGTCGGAAAATCCGATCATTCTGAATGTGGTGACGTTTGTTGCCTACGACGGGACTACGTAGAGGCTAGTAGCCAATAGCTTTGGTCTTGTAATGTGATCTGAGCATGCGTAGCACTTTGTCCATCGGACTACCATACACACGATCGGATTTGGTGTGATCGGACCTTCTTGTCCAAAAATCTATCCAGCAGGAGATAGGACTTTGTCCGTCGGACAATCCGACGTACACTGTCCGATGGTGCATACACACGGTCGGATTTTTCGACAACATTGTCCGATCGGACAGAATCCATGCGAAAATCCGACCGTGTGTATGGGGCTTAACAGTGTATTCCCTTAAGCATTTGCTACCCAAAAAATAAAGATCCTGTTCCCTTAACAGTGCTTGTGCTGTGTAATTTGGCTGCCTGTATCGCCTAAAATTGCTGGCTGATCCTGCTTGGTTCTGCCTTCCCCTCTGTAAACTAACAATGGTTTTTAATGGCTGCTGAGCCATAACACTGTGGTCAGTTTACTATTATTATTATACAGGATTTATATAGCGCTAGCAGTTTGCGCAGCGCTTTGCAACATCAGGGGAGACAGTACAATTACAATACAATTCAATACAGGAGGGATCAGAGGGCCCTGCTCGTTAAAGCTTACAATCTAGAAGGGAAGGTCAAGTGGAAACAAAAAGGTAATAACTGTGGGGGATGATCAGATGGAAAAAATGAAAATACAGTTGTTAGGTGTGGGTAGGATAGGCTTCCCTGAAGAGGAGAGTTTTCAGGGATCGTCTAAAAGCTAATAGAGTAGGAGATAGACGGACCGATTGGGGTAAGGAGTTCCATAGGCTTGGAGAGGCTCTGGAAAAGTCCTGGAGACGAGCATGGGAGGAAGTGATGAGAGAGCAGGAGGTCTTGAGAGGAACAAAGAGAACGATTAGGTTGGTATTTTGAGACTAGGTCAGTGATGTAGCTGGGGGCAGACTTGTGGATTGCTTTGTAGGTGGTGGTTAGTATTTTAAGTTTAATTCATTGGGTGAGCGGAAGCCAGTGGAGGGATTGACAGAGAGGAGTAGCAGAGACAGAGCAGTTGGTAAGGTGGATAAGTCTGGCAGTAGCATTCATGATGGACTGAAGGGGGGTTAGAGTATGCAGAGGTAGGCCAATGAGGAGGGAGTTGCAGTAATCGAGGCGGGAGATGACCAGGGAGTGAATCAAGAGCTTTGTTGCGTCATTGGTTAGAAAGGAGCGTATTTTGGAGATGTTTCGGAGGTTGAGGCGGCAAGATTTGGACAGTGATTGGACATGGGGCTTATGTCCCTCCGTCCTCCGTTGTCTCTCCTCTGTCCTCTCCCCCCTCCCCCCGCCTGTCAGCTAGTGACAGTGGCCACCCCTCCCTTCTTGCTGCTAAAATTATGATTGAATTTCGATACATTCCTCTCTGTTTTATAATGATAGGTGCCCAGTGTGTGCTTTATAAAAAGAAAAAGGCAGTTCAATACCTCTCAGATTCTCACATTTCAGAGCACCGCTTGGTGCCCACGTGACCATCCGCCTCTCTGAATAAAACCCGCCAATGGAGCAACACACCTCCAGCACGAAGCTGGGATAGACGGTATATTTTTTCGTAGATGTGAGTGTGTGTAATACACTCTATGCATTATCTTAACCGATTCCCGCCCGCCCGCCGTCATATGATGTCATGGACTTTGAGCGGGTATATCTGAATGATGGCATCAGTCAGATATCAGCTTTGTCAGATGGCGATTCCCTACACCATAAGAATGATCATAGCGGCATGATTCCGCTGCTTGAACGTTCTTGCGGGCGGCGAGAGGGGGCGTACCCCCCTCTCGCCGCCCTCTGGTGCTTCTACCGACTCACCGATGGAGACAGGATCCGCCGGCCCCGGATGTTTACCATAGAGACTTCCAGCAGACCAGATGGTCACCGGAGTCTCTATGATCGTTCGGAGGCCGGGCGCGATGTTATAACGTTACGCCCGGCCTCTGCATTCAAACAAATGGCGCCGCCTTGGCTGGGAAGCCAAGATTGTTTTTTTTTTTTTTTTTTTTTTCAGGCTTCCCAGCCTAGAGGTGAGATGTGGGGTCTTATTGACCCCCCCCCAGATCTCACTGTTAAGAGGACCGATCATGCCATATTAATATTACAAGGGATGTTTACATTCCTTGTAATAGGAATAAAAGTGATCAAAAAAAAAAAAAATTTTTTTTTAAAGAGTGTCAAACTAAAAAAAAAAATTTAAAGCACCCCTGTCCCCGTGTGTTCGCACGCAGAAGCGAACGCATATGTAAGTCCCTCCCACATATGAAAACGGTGTTCAAACCACAAATGTGAGGTATCACCACGAACATTAGAGCGAGAGCAATAGTTTTGGCTCTAGACCTCCTCTGTAACTCAAAACATGTAACCAGTAAAAAATGTTAAAGCGTGGGGATTTTTAAGTAGCGAAGTTTGGCGCCATTCCAAGAGTGTGTGCAATTTTGAAGGGTGACATGTTAGATATCTATTTACTCGGCGTAACTTCATCTTTCACATTATGCAAAAACATTGGGCTAACTTCACTCTTGTTTGTTTAAAGCACAAAACAGGTTTTTTCAAAAAAAAAAAACATGTTCAAAAAATTGCTGCGCAAATACTGTGCAAGATAAAAAGTTGCAACAACCGCCATTGTATTCTCTAGGGTATTTGCTAAAAAAAAACATGTATAATGTTTTGGGGTTCTATGTAATTTTCTAGCAAATAAATGATGATTTTTACATGTAGGAGAGAAATGTCAAAATTGGCCCGGGTGCTCCAGAACACCTGATGGTGCTCCCTGCATGTTGGGCCTCTGTATGTGGCCACGCTGTGTAAAAGTCTCACACGTGTGGTATCGCCCTACTCGGGAGTAATAGAAGAATGTGTTTTGGGGTGTAATTTGTGCTATGCATATGCTGTGTGTGAGAAATAGCCTGCTAATATGACAATTTTTTGAAAAAATATAAATAAATCTTGATTTTACAAAGAATTGTGGGAAAAGATTACAACTTTAAAAAACTCACCATGCCTCTTACTAAATACCTTGGAATGTCTACTTTCCAAAAAGGGGTCATTTGGGGGTATTTGTACTTTCTTGGCATGTTAGGGTCTCAAGAAATGAGATAGGCGGTCGGTGCATCAGGTGTGATCAATTTTCAGATATTGGCACCATATTGTGGACTCTATAACTTTCACAAAGACCAAATAATATACACCAATTTGGGTTATTTTTACCAAAGATATGAAGCGGTATAAATTTTGGCCAAAAATATATGAAGAAAAATTACTAATTTGCTAAATTTTATTACAGAAACAAAGAAAAATGCATTTTTTTTTTTTACCAAATTTTCTGTCTTTTTTCTTTTATAGCGCATAAAAATAAAAAACCCAGTGGTGATTAAATACAGCCAAAAGAAAGCTCTATTTGTGTGAAATAGCATAGGATGACTGAGTAATTGTCCATCAAAATGTGAGAGCACCGAAAGCTGAAAATTGGTCTGGTTAGGAAGGGGGTTTAGGTGCCCAGTGGGTAAGTGGTTAATATGGTAAGTGGTAACTACTAGTGAAACCAATATATAAAAGGAGCATATATTATCCTATTCTTCTATAGACATAGTAGATAGTAGGGGCTGCCATTTAGTCTTAATAACCAGTGACATTTTACCTAGTTTAGTGTGTAGCAAGTGGGATTAGAGAATAGATATTAACTTTTTAGGGCCTGACTTTAAGGCCTCATGCACACTGCATCTTGAAAAAGCTCAGTACAGCTTATTTTTTTACTGAGCTAAAATACAGCGCCGTGTATTCTTCAGTAAAAAAATTAATTTGCAATTTTTGTCAGTAATTTACGCCTCATGCATGCACATTTGCGCACAGAAATGTCCATTGGCATATTGTGAACGCAAGAATATGTTTGCACACACATGCGTGGAAATATGCGCAAATACATGCATAAAAAAGCCTGAAAAAATTGATGTGCAAACAGTATTGTGTGCAAGAGGCCTAACACAACTATAATGCCCGTACACACGGTCGGATATTCCGATGGAAAAAGTCCGATCGGATTAGGTTGTCGGAAAATCCGATCGTGTGTGGGCCCTAGCAGGCTTTTTCCGTTGGAATTTCAGACGGAAAAAAATTGAGAGCTGGATCTCAAATTTTCAGACAACATGGTCCGATCGCGTGTAGCCTATTCCGACGGACAAAGTACCACGCATGCTCAGAGGAAATTTGGAGACAAAAGCTATTGGCTACTGGCCTCCCGTCGTACGTGTTGTACGTCACCTCGTTCGGAATGACAACTTTGTCCGACCGTGTGTGGGCAACACCAGTTTCGGACAAAATCCGTCGGAAAATATCCTATGGATTTTGTGGTCGGAATGTCTGACCGTGTGTACGGGGGCTTAGTGTTTATTCAGAGATGAGATTATTATGGATCCTGAAATGTGCCTTAAAATCATTGGCACAATTGTAGAAGTTTAAAGAAGGAACTACAGGTAAATCATGTCTCTATTGTAATAATTACATTGCTCAATCCTAGCAGTGTTGTCAACCTACCAAATTGAAATTTACTGACACAACACCCAAACTTTACTGGTACAGCCGAGTATTTACTGGCATTTCCAAAAGTTACAAAATTACAGTTTTAAATGCAAATTTCAGTATTAGGCTACAAACAAGTTCAATATGATTTAGGGTAGATATTACCCATTTGCTGACCATATAACTTAGATATATGGTGGCAAAGTGGCACGGCTGCGACGGATCACGTGCCTAGTATGTGATCCGACACTTCCTGGTCTGGGGCACGCATGCATGCAGCTGGGAGCCCAATCCTGCTGCGATTATACACATCGGGTACCACAGACTCGATGTCCACTGACACCCACCGATCCTTTGGTACAAAGGGAGAATGGTGGTCTGCCTTTGTAAACAAGGCAGATCGCTGTTCTGTCAGTACAGAAGGCATGAATCCTGTGTGGGACATGGTTCCATGCCTTCTCCAAGTACAAGCACCTCCCTGACAGTAAGAAAACACCAGCTAGGCACACAGTTAACCCTTTGATTGCCCCTGTTAACCCCTTCCCAGCCAGTGTAATTAGTACAGTAACAGTGCATATTTTTTAGCACCGATCACTGTATTAGTGTCTCTGGTCCCCAAAAAGTGTCAGTTAGGTGTCCGATTTGTCTGCCGCAATATAGCAGTCCTGCTATAACTTACTAGTTTAAAAAAAAATAATATATATATATATATATATATATATATATATATATATATACATATATATACACACATATACACATACATACACACACACACACATCCCATACTTTGTAGAAGCTATAACTTTTGTACAAACCAATCAGTATGCGCTTATTGGGATTTTTTTTTTTACCAAAAATAGGTAGCAGAATATATATTGGCCTATATTGGTGAAGAAATTAGATTTTTAAAAAATTAATTATTGGATGCGTTTGGTAGCAGAAAACCAAAAAATATCATTTATTTTTTCAAAAATGTCAATCTTTTTTTGTTTATATCACAAAAAATAAAACCCGCAGAGGTGATCAAATACCACCAAAAGAAAGCTCTATTTGTGGTAAAAAAAAACTATATAAATTATACTTGTGTACAGCATTGCACGACCACGCAAATGTCAGTTAAAATTACTCGGTGCCCTAAAAATGGCCTGGTTATAAAGGGGGGTAAATCCTCCAGAAAGCAAGTGCTTAGGACCAAAAAAATATTTCTTATTTTATTTTCGCTATAGTAAGTCACTCGGGGACAGGACTCAGAAGGACAAGAAATTACAATGGGCAGGCACACACATAAAATTGACTCTCACAGCGAAACTGACAGTCTCACTCCCGGGTTGCCTCGTTCCTGTTCCACAGACCTGCACACGGGGCTCTGTCGGCTCCAGTTATCTCCCTTGCACCATTATATGACACGGCAAGCTCAGGCACCGCCTCCGCCAGACCTGCCCCCCACTTGCGCTGCCCGAACACACTGTACATATATACAAAAGCCTGTGATATTGATAACACTTAAACCGGAGCTCCACCCGATTTTAATACAATAGCTCAAGCTGAATAAAGCTGGCCATACACCTATAGATTATCTATTAGGAATCTACCACTGGGCCAAGCTTCAGTATCTTGCTAATAAGCCCCACTGGCTCTCAACCTAAACAATGCCTGCACCCAATCAGAATGTTCAGGTATTGTGAGAGCCAGTGGGGCCGACTAGCAAGATATGGAAGCTTCGGCCAGTTGGAGATTCTTCCATCCACACAGTTCAGTGTAGATGGAGGAATCTGTTCCACTTTTTCTATCTGACCATAGAAAATCTGCAGATAATCTATAGGTGTATGGTTTTAGTAGATGTCCCAATTTAAAAACGGAACCTTTTTTTTTTATATACTGTACCTTTGTATTTCTTATCATTCTGTCTACTTCCTGGATGTGGGGATTGCAGATATAGGTGGGGATAGTGTGCGGCTAAAACATAATTTCCTCTATCCGCACTGTCTCCTGGGAGCTTTTGTGATTGTTCCCTGGAGTCTGTGTGGCGGCCTGGCGCAAGTTTTTTTTTTTTTTTAAACCGGAAGTGACATCTTATTACTTGCTCAGCTAGGTTGCCATCTCAACGGGGCGGGACTTCCGACGACGCCGCCTGTTGCGATGGCAACCTGAGCTGTTGACGGCGCTCTGAATTCAAGTTACTGCGCATGCGCGAGATCTGAATACAACACGCAGTGTATGCTGGTACATCAGCGTTACTTTATCCAGGAAGAGGATGCCTGTGGGCTTCACATGCCCACAGGCAAGATGACAACCGCCAAGAAGACGATATATAAGTTTGTTTTTAAAGAGAAAAATTACATCTGAATGACATAAAAACTGGAACAAGTGAGTAATAATTTTAAAGAACCTAATCCTCTTCATTGTAACAAAAAAAAAAGATTTAGGCAGTGTAACCCCGCTTTAATTGTGGCGAAATTAGACTAGAACTAGACAAGGGGGCGCTTCCCTACGCACCCTGGTGACCATGTGACAGTCAGCTACTCTTGTTTTTTTTTTTACCTCCGACAAAGCTCTTTTTAAAGAGTGAAACATGTTAGGTTTGGGTAATTAGATTTTGCGAGCACCTTCGTACTTTATTTTAATTTCAGTTCACATGATTTCATTTTTGTCCTGACACATTCTTTCCCCCCTCCCCTCAATTTTTCTTTTTTTGTGGGGTGAGATATGCCTTGTGTCAATGTAGTCTTGATTAAGAGAGAACCTTTTTTTGTGGATATGATGATATATGCGGCTTGTCCATCAGTGGTTATTTGTGTCCACATGGATGAGTGTACCCGTATTACATATCTGAGAGATAAATCATTTCATAGGGCAGAAGACAGACAGCCCGCATCTTCAGTAAGACAGTATTTACTAGTATACTTTCTCTTTTTCTGTTCATCTCATTTTTATATGTGGCCAATAGATGGGAGGAGAAACAGATATACCTCCAACTCTTGATACCAGGTGGTGTTGGTGAGTAGACCTTTGATTTACATATCCTCTAATACAGCCTGGAGCCTTTATATTGAATAAAGGATGAAATTATAACCCTCATATTTTATATACGTATAAATTCAAGAGAAGTTTTAACCTTTTAAACTTGGTAGATGTTAATATTACCACATAGAGATAGAACGTTGATTTTTATATATAATGGCATTGCCCTCATCCTATAGGTATACCTGTTATGGTCATTTACATACTTTTTATGATTTACAATAAAAGGTTACATTTTAGTTAAGTGGCCTTTTGGTCCGAACACTCGGAAGGCCTTGGCTGGCTCCAGACCAGAACTCAGCATGCACAGTTCTGAGCTGAGCCTCACAGACATATTTTTACTGGCAACCTTTTCCTGTCACTGGCATTTACTGGCAGGAGAAAAGTGCCCAGTTTTTACTGGCTGCCAGTAAAAATATTGACGGTTGGTAACACTGCCTCTTTCCATGTGCGGTATCTGGATTTGCACAAAGTTGTGCTAGGTGCACCCTGTTTTAAATGTTTATTTGTAAAACAAAGATTTTCTATACATAAAAGGTATAAAAACATGAAATACAATAAAAAATATTAAATAAATAAACTTGACCCAAAACAACTGCAACTTTATTTTAAAATATGGTGCAACAATGGTAGTGATTTCCAACCTCAATTTATGGATACATTATTCTATTCATCATAAAGGCTGACTTCCACCACTTGCCGACCGCCTATTTGGGAATGTACGTCAATACTTTGATGCTAAATACCATTGTTATTGTAGCAGCTAGCTGCCATAAACCCCCGTATTGTTTTTTTCCCTTAGGCAGCCCGCTTTCAGCTAAAAGTGATCCCAGCGGCGGATTCACAGCAAGATCACTTTTAAAGCCTTTATGCTCTTGGAGGACCGGAGCGACCTCAAACGGCACTTCTGGCCCTCGGGCAGATAGACAGGATTTTTGTTTTTCTTAACTGCTTCAGCCCCGGAAGATTTTACCCCCTTCCTGACCAGAGCACTTTTTGCGATTCGGCACTGACAATTGCGTGTTTACAAACACAGTTCCGGGTTCTCCGTGTCTCAGCGGCGATCGTGGGATTGAGACCGCCAGGCACAGTGGCCACAGGGCGAAGCGACGTTAGATAACGTTATTTCGCCCAGCCATGCCATTCTGCCCCAGTACAACTGCGGCGGCTGGTCGGCAAGTGGTTAAAGTCAAAATGACAATTTTTTTGGTGCTTTCAGTAAATTAGAGATTTGGGGTCTTTTTGACCCCAGATCTCTCAATAAAGAGGACCTGTCATGCTTATTTATATTACAAAGAATGTTTACATTTCTTCTAATAGGAATAAAAGTGATAAAAAGTTTTTTTAATAAAATAAAAGACTGTGTAAAAATGAAAAATAAAAAGTAAAATAAATAAACATTTTTTTTTTTAAGCGCCCCATCCCTCTGAGCTTGCACGCATACATAAGTTGTGCCCACATATGTAAATGGTATTCAAACCACACATGTGAGGTTTCGCTGCGATCATTAGAGCAAGAGCAATAATTCTAGTGCAAGACCTTCTCTGTAATCTAAACAGGTAACCTGTAAAAATGTTTAAAACGTTGCCTATGGAGGTTTTTAAGTACCATAGTTTGTCGCCATTCCAATTTTAAAGCATGACATGTTAGGTATCTATTTACTTGGCGTAGCATCATCTTTCATATTATACAAAAAAATTTTGCTAACTTTACGGTTTTGTTTTTTAACCACTTGCTTACTGGGCACTTAAACCCCCCTCCTATCTAGACCAATTTTCAGATTTCAGCGCTGATGCACTTTGAATGACAATTGCGCGGTCATATAACACTGTACCCAAATTAAATTTTTATAATTTTTTTATAGAGCTTTCTTTTGGTGGTATTGGATCACCTGTGCGATTTTTATTTTTTGTTAAAAAAAAAATGTAAAAAGACTGAATTAAAAAAAAATAAAAAATAAAAAACTATTTATATATTTTGTTATAAAATTTTAAAACTGGTAATTTTTGTCCGTCATTGATGAGGCGGCAGTGATGGGCACCGATAGGTGGCAGTGATTGGCACTGATGGGTGGCAGTGATGGGCACTGATCGGTGGCACTGATAGGCAGCACTTCTAGGTGGCACCACTAGTGAGCATTGATAGGTGGCACTTGTGGGAACTTTCAGCTTGCAATTATAAGGTATAATTGCCTCTTCCGTTTCGGGACCGATGTCCCTTTAAAATGAGCCGGCGATCGGCTTTTTTTTTTTTTTCCTCCTCCGCTGTCAGCGTGAGGAGAAAAAAAAGCAATCACGAGCTTTTGTTTTGATCATGTGATCAGCTGTCATTGGCCGACAGCTGATCACATGGTAAGGGGCCGGGACTCAGATCGGTGATCACCCGAGTCTCAGTGACACGTGATCACAGAGCGCTCCACGCGTGCCCCGTAGGGCACACGCAGGGAGTGTGCACAGGGGAAGCTGTCATATGACGGCCTCCCGGGAATTCACATCCGCACTGTGGCCGTCATTCGGCCATAGCGCGGATGTCAAGTGGTTAAATTAAAGTGTATTTTTTCCCCAAAAAAATTGTGCTTGAAAGACCGCTGCGCAAATACAGTGTGACATAAAATATTGCAACGACTGCCATTTTATTCTCTAGGGTCTCTGCTAAAATATATATATATAGAATGTTTATGGGTTCCAAGTTGTTTTCTAGCAAAAAAATAGAGATTTGTACTTGTAAACAACAATGGTCAGTAAAAAGGCCTGGTCTTAAAGTGGTTAAAGAGACTCTGTATGTAGCGCTTACCCCTGCAGGAGCCAATGATGATGACGAGCCCTCTGTTTTGCCACAACTCTTAAGACCACTCAGTCCCCACTGACACACCAAGTTAGAGGTAGAGGACTACTTACACCTGGATGACTTAAGTGTTAGTAAATCACAGATGTATAATAATGCACAGAAATTAGACCTTAAACTGTTGAATGGATGTATTATTTCAAAGCAGGTAGACAGTGCAAGACTTAGTATCAAGCTATAGAACAATTGCTGCAAACTAAGTAAAATGAACATTTACCTATATTAGGATGAATTTAACTGAACTGCTACAGTGTTAAGTCAAGTATTAACTGAGGTAACTATTACTGAGCGTAATTGGACCCAGTTAACACATTGATAATGCTCCTGAGTGCACTCTATATTGATACACCTAGTAGAATACACCTAGATGGTGGTTTCCCAGGTACCTGGCACCTTAATGTTCGTGTTGGGTGGCTTGCGGTGGGGCCCTTCTGTCGGTGGTGTACAAGAATCTGTCCCTTTAGGAGTCTGTGGTGTAGCAGGGCTGCTAATTAACAAGCAATCTCTGTGTGGCTGGGTGTAGCAAGTGTTGTATTTCCTCTCACCACTCCCAGCAGGTGATAAGTCCGGTTCCACTTGCTTGGCAGTTATTAGTTCCAGACATCAGGTCCTAAAGGCTCAGTCCCTCAGCTCTGGCCCACACAGGTGGCTTGGTATCTCAGCTCTGGTTCACGCATCGTGCAGTCAGGCAAGCTCTGACTGTAGGTCTATCCTTCTTCTGATGTAGACAGGCTCACGGATATGGCTGCTGCATGTCCTGCAGCAGGGCCTCTCAGCACAGCTACTGTATCTCTCTTTTTCCTGGGAAAAGCAGGCGATTGGATCCGATTTGCTGGGCGAGGGTGTGGGAATCATTGGCAGAAGGAAAGGGCAAGCAGGGATTTCACAAACAACAGCTCTTGCAAGGACCACGGTGGGGGGGTGGGTTGGTTGTGAGTGGGGGAACCAAGCTCTCAGCCTGCAGCCATCCACACATCTGAGAAGAGAGCCGCCATCCACACCTGCAGCCTGCTTTCTCTCTTTTATCAGCAGCACAGTGACATGGAGCGAGCAGAGACATAAGAGGACACAGAGCCGGCTGCACCCGGCTACATGTACATAACTGGAAAGTCCATAAGCGTCCCTTGCGCAGCTTTTGTGCAGAAGAATGCAAATTGTCTGCAAGTATTTTCTAATAACATGCTGCATTCATCTTGAAATCAATTTTCACAAGATTCCCCGTGACCATAAAGCTCTATTTTCATCTCATCACTCCAGAGTACAGTGTGCCAGAAGCTGTAAGGCATGTCAAGGTGTTGTTGGGCATATTGTAAATGGGTTTAGTGGTATTGGCACAGTAAAGACTTCTTTCTGGCAACTCAACCATGCAGCTCCTTTTTGTTTAAAGCGGGACTGTACCTGAAATTTTTTTTTTTTAAAGCCAGCAGCTACAAATACTGCACCTTCTGACTTTTAATAAATGGACACTTACCTGTCACAGGTTCCAGCGATGTCGGCAGCAGAGGCTGATCAATCGCTCGGCTCTCTGCTGCTGCCAGCGCCATTCTCGTGAGGGAATTAGGAAGTGTGGCCTTTGCGGCTTCACTTCCCGGTTCCCTACTGCGCATGCGCGAGTCGCGCAGCGCAATGAGAATCGTCAGCGCTGTCTGCTGGGACACGTGTGTGTCCCGGCAGACAGCGCGCCGGGACAGGAAGTTCAGGAGTTTATGCCCGGAAGTGCGTGTAAATACCTGTCTTCGACAGGTATCTGCACCCCCCCCCCCTGAAAGATGCCAAATGTGACACCGGAGGGGGGGAGGGTTCCGAAAAGCGGAAGTTCCACTTTAGGGTGGAATCCCGCTTTAAGTATTGTCATATTGTGCTCCTTGAAACAAGCACGCCGTCTTTTTCTAGAGCAGTCTGTATTCTCCTGAGGTTACCTGCAAGGTTTTCTTTGCATCCCGAAAAATTCTTCTGGCACTTGTAGCTGCAATCTTTCTTGGTTTACCTGACCTTGACTTGGTATCAAGAGGTCCCTGAATTTTCCACTTTTTAATAAGTTATTGAACAGTACTGACTGGCATATTCAAGTTGGATATCTTTTTATAACCTTTTCTATCTTTATAATTTTCCATTACCTTGTTATGCAGTTCTTTTCTGCTCCCATGGCTCAGTAGCTAGCCTGCCTGCCTTATCCCAAACACACCCCAACACAGACCACACGCCCCACACACACCAAGCACCACATACAACCCTACCCCCAAAAAATACAGTCTATACAAACAATCCAACCCACATGAACCACCAGGTCATGGTCCCCGACACATGACCCTCCAGAAGAGAAGCCAGGCCAACGATCACCAGTCCACCAGGAACAGAGGACCAGCCCCCAGGAGAAAAGCCAGGCTGACCACCATCAGCCGGACCGGGCCACACTAAGCCTTCCAAAAGGCTATCTCAAACAGTGATATAATACATTTTAAACAACCTCCCCACCAAGCAGACATCATCCAATGATGTACTCAAATGTGGAATAAATGGGCAAAAATCACGTATGGGGGCTATGACCTGGTGGTTCATGTGGGTTGGATTGTTTGTATGAATACAAGCGAATAAGATATAGGAATCAAATGTGTTGAACGAAAAAAACTTAGTGTGTACTGGGCTTAAAGTGATAATAAAGGAAATTTTTTAATTAATTTCTTCTCCGGTCCCCTTTGCCAAGAGCCCCCATAGCAAGCTGCTTGTTATGGGCGCACCCGTGCGTGCTAACTCCCAAGCCGGCTCTCTGCTTAAGACCCAGAGAGAGCGGCTCAGCCGAGTTCCCCGCAGCAGAAGCCAATGGCTCCTGCATCTCAGCCAATCAGGAGGGGGACACACGGGGGAGAGCCTCGGGTCTCGTACACATCGCTGGATCGAGATCGTGCTTCAGCAAGTATTAGGGAGGCTGACGGGGGAGCTGCACACTAAAGGTTTTTTACCTTCATGCATAGAATACATGAAGGTAAAAAAACGACTTCAGCCTTTAAAACCACTTTAAAGGCTGGAATCTGCAACAACGTTTGGGAAAACCCTTGCAAAGAACATATCTCCCATATGAGTTTTTACCCAAAAGTGGAGCTTTTATGAGATTACTTAATTTCTACTAATATTGGAAAAACAAAAGAACAGAAAGCTACCTCATTGCCTTTGCCACCTTTAGAATCAGGCCTGCTGCACAAAATTCTGTACGCAACCCTAATCAAATTTGTTGTAAGCTACTGAGAATATTACTGCCGAGGCTGTAGGGAAGGTGAGGATGTGTCAATTTAATTATGACTATAAAATTTTCCTTGGAGTGAAAAATAAGAGTGCTTTTCACTGACATTTTATAAAGAGCAGCCCTTGCAAAATGATACATGCGTAGTATAACAGTCAGATTTTTATGTAGTAATATCATTTGCAATATTCTACCAAAAAACACGTTGCTTTTCCCAAAACCTGTATCAAAATATCATTTTGACGTACCAATTTATCACTACTATTTTTGACCCAACCACCTGTTCAATTCATACTTAAAATACTAATAGTTCTCTGTTTTACAGCTACTTTCTGTTAGTGTATGAAACAGGAACTGTTTTGATGTTTTTTAACCATCATATGATGTGTTAATATTGAGGGTTACCTGCAAAAATTTTAACAAAAAATTGATATATTGCTTATAAGAATTAATCAGATTCCAGGTTTAATTTGGTCTGACAGTGAAAACTAAAACAAGACAGTAGCTATGGACATATGTTTTGTTTTCCTTCCTTTCTTTTAGAATGCATTAATCATCATGTCCCATTTATAACTTATTGTATGATAGCATGAGATATCACCAAATCTCTCTCATCTGACCTCAAAATAACAGTAGAGATTATCAACAATCAGAGGGCTCTCCTCTCACCCTGTGTGTTTTAAGAATTCCAGCCCACTTTAATTCATTAAGGAATTTGGTTAACAGGAGATTTTTTCATGCAGAGGATGTTCCTATTTAACAAAACAGGAAATATTTTTCCAGCCTACTGGCTACTTGATGTCTGTTTTCTCATCAAGACAAAGCTGCTCCTGTCCCAACCTCTGCGAGGACTGGTGCTAAGTTTCCAAACTGGTCCTTAAAGTGTTTGTTAAAGGGGTTGTAAACCCACGTTTTTTCAACTTAATGCATTCTATGCATTAAGGTGAAAAACCTCATGCGGTGCTGCAGCCCCCCTAAGCCCTCGTTTCTACTTACCAGACCCCGATACTTTGCCGGCCGGGAATGATCACACCAGCTCTAGCTGGTGTCTTGTGTCCTGATTGGATACATTGATAGCAGCGCAGCCATTGGTTCACACTGCTGTCAATCAAATCCAATAACGTGGCGCCGGAGGGGCGGGGCTGAGTCCTGTATTCTGTGAATGGACACAGATGCAGGACTCGGGAGCACGCCCACACGGGTGTCCACCGTAGGAGAGAGCTTTTCCAACGTGGACACTCGATGCAGGGAGCGCCGCTGAGGGACCCCAATAGAGGATGTTCGGGGCCACTCTGTGCAAAACGAACTGTACAGTGGAGGTAAGTATGACATGTTTGTTATTTTAAAAAAAAACAAAGCTTTACAATCCCTTTCACTCAACTTACTGCCAGCCCCTCTATTATAGGCAGGCATACCACATTGTGTAAGTCTTTTCTAAAAATGAGGCATGTAATCACCTTTTTAGGGCGATCTTTAGGCCCGTCACGTAACTCGTGGCCACTTTACAGCTCTGATACATGGCTTCTGCAGGATCGGCCGAGATCTCCCTCTGACGTCAGCCGGGGAGGTCACGTGGCTGCTCAACCCCTCCCGCAGAAGCCCTGTCTCAGAGATGTAAAATGGCCGTGAGTCACAAGACCGGCCTGAAGATGCTCTAAAAATGTATTTACAAGCCTCATTTGTAGAAAAAAAACATACACAGTGTGGTATGCCTGCCTATATTAGAGGGGCTTAAAGTGACAATTGTAATGGTTTTACCTGTACTAATAGCGGCGCGGATGGGGGGGGGGCGGAGACGTTGACTGGCAGGGAGGGTGGGGGTGAGGAGGAGAGCAGAGAGCAGGGCTGCGGATGATAGAGGCACATACGGTGGTCAGGGCTCAGCGGGCCTGATTATCGTCGTCAGCGCAGAGAGGGGGATACAGGAAGTGTCAGGATCAGCCAGGTTTATTACAGTTTAGAGAGTGGCAGATCTTTATTCTCACAGCAAAGGCACTGTGCTGTTTAATCTGCTTTAAGGTAACGGGATCTGATTTTTTTTTGGGTTAACAAACACTTCAATCGTGCTTATATACTGACTGATGCTTAGAGTGGAACCCTAAAATCCCCCCCCCCCCCCCCCCCCCCACCCCAGACAGGACAGGACAAGCACTTCAATTAGACTCAAATGCTGGGCTACCTGTGACACCTATTTGCTGTCTCAGCTAGCTCTCCAAGTATCACTTACTACATTAACACTGTTACAGACATACTGGCATACAGACTCATTTACATTTTTGTAGTGTATTAATGTGCATTATGTCTCTCATTAAGGTGCATTGTTTGAAGGCAGTCAATTTAAATTGATACAACTACCATTGTACCACAACATCCTGAAAATCAGACATGTCACAAGATTTGTAACACAATGTATTCTAGTGCACTGCGGCATGCTGCAACGCATGTGCATTGCTTAAAGCGGAGGTCCGGCCGTTTGTTTCGTTTTTTTAAAGTCAGCAACTACAAACACTGTAGCTGCTGACTTTTAAAAAGGGCACTTACCTGTCCAGCGAGCCCACGATGTCGCCCCCCCGAGGCCGATCCTTCCACTGGATCGGGTGCCGGTACCGCCATCCTAACGAAGGGAAACAGGTAGTGGAGCCTTGCGGCTTCACTGCCCGTTTCCTACTGCGCATACGTGAGTAGGGCGGCACTTTTGAAATGGACGCCTGTCTACTGGGACACACACACACATGTCCCAGAAGACATCGCGCCCCATCTCCTAGGAGACAACGTGAGGGAGGACAAGAACTCTTTACGTCCTCTTTAAAGTACAACTATATGCCATCTGTGTCTCCATTGCAGAGATTTCCCTTTACATTCTGTCTCATAGCCAAACCGGAAGTGAGAGGAAATCCTGGAAAATTAAGGGAATTCCTTGAGGACCCTAGGTCCCCAGAAATAGTGTCCCCATTGGAAGATTTCCCCCTATTACTTTTCTGGGGACAACCCAAAATTTGGGATTTTCTTTTACTTTCACTGATAATGTGAAAAAGGACAAATAGAGAGGGTGAATCTCCCTAATGGGGGCACAGACAGCAATAAAAACTGACAAGCCTTCTAATCCCTCTTCACTCTATCCAAAATTAAAAACGTTTTGCCTTTAGTTATACTTTAAATTGGAAATTAAGGACAGGAATTTCCATACTGCCATAAAATGCATTTGTACATATTGTATTTATTATGATTAGTAATAAAATTTTTTTTTGAGACTGCAGATGGAGCTTTACTCACCTGTCACATTTCTTTGAGGAGGCTATGTAGTAGTCTATTGTAAACAGCCTGTTCCTTACAGAATTCCATATAAACAGCCATCGATATTCGTCCGGTTCAGCAGGGACCGGCTGAGATTTGATCCATGTGTGGGCAGGCTGGTTGTACAGAAGTCGATCCATCAATCAACTTCAATACAACCAGCCTGTCATATTTTTGACATGCAATAACTGCCAGTGGCTATAACCACTGGCAGTACCCACTGTGTTCTCCCGGCAGGGGAGGCTCCCTGCACCTCCCTGCAAGCAGAATACAATAGTGCTGAGGGAGGCATTGCCCCATCAACACTGACTATGGGAGAATGATGGGGGAATCAAGTGATTTTCTTTCCTGCAACAAGAAAATCAAATCATCTATGGCCTGCCTAAGCTTAAAAGAGAAGTATAGGAATGTTTTTTTTATTTTAAAATCATACTTACATAGGTGGATGCAGCATTGGTCCAATGCTGCATCTGTTCTTCACCAGCTCTAAGGCTGAGAACCGAGCGATCAAACACCGCTATTTGCTTGGTTCTCAGAGCTCCCTGAGCAGAGAGTTTGTGACTGTCAGTCAACGCTGTCTGCTATGCCCCTCCAGTGCTCACTCGAGCGCTGGGCTGTGGAGGGAGCGAGAGCAGCCAGCTTAGGTTCTCAGCGGCTCGCTGAGAGGCTGAGCCGGATGCCTGTTCAAGCATGTGGGCAGATCACGACCATATGGTCGCAATCTTTCTTAAGCCTGGACCAACTCTGTGACATGAGCCGACAACGGGCTGCAGCCTGCTGAAAATGGGTCACATGAGTGCATACATAACAGACTGCACTCCTGTGATCCACAGGAGAAGTACAGACAAACAAACCTTTACTGTACTTCCCTTTTAAGCCAAAATGTACACACAGAACTGAATGACTCAGCTCTTATCAAATGGCTCAGTGTGAAGAATCAATCAGAGAACTGCAGCAGCAGGACAGGATACTACTATTGTGATGTCTGTGTGCATAAGCCATAGTTCTTCAGGAATTCTGTGTAATGTAATAAATGCGTAATTGTAACACAAAGCTTCTAAATAGACATTGGTTTAAAAAGTGAAAAAAAGATACAATAGAATTGAACAAACACCAACTAGTTTGCTTTTAAATTTAATTAAAATTGAAAGCTGTAGGAGTTAATTTCAGGAGAGAATTGAAAACTAATATGAAAAGAATGATAGCAAGGATCTCTGCATCCAACGCAATTACTGCCCAACACTACAGTCCATTAGGGTTTCTAAAATCTGAGACAACTTTAATTTAGGGAAAAATTGATTAGATGTCAGAATTTTTGTCTTTCTGAACTGAAAAAGTGGACCAAAGCCTTTTAAACCCCCAGGGTGCATAGAGCTGTTTTAAGGTACAAGCTCAGATTAAACTTGAAATCACTTGTCTGGAACAAGTATGGAGCTTGGTAGTTCAATAGGTAGTTAAACATCCATGAGGAGAGCAGTCATGGCCTTTGCACATTAGCAGTTCCTATATTTCTAACCTGACAGGTGATCATCTAAAACAGGGATATGCAATTAGCGGACCTCCAGCTGTTGCAGAACTACAACTCCCATGAGCAAGACTCTCACAGCCAAGCATGATACCCAGAGGCAGAGGCATGATGGGAATTGTAGTTTTGCAACAGCTGGAGGTCCGCTAATTGCATATCCCTGATCTAAAAGAATTATGACATTTTCAGAATATGCTGACAGCCCAAATGGTGAATGATGTTCATCTAGAACTCTGTCCTGTCTCTATTCTAGACACCATAGGCACCTCTGTGTTGTAGCTGCATACTTCTCCATCTGATCCCTTAAAAAAGGGATGTCAGAAATGTTCTCTTTCAGAAGGGATACAATACATTTAAATTAGTATGATGGTTTATACATCTATTTTCTTTCTTTGCTATGTGAGAAATATACAGTATATAGTCAGTCTAAGTTCAAGAAATGTTGTAAATTAAAAGAACTAGAAGAAACTAAAGGTCAAACTATAAAATCTAATGTTGTGTATTCTGTCCATAATTTTTCCATGTTCCACCTAAAACATTCTGTAATACCCGTTTATTTTGCCAATAAAATCTTTGGATAGAAACTTCCTTTGACAAGGTAAAAATGCTCTTCCTTGTGCAATAAAATCATTGCAGCATTTTCACCCTTGCTGCTGCTGTAGTCGGCACAGATAGCCCTATTGGAAAATAGCCAAATCTAGGTCCTTCTACAGGCCTTTAGATTGACAGCACATTGTTCTGTCTGCAGGTGCTAAAACCCCTTTGACACTGGGGCACTTTGCAGATGCTACAGCGCTAAAAATAGCGCCTGCAAAGCACCCTGAAATAGTGCCTGCCCTGCCTCTCCAATGTGAAAGCCCAGGACTTTCACATTGGGGCAGTGCGCTGGCAGGACGCTAAAAAAAGTCCTGTTAGCAGCATCTTTGGAGCGGTGAAGGAGCTTAGTATACACCGCTCCTAAAGCGCTCCTGCCCATTGAAATCAAAAGGGCAGCGCGGCTATACCGCTGGCATAGCACTGCTGCAGCAGCGCTTTGTGGTGGTTTGAACCCTTTTGCGGCTAGTTTTTAACCCTTTCTCGGCCAATAGCGGGGGGTAAAAGCTCCCCGCTAGCAGCCGAATAGCGCCGCAAAATTGACGGTAAATCGGCACTAAAAATAGCGACGCTTTACCGCCCCAGTGTGAAAGGGGCCTTAGGGAAAATATGTAAAAATCCTGCCTCCCTCCGGCACTGTCTAGAAGTTTCCAGTTGCAATTTCCACTACAGCAGAGGGGAATTGCAATTGTTTAACCAATTGCTGTCCAGAGCTTTTTTTTTAAAATTTTCACACAAATGTTAAAGTCAGCATTTTTCACTACAAAATTACTTGGAACCCCCATGACATTAAATATTTTCTGAAGGCAGAGGACCTGGAGAATAAAATGGTGGCAGCTGTAGTATGTGCAAGTTAGAAGCTGATTGGCTACTATGCACAGCTGCACTAAGTGCTCCAGTTTTAGTAAATCTCCCTCATTATGTCTTGTTCTGCACTGTGTTTCCATGTGGAGGTGACCATCTTGGTAATGGCAGAATTTTGCATTCCAAATCTAACAGTCAGAGGCACAGTGCCTTAGAGCGGCCGAAATGCGCCGCTAAAACGACGGTAAACCGGCGCTAAATATAGCGCCGCTTTATCGCCAGCGCCCCAGTGTGAAAGTAGCCTTAGAGTTTACATTGCATTTTTACAGCTACAGCCTAGGCAATGTGTGGAAGCAGTCATCCTGGTAGAGGCAGGACTGTGCTTTCTCATGTCAGAGCCTCCAGCAAGAAAACAGTGCCCTCTTGGGGATAAAAAAACACTTCTGGACCAGCGATGTACCCATATGTCACTGGACATTCAATGGTTATACCGAGATGCCGTTATACCGTTTTTTAGAGCGAGCGGTTGGCTCTCTTGTGATAGCAATCAGAGTGGCTAACTAGGCGCTCAATTGCTATTACAAGCAGCAGGAGGGGACATCCCCCCTCCCCTCTTCCACCACTTGCTTAGGCTCTCCCGTCCCACTCGGAGACCTGAGTGACCAACCAGCGGGTCGGCCGGGATCAGCTTTGATTGGGTGTTCGCTATAGTAACCCCAAAGCGATGAAATCATTTCCGGTTTACCCTATGTCAACTACACTATTTAAAAAAAAAAAAATCAAAAGCATTCAAAAATATAAATCTTGGTAATTTGAATGCTTTTAAGAGCAGGAGAGATTTGGGGTCTCCTAAACTCCAGATCTCTCCATTAAGAGTACCTGTCACGTGCCTATTGCTGTCACAAAGATGTTAACATTCCTTGTAATAGCAATAAAAGTGATAAAAAAAAAAGCAACAGAGCAAAAATAAAAAAATATTAATTAAAAAAAAAACTTTAAAGTGCTCAAAAGGCGAACACATGCAAACAGCGATCGGCCCACACATGTGAGGTATCACAGTTGATGTCAGATTATGGGCAGTAATTCTATAAACCTAAAGTGGTAACCAACCTGTAAAGGCTTTTAAAGCATCACCTATGGATAGTAAAATGGATGTGGTTTGTCGCCATTGCACGAGTGTGCGTAATTTTAAAGCGTAACATGTTTGGTATCTATTTACTTAACGTAACAACATCTTTTATATATTGCAAAAAAATTGGGTTATGCTGTGTGTTTTTTTAATTAAAATTCAAAAAAGTTAATAAAAAAACGTAGTTTGAAAAACCGTGTGACATAAAAAAATTGCAAAACCCACCAATTTATTTTCTATAATGTTTGGGGTTCTAAGTAATTTTCTAGAAAACTATACTAATTGTTACATGTAAACAAAAAGTGCCAGAAAAGGCCTGGTCTGGAAGTGGATAACATTATTAATTTTAATTCTTTTTTCTTTTTATATTGCTATTTTTCAGTATCATACATTTTTTGTAAAAATGGTAATCACTCTCTACTATACATAAAGTGTGTTTATATATGTATATTAAGCCCTATTAAGTCATTTTAGCTCAGTGGTGGTCAACTTTCTTAATATAGGGGACCTAAGTTACGAATGTTACTGGGCTATTTTCTCTCCAGTTTGAATGTTTTTCATTTAGTAAATCAGGAAAATAAACTAGATGGAGCTGATAGTCAAAGTTAATAAGTATTTAAAGTGTAAGTTGACCTTTCACAAAAAATGAAAAGGTGAACACCGTACACCCTCCCCAACCCCATATTGCCACTGCACTTACCTCTGTGGGTTATTTGTCGCTGCTCATGCAGTGTTCCTCGGATTTGAAAGCTCTACTTTTCTTTTCTTTTCCCATCTTTCCTTATGACTTCTAGGATGGCTCAAAGGAATTCTGATTTGTCAAAATAGTCACATGCCAGTACATGACCCATCAGAATTATTTTGACCTGTCCTAAGCCCTAAGGAAAGATGGGGAAGAAAAGCGTGACTTTCAAATCCCTGGACCACTGTATTGGCTGATAATAACCCACGGAGGTTAAGTGCAGTAAAGAGAGGGGGGGGGGGGGTGTTGGTGAAGGTGTTTGTTTTGTTCACTTCTTTGAACTTACACTTTTAAGCCCCATACACACGGTCGGGTTTTCCAAAGGATTCTGTCCTATCGGACAATGTTGTCGGAAATTCCGACCGTGTGTAGGCACCATCGGATTGTCCGACGGACAAAGTTTTATCTCCTGCTCTCAAATTTTCCGACAACAAAGTCCGATCACACCAATTCCGATCGTGTGTAGCGTAGTCCGACGGACAAAGTGCTACGCATGCTCAGATCACATTACAAGTACAAAGCTATTGGCTACTAGCCTCTACGTAGTCCCGTCGTAGACAACAAGCGTCACCACGTTCAGAATGATCGGATTTTCCGACAACTTTGTCCGACTGTGTGTATGCAACACCAGTGTCGGAAATAAATCCGTCTGAAAAATCTGATGGATTTTGTGGTCGGATTTTCCGACCGTGTGTACGGGGCATAAGACCCCTTTCACACTGGAAAGCGATAAGAATAGCGCCTGAAAAAAGCCTCAGCTGCAAACCCAGTGTGAAAGCCCGAGTGCTTTCACACTGGGGCGCTGCGCTGGCAGGGCAACACAAAAAGTCCTGCCAGCAGCTTATTTGCAGCAGTGTAGGAGCGGTGAATACACCGCTCCTCGACCGTTCCTGCCCATTGAAAACAATGGGGCAGCACCGATATAACGCTCGCAAAGTGCCGCTGCAGCTGCGTTTTGTGGGTGGATTTAACCCCTTTTCGGCTGCTAGCGGTGGGTTAAAACCGCACCGCTAGCGGCGGGTTAAAACCGCACCGCTAGCGGCTCAATAGCGTCGCTAAAATAACGGTAAAGCAGCGCTAAAAATAGTGCCGCTTTACCGCTGATGCCCGGGGCGGCTCAGTGTGAAAGGGTTCTAAGTGTAATGAATCAGCTACTGCAGGGAGTAAACAGCTATACAGAATTGATAGAATGTTGCAGAGACGGAACTCTGTTGTTTATCAGGTTTATTTGGCTAAAACACTTTAGGCCAGAGTCACATCTAAGTGTTGGGAGCGCAAGCAAAATCACACGCTTTCTTGACAGGCTGAGAAATGCGTTGCCCATTAGCAGACGCTCATCAGTGCCATTAATTGTTAATGACACCCCACGCATATCCAAACAAGGGCATCTTTGCACATGCCAAACCACATGGTGTCACAGCACCATAAAGTTCAGCACAGAGTGTTTTGGTTAAAGAATCAGGGATTTATTTTCCATGTTTCTTGCACATACTGCAGCCTATTGAAATAATTAGGCTGCCCTACATGCGACACATGGGAACGCACCAGTGCTAGGTCGCCTTAGATCCCTTGCACACGGGACCATCTAGGAGCAGTACGACCCTCCTGACATTTTAGGGAGAGTGCTTGGGGGGAGGGGGGTCAGAGTGGGGGGTTGAGACCTATAGGGAATCAAGACATAGATAGGTGGGGTAGGGAAGGGAGCACATGGAGACACATTCTGCAGCCTCACAGATTGCATGAAGATAGGAAGAAATGGGGCACAATGTTGGTAGAAGAGAAGTAGCAGCAGTGGGGAGGGGTTGCATTTTGAATGAATAGCTGTAGTTTATTTAACCACTTGCTTACCGGGCCTATTTTGGCCTATTTTCCTTCATGTAAACATCATCATTTTTTTGCTAGAAAATTACTCAGAACCCCCAAACATTGAGTACGTTTTTTTTAGCAGACACCCTAGGGAATAAAATGGCGGTCATTGCAACTTTTTATCTCACACGGTATTTGCGCAATCATTTTTCAAACGCCTTTTTTTTGGAAAAAAAACGGTTTCATGAATTAAAAAATAACAAAACAGTAAAGTTAGCCCAATTTTTTTATATAATATGAAAGATGATGTTACGCCGAGTAAATAGATACCGAACATGTCAAGCTTTAAAATTGCGCACAACCGTGGAATGGCGCCAAACTTTGGTACTTAATAATCTCCATAGGCGACGCTTTTATATTTTTTACTGGTTACCAGTTTAGAGTTACAGAGAAGGTCTAGTGCTAGAATTGTTGCACGCACTCTAACGCACGCGGCGATACCTCACATGTGTGGTTTGAGCAGCGTTTACATATGCGGGCGGGACTTGCGTGTGCGTTAGCTTCTGATCGCGAGCTACAGGGGACAGGGGCGTTTTAATTTTTTTTTTTTTTTATTTATTTTTATTTTACTTAATTTTTTTTATTTTTACACTTTTTAAAAAAAAAAATTTTTGGATCACTTTTATTCCTATTACAAGGAATGTAAACATCCCTTGTAATAGGAATGTATGTGACAGGTCCTCTTTATGGAGAGATGTGGGGTCAAATAAGACCCCACATCTCTCCTCCAGGCTGGAAAGCATGAGATCGGTAAAAAAATTTTTACCGATCTCATGCTGACAGTTTACTTCCGGGTACCGTGCGTGACGTCATAACGTCGCGCCCGGGCCTCCGACGGTCATAGAGATGACTGGTGACCATCTGGTCACCGAAAATCTCTATGCTCGTCATCCGGCGGCGAGCGATTCTTTCTCCGGGCTCCCGATGGCACGGGAGAGCCCGGAGAAGCACCGGATGGCGGCGGGAGGGGGGGGACGTCCCCTCCCGCTGCCTATAAGAACGATCAGGCGGCGGAACTGCCGCTATGATCGTTCTTATGGTGCACAGAATCGCCGGCCGGAAAGAATGATATCTGAATGATGCCAATAGCTGCACGCATCATTCAGATATCACCACTCAAAGTCAAGGACGTCATATGACGTGCTTGGTCGGCAAGTGGTTAATTAACAGTGTACATTCAACAATTCCATTATAAGTTCATGGCTACTGAAGCCACCGTGAGCTTATAGCTGAAGGGGGAATGCAGCTGACGTAAGGCATACTGACCTGGCCAACTGGAATCGGTTCTGCTCCACTGTCCGACTTACACTGCATATAAATCCTAAATCTACTTTTCAATATGTGTGGACTCTTTTCCCACTATATACAGTTTTCATTAGCAATTCGTTTTTTATGAAACTGTTGCAAAGTTTTTTACCTTGAGATCCTGCCATAAACAGCACTTTCGGTTATAAGTTGATAACACTAAGCCACTACCTCTCTATTAGCAGTGGTCTTGTTGTCAGCATGCCCTGCACGCTCCTTTAGTTTGTCCTGTAGCCCAACGTTGAACTTAAAGCCACACTTTGAGCATTTTTTTTCCCCCATGCAGTGGGGCTGTGCCAGCACGGCATGGGTTAACTGCTCGTTTTGTGTAGGGGTGAACACAGCACCTATACTCACCCGATCCTTTGATCTTCCGGAAGACAGTGCTCCCCTATGTCCAGTGGTGGACTATTCCTGCAGCGGGCATAGCCCCACTGCATTGGGGGAAATAAATTGCCCAGACCCCTCTACACCCCAGATATCCAACCAGCACTCTGACCCCTCTACACCCCAGATATCCAACCAGCACTCTGACCCCTCTACACCCCAGATATCCAACCAGCACTCTGACCCCTCTACACCCCAGATATCCAACCAGCACTCTGACCCCTCTACACCCCAGATATCCAACCAGCACTCTGACCCCTCTACACCCCAGATATCCAACCAGCACTCTGACCCCTCTACACCCCAGATATCCAACCAGCACTCTGACCCCTCTACACCCCAGATATCCAACCAGCACTCTGACCCCTCTACACCCCAGATATCCAACCAGCACTCTGACCCCTCTACACCCCAGATATCCAACCAGCACTCTGATCCCTCTACACCCCAGATATCCCCCCAGCACTCTGACCCCTCTACACCCCAGATATCCCCCCAGCACTCTGACCCCTCTACACCCCAGGTATCCCCCCAGTACTCTGACCCCTCTACACCCCATATATCCCCCCAGCACTCTGACCCCTCTACACCCCATATATCCAACCAGCACTCTGACCCCTCTACATCCCATATATCCAACCAGCACTCTGATCCCTCTACACCCCAGATATCCCCCCAGTACTCTGACCCCTCTACACCCCATATATCCCCCCAGCACTCTGATCCCTCTACACCCCAGTTATCCCCCCAGCACTCTGACCCCTCTACACCCCATATATCCCCCCAGCACTCTGACCCCTCTACACCCCATATATCCAACCAGCACTCTGACCCCTCTACATCCCAGATATCCAACCGGCACTCTGACCCCTCTATACCCCAGATATCCCCCCCAGCACTCTGATCCCTCTACACCCCAGATATCCCCCCAGCACTCTGACCCCTCTACACCCCATATATCCAACCAGCACTCTGACCCCTCTACATCCCATATATCCAACCAGCACTCTGACCCCTCTATACCCCAGATATCCCCCAGCACTCTGACCCCTCTACACCCCAGATATCCAACCAGCACTCTGATCCCTCTACACCCCATATATCCAAACAGCACTCTGACCCCTCTATACCCCAGATATCCCCCAGTACTCTGACCCCTCTACACCCCATATATCCCCCCAGCACTCTGATCCCTCTACACCCCATATATCCCCCCAGTACTCTGATCCCTCTACACCCCAGGTATCCCCCCAGCACTCTGACCCCTCTACACCCCAGGTATCCAACCAGCACTCTGATCCCTCTACACCCCAGATATCCAACAAGCACTCTGACCCCTCTACACCCCAGATATCCCCCCAGCACTGTTACCATATACCATAAGATACCCTTTGTATTGTGACCCACTACATCCCTGAAACCTCTAGCACTATCGCCACCCAAGCTACCCAAAGAATTGCTACCCCCTATACACCCCAGATCCCCCTTTAGCATTGTTTCCCCCCATACACCCTTGATATCCCCCAGCACTATTATTCCATCCATGCAGTACCCCCTTTTTCAGTGAAGCTACAGTGCATGTAAACTTTTGGCTATGTGCCCACCTCCAGCACTGGACTCACCTATACAAATCAAGCAGGCAGAAGGAGGGGCGGAGAAGGGAGCATCCCTCCAGGCATTACAAGCCCTTCGGTGCAAACAGTGCTGGGCTCACCATGACACCATCCACAATGCTACCTCCACAGGTGGGCTCTCAGTGCTGCCGACTCAGCAGCTCCTACCCCGCAGCCTTCGAGTCCCAAGCATTCAAGCTGCATGGGGCGGGGTCAGAGCATCACTGGCGCTCCGGCCCTGCCTCTCCCTGCTGGCTGTGAAATAATGGGTATCATTCTGCACAGCACTGCACACTGCTGCCAGCCTGCCTCCCCTGTGTATCCATCACTCTCAGTGCCATCATGGGGCCCCCAATTTTGGGGCAGCAAAGGACCAGCTGCTTTGGGGAAAGTGCAAGGCCCCCCATGCAGCTGGAGCCCCTGGGCAGTGCCCAGGTGTGCCCACTCATTAAGACAGCCTGGTTGCTAGCACAACCAATGAGAGGGTTACATTCCCAGCACTTGCTGGAAATATAATCTTTTTGAAACAGTTAAATGGATGGGTTTATTTCTGTTTTAATTGTGCAACAGTGGCTGTTGTGGGATGCAGCATGTATAGATCAATAGAACAGAACAAGCAATCATGTGTAATGTCCCTGTGTGACGGGTAACAAGTAGCAGTCCCTGTCCAACTCTCTCCATTCAGACTTTTCTGAAAAGTTCCTTGCCAGGTACAAAGATGGCGGCACGGCTCCTGCTCTTCCTAGTGACGTCCGAGTTGCCTGTGCCTGGTAGACTGTTCCCTGTCTGCAGTGGGTAGAGAAGGCAATGAGAGTCTCTTGATCCGAGGCATGTAGTCAGCTGTCATTGCTATGTGCAGACATGTGAGCAATGTCACCGCAGCCATTCTCCTCCATGCAGCTGTCCATTGTGCCCCATGTGTCAGGCTCGCCCCGCCCACGCCCCTCTCACGTGTTGCCGGGTATCAGTAGGTGCAGTGTGTGCCGTTCTCCTCTCACCTGGCAGTGAATGAGCGGGGCTCCACCATGCTGCTCTCCGCCGTGCTACACACCTACTCCCTGCGCTACATGCTGCCTGCCGCCCTCATGCTGGGCACGGCGCCCACCTATCTGCTGGCCTGGAGCTGCTGGAAGGCCCTGAGCGTCCTACTACCGGAGAGAGTGTACAGGAGGGGGGACGACCAGCTCTACAACGTCTACCAGAGCATGGTGCTCTTCTTCTTCCAGCACTACACCGGGGTGCAGGTCAGGCTCTGTCTGGGGGAAGGGGGCACGTGTGTGTGTAGAACATGACTACTTCCGGGTTGTGACCATCACCATGTCTGTTATCTGTCACCACTGCCTGCACTCACCTTCACCACTGGATGGGGGACACACTCATCATATCTGTAACCTTTCATTCTCTATCCTCCTTTATCCTATACACACAGTATTCTCATCATGCACCACAATCTACTTTTAAGCTGATCATACACTATACAATCTGATTGTACAATTTCTTTTAGATCTACCGTCCGCTATGTAGTGACAGGACCCGGAATGGGTTGTTTAAAGTGAAAGTCCATGCAAAATCTAAAATCCATGCATCTATAGACACCAGGATCTAACACTAACCTCTCTATCCCTGTTATGAAAAGATAGTATAGAGTATACATACCTATTTTTTTGGAAGCTGATCTGACTCGATCTCCGGCGCCGGAAGCTCTGCAGAGGACACGGAGGACAACGGCTGTGAAATAGATGGAAAGTGATGTCACCCATAGAGTTACAATGGGGCTTTCGTTTGTCCTCCGTCTCCTCTGCGCATAGAACCTGCGGCTGACAGCTTACCGTGGGATCTGGTCAGATCGGCTTCCAAAAAAGGTTTGTATATTTGTTTTTTCTTTACAGGGATAGAGAGCTTAGTGTTAGATCCCTGGTGTCTATACAGATGCACGGATTTTAGATTTTGCATGGACTTCCCCTTTAAGTCTGTCCTTAGCTATGGTAAATCTACATAACGTTGTATGGAGATTGTATAGTGTATACCCAGCTTTAGGCTTCAGACAGGTGGTAGCCCTTGCTGCCTCCTTTAAATGTGATCTGCAGTGAATTGCTTTTCAGAGGGCAGCTGTAGGTGCCTGTTTTAACCCTGAGAAGGTCAAATTGCCACGATGCAACCTTGTGCATTGTTAAATGTGTTTGCGTTCAGCAGCAGTACTGCTCACCAAATGCCTTTTGGTCTCTATTGGCCTCAAAGCATCATGGCTGCAGGATGTGTACAGCCCAGAGTGGCTGCATGATGTTGTATAGATGGTAGTCTGGGGAGGGGGGCGCAGCTGTAAAACTGTGGCTTAGATGCCTACTTTTACCACCCATATGGCCATGAATGAGGCTTTAAATCTACCAGAAAGTATGTAGTGCAAGGACCTGCTTGATTGGATACAAACTGATTGGGTAGTTTAGGATCTAGATTCAATGTAAGTCCTCATAGTAGTAAAACTGATTGTACAGTTCAATTGTAATGTGTATATTGAGCTTCAAGTATAGCTAAAGGCCAAATGACTTTCTTTTCCTTCCTTCCTTCCTTCCTTCCTTCCTTCCTTCCTTCCTTCCTTCCTTCCTTCCTTCCTTCCTTCCTTTTTTCCATCTCTCTTTCCTTCCTTCCTTTTTTCCGTCTCTCTCTTTCTTCCTTCCTTTTTTCCTTCCTTCTTTCTTTCTTTCCTTTCTTTCCCTTTCCTTTCCTTTCCTCCTTTTCCTTCCTTCTTTCTTTCCTTCCTTCTTCCTTCTTCTTTCTTTCCTTCCTTCCTTTCTTTTTCTTTCTTTCTTTTTTCTTTCCTTCCTTTTTTCCTTTTCTCCTTCCTTCCTTTTTTCCTTTTCTCCTTCCTTCCTTTTTTCCTTCTCTCCTTCCTTCCTTTTTTCCTTCTCTTTTTCCTTCCTTTTTTTTCTTCTCCTCCCTTCCTTCCTTTTTTCTTTTTTTCTTTTCCTTCCTTTTTTTCCTTCTCTCCTTCCTTCCTTTTTTCCTTCTCTCCTTCCTTCCTTCCTTCCTTTTTTCCTTCTCTCCTTCCTTCCTTCCTTCTCTCCTTCCTTCTTTCCTTTTTTCTTTCTTTCTTCCTTCCTTTTTTTTCTTTCTTTTTCTTCCTTTCTTTCCTTCTCTCCTTCTTTCCTTCCTTTTTCCTTCTTTCCTTCCTTCCTTCCTTTTTCCTTTTTTCCTTCTCTCCTTCCTTCCTTTTTTCCTTTTTTCCTTCTCTCCTTCCTTCCTTTTTTCCTTCTCTCCTTCCTTCCTTTTTTCCTTCTCTCCTTCCTTCCTTTTTTCCTTCTCTCCTTCCTTCCTTTTTTCCTTCTTTTCTTTCCTTCCTTCTTTCTTTCTTTTTCCTTCCTTCCTTCCTTCCCTTCCTTCCTTTTTTTCCTTCCTTCCTTTCTTTTTTTCTTCTTTCCTTCCTTTTTCCTTCTTTCCTTCCTTCCTTCCTTTTTCCTTCTTCTTTCTTCCTTCCTTTTTCCTTCTTTCTTTCTTTTCCTTCCTTTTTCCCTTCTTTCTTTCTTTCCTTCTTCCTTCTTTCTTCCTTCCTTCCTTTTTCCCTTCTTTCCTTTCTCTTTCCTTCCTTTTTTATTTTTCTTTTTTATTAGAGTAGAGAGAGATTAAAACTTTTTTAAGTTTTTAATGCTGTCTGTGCCGTTAGGGAGATTCACCCTCTCTATTGGTCCTGTTTACCATTATCATTGAAAGTAAGGCTGGGTTCACACTATATTCTCATGCGGCTCACAGCAGGGGGTGACCGTTTTTCAGGTCTGATGTCAGCCCGAAATTTTTGTCTCAAATGGACCAAAAGACGCACAGGGCTCCTGTGCTTTTGCACCACAGCCGCAGCGGAGATGTGTGAACCAGCTCCTTAGAGAGCCAGTCAAAATCTCCTGCTGTTGCAAATTGGATGCAGAGAACCCACATTCAATTCGCAATAGTGTGAGCCCAGCCTTAAAGAAAATACCAAATATCGCATTGTACCCAGAAAAGTAATAGAGCGGATATTTTCCAATGGGGACACTTGTTCTGGTGACCTGGGGGTCCCCAAGGACTTCCCCTAATTTGCAGGGAGTTCTTCCCACTTCCTGTTTGGCTAAGAGACAGGAAGTGAAGGGAAAGATCAGCAATGGGAAACAGGTGGCCAAAAATAAATACATCTTATAGTGGTTATGACCCTCCCCTGTTCTATCCAAAATGAAAACAAGGTTTGCCTATAGTTCTACTTTAGGATTGCACTAACCTCTGGTTTAAAAAAAATAAAAAGGGGGGGGGGGATCTGTAGTGTCCATATGTCATTCCAAAAAAAAAATGCAACTACCACATCTAATGATTGATAAGCTGCAATATATTACATTTGTTTTTGGGTGTAATGCTGCTTAAGAGCCAGTTCACACCACATGCAGTCCAGTGCGTTTTTTATTTATTTTCTGCATCAAAACATGGAAAATATGTTATGTTTTTTAATGGCTCAGTGTTCACACCTGTGCTTGCAGTTCCAGTGTGTTCCAGTTCCAGAAAAAAAAGTAGAACATGAAGCATTTTTCCTGCACTGGACTGTTGTAAAACGCATGTCCTTATTTAAGGGTAAGAAAAAAAGGGGGGGGGGGGGGGGGGGTGCACTGGACAAATCCTAATACATACAGTGCCTTGAAAAAAATATTCATACCCCTTGACATTTTCCACATTTTGTCATGTTACAGACAAAAATGTAAGACCCCTTTCACACTGGGGCGTTTTTCAGGCGCTTTAGCTTAAAAAAAAAAAAAAAGCGCCTGTAAAACGCTTGAAAGAAGCCTCATCTGCAAATCCAATGTGAAAACTCAAGAGCTTTAAGAGCCCTTTCACACTGTCAGCGCCTGAAAAATGCTCGTAAAGCGCCACTTAAACTAGCGGCGCTTTACCACGCTTGTGGGGCACTTTTAACTTTTAACCCCTGCTAGTGGCCAAAAAAGGGTTAAAAGCACCCACAAAGCACTGCTGCTACAAGCGGTTTTCAGGCGCTTCCCATTGATTTCAATGGGAAGAGGCGCTTTAGGAGCGGTGTATTCACCGCTCCAAAAGCGCTGCAAAGAAGCTGCTTGCAGGACTTTTTCTGACGCCCTGCCAGCGCAGCGCCTCAGTGTGAAAGCACTCGGGCTTTCACATTGGGATTGCAGTTGCAGCTTCTTTCAGGTGCTTTACAGGTGCTTTTTTTTTAACGCTAAAGCGCCTGAAAAACGCCATAGTGAGAAAGGGGTCTCAGTGTGAAAGCACTCGGGCTTTCACATTGGGATTGCAGTTGCGGCTTCTTTCAGGCCCTTTTTTTTTTTAAACGCTAAAGCGCCTAAAAAATGCCTGACATACGCTCCAGTGTGAAAGGGGTGTAAATGTATTTTATAGGGATTTTGTGATAGACCAACACAAAGTGGCACATAATTGTGAAGTGGAAGGAAAATTATAAATGGTTTTCAAAATGTTTTACAAATAAATATGTGAAAAGTGTGGCGTGTATTTGTCATCAGCCCCCCATGAGCCAATACTTTGTAGAACCACCTTTCACTGCAATTCCAGCTGCAAGTCTTTTAGGGATGTCTCTACCAGCTTTGCACATCTAGAGAGTAACATTTTTGCTCATTCTTTTTTTCAAAATAGCTCAATCTCTGTCAGATTGGATGGAGAGCGTCTGAACAGCAATTTTCAAGTCTTGCTACAGATTCTCAATTGGATTTTTCCCCTATCGTCTTTCAGGACAGCCACCTGAGAGACCTTGGCTCCTCCCCTCTGTAGGAAACACCTGCGCCAGCTTGCTATAAATTTCCTCCTCCCCTGCTGCTCCTCAGTTATTTGTGTTTCCTCCAGGAGGGGAGACACCTTTTTGGAACCAGCCAGAAAGAGTCAGGATTACCAGGGGGTATGGGCTCAGGCAAAAGATACATGTCCACAAACGAAGCAGCAGCGGCTCCTTCTGGACAAACAGACCAGGTAACTAACCTGGGGAGACTGCCGCCCCTGCATCCCTGAGTGCAAGCGGAGGTCAGGGGGGTTTCCTTCTCAGCTCCGAGTGCGGAGCACAGGTACAGGTCCTGCCGTTCCATACCTCCAGCGGCGTGTGGCGCTCTCAGCGCGGAACACGCTGGGTATAGGAGACCGGCGTTGTCAGTGACGGGCGACGTCACATCCGACAAAAGGGGCGTGTACTTCCGGGTTCGCGGTTTCCGGTTCCGGCCGCGAATCATGAAAAGGAGGCCAGGCATGGGCTAGGAGAGGAGCTACACATGCTGTAGTGTCAGCTAAAGCTCCGGTGGTGACACAAGCATGTCGGACGCAGAAGGTAGAGACCAGACTGCTACGACAGAGACCAGCTCCAGCCATGTAAAGGTAAGGGGAACCTGGGGAGGACCTCCCCTGGCCTATATCAACCACCCATCCCCCTCCCCCTCAAGGGTTCAGCAAGGGGGGGGTGGGTAGGTCCCTCCTGTGTCAGAGGGTTATTTTTCATTGGGCCCCTAGGGTGGTAAGCCCATATGAAAGACGCTGTGCACCTGCATGTTGCAGGAAGCTTATGTCAGTATTAATATGTGTGGGGTTTCTCTTTATGTCTTTTCAGAAACCTGACAAGTCCAAGCCCTCTCATAACTCAAAAAGGAGGTGCCCTTCTTGTAAAAACACACTAAAAGATTCCTGGGGGAAAGCATTATGTAAGGAATGTATTCACAAGTTGGTGCAAGAACATTCCACAGAGCAGGGCAGTGATTTAGCGGCATCTGTCAAGGAGCTATCAAGTACCTTTGTAGCCTTTAAAACCCTTTTTGAAGGGTTCCAGATCCCTCAACTGCAAACTGCCCCCCCACCAGTACTACCGGTACTAGGAAAAGCACAGGCACTACCCTCCACTAGTGCCGGTCCTTCAGTTACTCCTAGAGAGGAGGCAGAGGACGAGCCTGACAGCACAGCGTCCGGCTCCCAAGAATCTGAGGGTGAAACACTGGAAGGGGATTCCAGAAAACCCTCCAGATACAAACTCTCATTAGAAGAGGTAGACCAGCTGTTGGGAGCCATTCATACCACGCTGGGTATACAGACGGAAAAGAAACCTTTATCCCTGCATGATCAGATGTATGAGGGTTTAGGAGAACAAGAAAAGAAAAATTTTCCTGTTCATGACGTCTTAGTAGAGGCAATTAAGAAAGAATGGCAGGAACCTGAAAGGAAACCATTCTTCT
The DNA here is from genome assembly GCA_028564925.1 of Lithobates sylvaticus. Lineage (NCBI taxonomy): Eukaryota > Metazoa > Chordata > Amphibia > Anura > Ranidae > Lithobates > Lithobates sylvaticus. Next base: position 330,301,252 of record CM053028.1, on the reverse strand, counting down.
CTAAAGCCTTAAAGAGACGGTTCCCATTTTCAGATGATGAGTCATCAGTATGGAACAAAATCCCAAAACTAGACGCTGCCTTCTCACAAGTCTCCAGGCACACCGATCTAGCTTTTGAGGATATGGGGGTCCTTTCTGAAGCAATGGACAAAAGAATGGATACCCTATTAAAGAGGTCATGGGACTCCACAGTGGGAAGCCTAAAGCCAGCCATGGCGGTCACGGTGGTAGCCAGAAATGTAGAGTTTTGGCTGAACCGTATACAGGCACATATTGAGGAAGGTACTGCGAAGGAGCAGATTTTGTCCTCCTTTCCCACTCTTCTCAAAGGCATTGCATACATAGCAGATGCATCAGCAGAGCTGGTACGCATGGCAGCCAGATCCTCGGCTCTAGCCAATTCTACCAGAAGGGCCCTATGGCTAAAGACTTGGCAAGGGGATACTGCATCCAAAGCCAAGTTATGCGGGATCCCGTTTACGGGAGACCTGTTATTTGGGCCAGGCTTAGAGAAAGTGTTAGACCGTACAGCGGACAAAAAGAAGGCTTTTCCGCTGAAACGGAAAGCACCCTGGGCCCAGCCTCCACAAAATAGAAGGAGGCAAAAGAGGGACACCAAGTCCCGGTTTTCAGTACCCAAGGCAACTAATCAAAAGAAACCTTGGGGTCAGCGAGGGAATAGCAAAGGAGGAGCAATATTTCGCCCTCCTGAGCAGACCCGCAATAAGGACTGAAGTCCTCTCAGTGGGAGGAAGACTGGGGGCCTTCATCTCACAATGGGAAAAAATATCCTCCAGTCAATACATCCTAAGGACGATAAGAGACGGGTATTCCCTAGAATTCTCAAAATTCCCCCCAAACAGACTGTACATCACCAAGCTGCCAAACAGCAAGGAAAAAGCCAGAGGGTTAATGAGATCCATAAAGGACCTCAGGAGACAGGGTGTAATCATCAGGGTACCAGGGGCAGAAAGAGGACAGGGCTTCTACTCCCATATATTTGGAGTACAGAAACCCTCAGGAAAGGTCAGACCGATCCTCAACCTCAAACCACTAAATCTGTCCATAACCTACAAAAGGTTCAGGGTGGACTCCATATATTCAGTGAAGGCCCTGTTGCCTCCAAACTGTTATATGGCGTCGCTAGATTTAAAGGATGCGTACCTGCACATACCCATACACCCAAATCACCAGAAGTTTCTAAGGCTAGCAATAGAAACAGGAAAAGAAACTGTACATCTTCAGTTTCAGGCTCAAATACCTGGGTTATGTAATAGACTCGGTTCAGCAAAGAGTTTTTCTACCCGAGGAAAAGATAACAAAGATTCAAAGAGAAATAAAGGCAATACAGACCAGTATACCCTGTTCTATAAGAAAAATAATGTCAACACTAGGGTTGCTAACATCTGCAATCCCAGCAGTTCAGTGGGCAAACCTGCATTTCCGACCACTGCAAATGTTCCTATTAAAGATATGGGATCACAGGCAGGAGTCTCTGGATTTGCAGGTATCAATACCAGCAAAGGTAAAAAAGTCCTTATGGTGGTGGAGAAAGACAGAAAATTTAGACATAGGACGGCTATGGATCCTAACTATCTCCCGAATCCTAACCACAGATGCAAGCGGTGTAGGGTGGGGAGCACACCTGGACTCCCAGTTAGCACAAGGTGCTTGGGGGAGGGAAGAACGGACAAGATCGTCCAACTGGAAGGAACTGAAAGCGGTATGGTTCGCACTCCAGTCCTTCCAGAAGGAATTAAAAGGACATCATGTACAGATCAGATCAGACAACTCGTCAGTAATAGTTTACATAAGCAAGCAGGGGGGAACCAGAAGCGGAGTTCTGTGGGCCCTAGCAGAAGAGATCCTGAGATGGGGAGAGAAAAACATACTCTCCTTTTCAGCAGTACACCTAAAAGGAGACTTAAACAGAGTGGCAGACTTTCTCAGCAGGAAGAAAGTAAGAGAAGGAGAATGGGTGCTAAAACAAGAGGTATTCGACCAGATTGCCAAAAAATGGGGAATACCTCAGGTGGACTTTTTTGCTTCCAGAGAAAGCAGGAAAGTCCAAGCCTTCTTCTCCCTAAAAAGGGAGGAGGGAGCACTCGGGGTAGACGCATTGGCGCAGAAGTGGGCGTTCAGCAGATGTTATGCTTTTCCCCCACCAGTACTACTACCCGCAGTAATAAGGAAATTTCGTACAGAAGACACGTCATTAATCCTTATAGCACCTCACTGGCCCAGGAGACCGTGGTTCTCTATGCTCAAAGAACTAGCCATAGAGCCTCCTTGGTTTCTACCAATCCAAGAGGATCTGCTAGCCCAGGGCCCAGTGCACTGTCCACAGGTGGGAAAGTGGAAACTAGCCGCCTGGTATCTGAGGAACAGCTATTAAGAGCCAAAGGGTTCTCAAACCGTCTGATAGACACACTGCTGAAAAGCAGGAAGGTTGAGACACGTAACATCTACCAGAAGGTATGGAAATGTTTTAATCGTTGGTGTACAGAGAACAACTTTAAAACACAAAGCTCAGTAGCAGTCCTAGAGTTTCTTCAGAGTGGTGTAGACAAAGGGCTAAGCCTCAGCACGTTAAAGAGTCAAGTGTCAGCACTGTCAGTTTACCAGGAGAGGAGTTTAGCCTCAAACCCCTGGATAATCAGACTCTTTAGATCCGTGAGCAGACAAAGACCGCCACAAAGCACAGCCTTTCCCAAGTGGGACCTGTCATTGGTGTTACAAACTCTGACAGCAGATCCCTTTGAACCATTAAAGGATTGCAGCCTGAAGATGCTGACACTTAAAGCAATCTTCTTGGTAGCAATTACTACAGCCAAAAGGGTCTGTGAGATGGAAGCCCTATCTATCAGACCCCCATTTTGCCAGATCTTTCCGGATCGTATAGTCTTCAAAATGGATCCGGGGTTTCTACCTAAAGTGGCCTCAAAATTTCACAGGGGTCAAGAAATTGTATTACCATCATTCTGTCCGAATCCTTCTCAGGAGAAGGAAGTGAAATTTCATAGTTTAGATGTCAGGAGATGCATCCTGCATTATTTAGAGGCAACAAAGTCAATCAGAAAGACGGAGTCTTTTATTTATTTTATACACTGGAGCCAGGCAAGGGCACAAGGCTTCAAGGAGTACAATAGCCAGATGGTTAAGGGAAGCCATAGAGCAGGCTTACAAAATAGGGGGTATGCAGATCCCAGAAGGAATCAGGGCACACTCCACAAGGGCAATGGCAGCGTCACAGGCAGAGAGAGCTGGAGCGACGCCGGAACAGATTTGTAAAGCGGCAACATGGTCCAGCTTTGCCACTTTTGTAAGACACTATAGAGTGGACTTATGGTCAGCTAAAGATCAGACCTTTGGACGTAAGGTCTTACAAGCTGTGGTCCCGCCCTAGGGGTAAGTGCTCGGTTATCCTCTCAGGTGGCTGTCCTGAAAGACGATAGGGGAAAAACGAAGTTACTTACGGTAACGTTCTTTCCGGGAGTCTTTCAGGACAGCCGGGTACCCACCCAAATGTATATCAAGTATGAGGTTTCCTTACAGGAAATGTGGTATAAATTATTATATGTGTATCATATGTTTCTTGTGTCTCCCCAGCAAACTGGAGGTGCTCTTCAAAGAACTGAGGAGCAGCAGGGGAGGAGGAAATTTATAGCAAGCTGGCGCAGGTGTTTCCTACAGAGGGGAGGAGCCAAGGTCTCTCAGGTGGCTGTCCTGAAAGACTCCCGGAAAGAACGTTACCGTAAGTAACTTCGTTTTTTTTTTTTTTTTTTTTAACAGAAATTTTTATTAAACAAATCTGGATAACGGAAAGCATGTCAAACGACATTTAACTATGTGCATGACATCATAGTTAATCTCAAGAGTTAACTCTAGCTGGGGGGGGGGGGTCAACCCCCAAACGTACATCATACAAGATAAATCGTCCACATTTGGGGTCCACAAAGTAGGATGTATCTTTACAGCCTCTATGAGTTTCAGAATATTTTTGGCACCCATCCTATATATGTCTAAGGTTAAAGGAAACGGGGGGAGAAGCGAGGAGGGAAAACCATAGTATTAAGTTAGCTGCATGCCTCAATGCATCTTAAACAAACTTTATCAAATTTCTTTGGGCACTGCCTACTCTCATATGTAAGTCTGTACAGGGGTAGGACTGAGTTATTGGTATGCATCCAAGAGGTACAGGTAGGGGGCTCCGCTGACTTCCATCTCAGCAGAATTTCCCTTCTAGCATAATATAGAGTGAAGGTTATGAGCAGTTTAGTGTACCTATCTCCCGCAATATCCTCTAGGTAACTCCGCAGAGGTATGTTGGTGACAGTACTCAAAGTCTTAGCCACCTCCTCCCCAATAGGGATGAAGTTTAGGGCAGGACCAGACCATATGCTCAAGGGTATCAGTCTCCAGAGCACATCTAGTGCACTCTGGATTAACCTGAGGAGGATATATGCGGGACAGTCTCTCTGTGGGGTGTAGTACGCCCTATGACAGAACTTCATTTGAATAAACCTGTTTTTTGCCGATTATCATAGAGGGAAGGTAGGAACTCAATAGAATTTACGTCTGGACTTTGACTGGGCCTTACTAACACATGAATATGCTTTAATCTAAACCATTCCATTGTAGAGTCTGGCTGTATGTTTAGGGTTGTTGTCTTGCTGGAGTCTCATGTCTTTTGTAGGCTCTAACAGGTTTTCTTATTACCCTGTTATTTGGCTGCATCCATCTTCCCTGTCCCTTTCACACTGGGGCGCTTTTCAGGCGATACAGTGCTAAAAATAGCGCGTGCAAAGCGCCCTGAAACAGCCGCTGGAGGACGGCCAAAAAAGTCCTGCAAGCCGCATCTTTGGAGCGCTGTAGGAACGGGGTATTTACTGCTCCTGAAGCGCCCCTTCCCATTGAAAACAATGGGGCAGCGCTGCAAACCTGCCTACAAAGCGCCGCTGCAGCATTGCTTTGCGGGTGGTTTTAACCCTTTTTTGCTAGAAGGGGTTAAAAATGCTCCGCTAAAACGACAGTAAAGCGCTGCTAAATATAGCGCAGCTTTACCGCCAGTGCCCACAGTGCCCCAGTGTGAAAGTAGCCTAAAGGGCAGATTTGTGGCGTGCACGAATAATAGTTGTCTTGTGGACAGATTCTCCCACCTGAGTTGTGGATCTCTGCAGCTCCTCCAGAGTTATCGCGGGCCTCTTGGCTGTTTCTCTGATTAATGCTCTCCTTGCCCGGCCTGTCAGTTTAGGTGGACAGCCATTCCTTGGTAGGTTTACAATTGTGCCATACTCTTTCCATTTTCGGATGATGGATTGAACAGTGCTCTGTGAGATGTTCAAAGATTGAGCTTTCTCTTAGAACCTAACCCTGCTTTAGACTTCTCCACAACTTTATACCTGACCTGTCTGGTGTGCTCCTTGGCCTGCATGATGCTGCTTGTTCACTAAGGTGCTCTAACAAATCTCTGAGGGGTTCACAGAACAGCTGCATTTCTACTGAGATTAAATTACATACAGATGGACTCGAATTACTACATGCCACACTTTTCACATTTATTTGTACAAAATTTAGAAAATAATTTTCCTTCTACTTCACAATTTATGTATCACCAATGTATCAGATCATTAATAGTTTAATAAACTCGTAAAACTACTATATATTAAACATAAATATTTCAGTGTTTTCAATTCATCATATATAGGGAGCAGTTAGGGGCTTGCACATGAATTTATGTTGGGGTATCTGCTTCATTTGACAGGTACCCGTCCCCAATTCTGAGAGATCTTAGCGTGACGAGATCACTCGGAAGTTAGGCTGCCCCCCCCAGGGCCATTCAGAAAGCACAATGCGCTTCGCACATGCGCACTAATGGACCGGCTGTAAAGCTGCAAGGCTTCACTGACAGTTTCCCTTACAGGCAATGGTGGCGACAGCACCCGAGAGCAGATGGAAACATTGGCTGGGGTCCCGACATCGCTGGATTCCAGGACAGGTAAGTGTCCTAATATTAAAAGTCAGCAGCTACAGTATGTGTAGCTGCTGACTAAATTTCTTGCTGGGGGGGGGGGGGGGGGGTGTAATTCCGCTTTAATAACTTGTAAATTTTATATTAGAATCCTCCTATTTTTAACCACTTGCCGACTGGGCCATAGCCAAAAGACGGCTACAGCGTGGTCGGCTTATTCTGGGTGGACATCTGAGGGACGTCCTCGCAGAATCTTGCTCCTGCGCACAGATCACGGTAAACGGCAGCTGATAGCGGTTGTTTGCCACATGATAGATCCGTCAAATGACAGATCGATCGCTTGTAAACAAACCGGCGTCACGTCATGACGCCGGTTCATCCCTCCCCTCTCTGTACTGATGGGTACAGTGAGGGGAGAGATTGCAACAGCGCTGTAGGCTGGATGTGTAGTGCCCACAGCGCTGGTCAGTGACAAAGAATTTTCTGTCTTTTTTGATTAATAGTGCAAAAAAATAAAAAACCCAGAGCTGATTAAATACCACCAAAAGAAAACTATTTGTGTGGAAAAAAAAGGACACAAATTTAATTTGGGTACAGTGTTGCATGACTGAGTAATTGTAATTCAAAGTGTGAGAGCGCTAAAAGCTGAAAATTGGTCTGGTTAGGAAGGTGCCTAGTGGTCAAGTGGTTAATACGTAAAGTTGATAACTTTTAAAAAATGTAGTTCTTTGATCCAAAGACAGATCAGCACTAGTGATTTGACTGTCTTTTTTTATATTCAGGCATCTTGCCATTTCCATTCGCTTTCTAGAAATTTTAAAGCAAATGTCTCGTGTGTGTGACTGCTGCCCTATAACAATCCGAGTGCTTCAGGGCGCAGTTCCTGTTCATTTGCTTGTTTTATTTGGGTGTGCGTTTCTTTATCTTTGTGCTGCTAACAAAGATTAACTTTTATATAGCAAACGTTTGCCAGATATTGGTTTGCTTTTATTGTTGGTTACTAGTGACTATGTGTTTTAGTTTTGTGGTGTCATGCCCTGCCCTTGTTCCTGCCTATGTATACATTGCTTTATTCATTAAAGGGGAACTAAACTCTCTCAATCAGCATGAACTATTTTTAATCCTTTATGCTTCTAGCATTAGTAAATAGATAGGAAGGTATGTCCTATTTACTTGTTTTAACCACTTTACGACCGGCGCACGACTATATACGTCCTGATTTTTGAAGAGGGATATCTCGGTAACGGCAGCAGCTGCTGCCACAACCGAGGATATCATCTCTTCAGGCGCCGGTCATAATTCCGATAATGGTGGTCATCGTGGCGGTTTCGCCGCAAGATCACCGTTTTCGGCGGCGGGAGAGGTGCCCGCCCCCCTCCCGCGCCTTCCGCCGCTTACCGGAGCCGTCGGCAGCGGCGGAGGCGATCGGGACCTGTCCGTGGCTGGGTATAGAGAGACGAGTGAGGGTAAGATGGCCGCCACCCGTCTCTATACCATACCATAGCAGGGCAGAAGCGACGTCAAAACGTCACTCCGCCCATACGTCTTAAAGGCACATTTTACAAATGTCATTTTTTTTAAATGACTTTTTTTTTTTTTAAGTCCAAATATGAGATTGAGGACTTTTTGACCCCAGATCTCATATTTAAGAGGACCTGTCATGCTTTTTTTCTATTACAAGGGATGTTTACATTCCTTGTAATAGGAATAAAAGGGAGCCAATTTTTTTTTTTTTTTTTAAATAAATAAAATTTTATATAAATATATATATATATAATATATATAAATATATATAATATATATATATATAATATATTATATATATATATTTTTTTTTTTTTTTTAAAGCGCCCCGTCCCGACGAGCTTGCACACAGAAGCGAACGCATACGTGAGTAGCGCCCGCATATGAAACCGGTGGTCAAACCACACATTTGAGGTATCGCCGCGATTGGCAGAGCGAGAGCAATAATTCTAGCCATAAACCTCCTCTGTAACACAAAACATGCAACCTGTAGAATTTTTTAAACGTTGCCTATGGAGATTTTTGAGGGTAAAAGTTTGATGCCATTCCACGAGCGGAGCGCAATTTTTAAGCGTGACATGTTGGGTATCAATTTACTTGGGGTAACATTATCTTTCTCAATATATAAAAAAATTGGACTAACTTTACTGTTGTCTTATTTTTTTATTCAAAAAAGTGATTTTTTTTCCCAAAAATGTGTGCTTGTAAGACCACTGCGCAAATACGGTGTGAAAAAAAGTATTGCAACGACCGCCATTTTATTCTCTAGGGTGTTAGAAAAAAAAACAATATATAAAATTTGGGGGTTCTAAGTTTTTTTTTTATTTTTTTTTTTATTTATTTATTTTTTTTCTAGCAAAAAAAACCTGTTTTAAACATGTAAACACCTAAAATCCAAAACGAGGCTGGTCTTAAAGTGGTTAAAATGTGGTATTTTTTTTAATTTTATTTCTTATGTTACTTCCTGGTTTCTGGCCTAGGCCAAATTGATGTCATACATTTTTTTTTTGTCTGGAGGAAGGGTGGGAGGGTCTTTCTCTGCTAAACACACCCTCCTACCTGCATACCTGAGCTAAGGGCAAAAGGATATCCTGTAAGGAAATACAAGAATCATCTGCCCTTAATAAACATGGTTGCAGCAAAACATGCTGGGGTGGTGTCTTTCAAAGTGATTTCTCAACAAAATAATGCATGGAGACATGGATGGGTGAGTTTGCTTTGAATATTTAAAATAAATATAATTTTTGGTTTGTGGTGCTCAGATGCAGTATTGGCTCCACTTTAACCTCAAGTCTGACTTGTGTATTTATATGGCCTTGTATTGATGTGGTTATACTGGGATCATGGTTGAGGCTACACCTATGACCCTGGTACTGTTTTTCTCAGGAGGCAATTCGTTACACTGTAAAAATGTATCTATACAGCGCTTGATCAATTTTACAGATGGCATTTGATAAACCTATTGCACCAATATCATGCGCCTTTAAAAAATAAAATTGCAACCACAACCATTTTATTGTCCAGGGCCTCTGCATAAATATATAATGTTTGGGGATTCTAAGTAATTTTCTAGCAACAAAATGCTGATTTCTCCAGTCCTCTTCCAGGACGGCAAACCTGAGAGAGATGACTGGTCTCACCTGACAGGAAACACAATCAACAACAGAGTTTAAAAGGCCCCACCCTTCCCTCTCCCTCAGTTCTTGATTGTGTTTCCCACAAGATGCAGCAAAACCTTTTTTGTTTTCCTCCAGACCGAGACCTGGGGCTGAGGCATCAGACCCTAGGCAGACCAGTGGTGGATGCACGGTCTGGTAAGGTTTTTTCCTTTCCCAGGGGGGATTTTGTCCCCCAAGTGTATTCAGGGGGAGCAACAGGTGTACAAGAGTCCCCCTGAGGCTGGAGGCCCCTGGACACAGTAAAGGTGTGTCCAGAACTCCAGGGACCACATTCCCACTCTTTCCTCCCAGGGGGGATTTTGTCCCCAAAGTGCTACTGCGCAGGTCCGGATGTTGGGCAGAGGGGCAGAGTGCATACTCAGGGGGAGCAACAGGTGCACAAGAGTCCCCCTGAGGCTGGTCCTGGTGCCTTCTAAAGCCGCCTAAGGTGCTACTTCCATGTGGAGAAGCCTAGGAGGGATGGAGAAGGATGGGTCAAGTGCGGCCGCAGCGTTTGAGGAGACCCCGGGATGAGTCTACATGGCTGTTGTGGGGGTAAGGTTAGGGGTAGCCCTTTTCCCTCACCCCCGCAGAACACCTTAAAGGGGCTAATGGGTAATTATTCCTTGTGTTTCCACAGAAACTGAATGTCCTGCCCAGGGGTCTGCTGGTAGATCCAAGTCCAAGGGGCCCTCTAGGTCAAAACTGTGTGGGTACTGCAATGAGAAACTCCTGCAGGACCACACCAAGCCCTTTTTGTTTTAAGTGCATTTAAAAAATTAGCGGGCAAGGAAACGGCACAGGCCATGAAAGAGTGCCTTGCTCTGCAATCTGAGATGTTGGCAACTCTCCAGTCATTTAAGTCTACAGTCAAGACCAGTCGACAGGCGGAGGCCCCTCCTTGTACAGAGGACTCTCCCTCTCAGGAGGGTACCTCGACGAGTAATGCAGGAGAAGGCAGAGGCCTCAGACCAGAGCTCTCCAGAGGAGGGGGAGGATCTGGACCAGGATAGTCAGAGCGAAGAAGCTAGGCCTGGAAGGCACATCTTCTCTGCCAATGACATGGAGGGACTCCTCAAAGCAATCTATGCATCTGAGGATATTCAGCAGCCATCCACGCAGGTTTCTGCTCAGGACAGATTTTATAGGGGACTGGGCAGACCTCAGGCTAAGTCCTTTACGGTCCACCAATCTCTCCAGGATATAATCCTGAGAGCGGAAGGAACCTGAGCAAAAGGTACTTAGGCTCAAGATATGGAAGCGTAGATGTCCCTTCAGAGCGGAGGAAGAGGAAAAGTTCTTTAAGGTACCACGGCTGGTTGCTTCCCTAGCTCAGGTATCCAAGCACTCGGACCTCTCCTTTGAAGATTCTAGCAACATCCAGGACCAAATGGATAGGAGATCGGAAACCCTGCTATGCAGGGCCTGGGACGCCAATGCAGCAGCTATGGCGCCTACGTTGGCTTCCGCTTGTGTTGCCAGGAATGCGGACGCATGGGTCATTAAGTTGATAGACCATGTCTCGCGTGGGTCCAAATCCAAGGAGGTAGTGGATTCCCTTAAGGTAATTGGAAAGGCGGTAGCCTATCTGGTAGATGCAGCGGTAGAGACTGTAAGGACAACCGCAAAATCTGCAGCCCTCATGAATTCTGCTAGCAGAGCTCTTTGGGTGAAAACGTGGGATGGAGATTATACCTCTAAGTCATGTCTTTGCGGTATACCCTTTGAGGGCTCTCTCCTAATCGGAACCGGACTTGGAGCAGGTCCTATCCCGGTCGACAGAAGGGCAAAAAGTTCCCAACCAAACCCAAGAAGGATAAGGTTAAAATATTTTTTCAAGGTCCCCCTTCAAAAGATTGTTTTAAGGGTAAGAGGGAGATGGGTAGGAAGTGGGGGTTTGGGAAGGGTAAACAAAAGGGTGGAATCCTTTTTATTTTTTTATTTTTTATTTTTTTCCCGCCCGGACCTTCCAACAAGAAGCAAAATGACGTCAGCCTAAAGGTTGGTGGAAGGCTCTTGTGGTTTCTTCTGCAATGGGAAAGGATCACTCAGAGCCCATACGTTTTAAACCTCGTAAAGGAAGGTTACAGGTTGGAATTCCTGTCCATCCCTCCTCTGAGTTTTGTACTTGCTTATCTCCCCAAAAACCTGCAAAAAGCAAGGGACCTGTTGGAGAGGTCATAATCCCTGTTCCAGCAAACAGTGTAGTGCAACGACTTGCTTGATTTGATACAAAGTGAATGGTTTAGTGTTGGTAAATCTAAAGCGATTTTGCAATCCTATTGCATAGTGTATGGCCAGCGTAAGGCAGAACTTGGTCTTTTTATAAGCATTTCCAACCATAGGAAATACATTTTATTACATCTTTGAAATATTGTGTTGACCGTATAGAAATGAATTAGCTTTTTGCAGTTTTGGTAATGAATGAACCTACAAACATTATGGGTGCCTGACCAATCCCTAAAGAATAGAATCCAAAAAAAAAAGTACAGTTTTTACATATATTTCCCTCAGACTTCAAACAAAGAACATAAGCCCCTTTATTTTTGCTCTGGTGCCACTAGGAGCAGAGAAAATACCCAGGACCTCTGGGTATGGAGGAGCATGTGATATCATCCAAGCTCCATCTGTATTGACATAAAACTTATGCTGGCTTACTTTCCTTACTTTCCTTGCAGCTGAACGCAGTGGCAAGGATACATAGGAAAGCTGAATAATGTGCTGCAAAAGGAAGGGTCCTAAAGCCCTTCCATAAGCATGTATGTTCTGCATGGGCTTGTATTGGAGATGGTATCAGATCACAATTTCCCATAAGTATCAGCTGGCAGTTGTAGTGATATAGTAGTGGGGTGATGATGATTATTATATAATTCAAGTTATTCTCTCAGAAATTGGGTTCATCCAGAGAGATGCATTATTTAGACTTCAGAACAGTCAACAGAGGTACAGACAAAGTATATGACAGGATACTTGGAATATTCGTGCAACATTCAGATGCCAAGTTCCCCCGTCCACAATTTATCCAAAAAAGAACCTGCCCTAATGTACACATCTTCCCAATTCGGCAAGCAATCTGATTGGCCAGTTATTATAGCCCCTTTAAATCTACTTCTGTTTCCATAGGGTCCTTTAAACGCTCTGAGTGGCCACTAGCTCGTACATTTGTACACTCATCACAAGGGACCCCGGTAACACCGGCAGGCCCCGGAGATTGGCTCACAGCCTTACACATGTCTACGTTTACCAAACACCTATATTCCTCCTCTCAAATACACCGCAAGCTTACCAGTTTTGAGGAGCTATGTTCGCTCCAAGAAACTCCCAAACACCTCCTTTCCTTCTTATATAACCTACTACTGACCCTAGTACATGATCAACTCCCGCACTATACCAGGATGTGGTCTGCGGACCTGGGTGAAGACATCTCTGCGCCAGAATGGCAAACATCTTTTTATTTTACGCACAAGTCTACCATCTCTTGCTACTCCCAGGAAAAAAATTACAAGCTCCTGTCTAGATGGTATAGGGACCCTGCAACCCTGCACAAAATCTTCCCATCAGCTCCGCCCACCTGTTGGCGCTGTGAAACCTCTGTTGGAACTTATATGCATATCTGCTGGGACTGTGAGAGGATCCGCCCCTTCTGGACGCAGGTATTTGAACCAGTTCCTATCTCCCCGAAAATTGCGCTACTCTCCATATGCCTGGGTCTTTAAAGTCGCAGAAGCAAAGATTGCTCCGTTTCTTATGTCCTCTGCTAGGCAACTGATACCCGCTTACTGGAAGACAAAGAACACTCCTCCACTATCACGGTGGGTATCGATTATGAATGACACCATGAGAATGGAGGAGTTGCTGGCACTAGATAATGATACATACACCAAATTTATAGCTCAATGGTCGATATGGCTCCGCTTCTCTTCCTCTGATACCCTGCTGAACAAAACCTCGGACATATAGGGACATACTAGACTCCCTCCTATCCTACCCTCCCTGGACATAACCCTGATCCCCCCCCTCCCCCTGCCTCCCTCCCTACCTTCCTGCCCACCCCCCCACCACCCCATTTCTTCTTTACTTTACTCTACTCTTTTCTCTCTGCTCCTCCTATCTTTCCTTCTCCACGTTATTTACTGTATATTGCTACATATAGTGACTCATGAACTGCTCTCGCTAGCACTACCTCCTGGACCAGAGAACAGGTTCTCTTCCCCACCCTCCGAGCATGTTGGCGGAGGTCGGCTGTGGACGATAGTCATTGGTTGGCCTTCCGCAATTATCCTTCTGTTACCGTTCTTTGTATACACTTACCTCATGTTGTTCACTGTTTTATTGTTTTTTTTTTTTTTTGTGAAATACCAATAAAATATTTTCAACACTAAATCTACTTCTGTTTGTCTGGGTGACAGATAATACCTCTTGACCATGGTCATAAAAATATAATCAATGTTGTCTAGCTTGCATTCTTTTACTACTAATTAGATGAACAGGTTACCATTTGATGAATGCTAGTTACCATAAACAATAAATACTTATGATCCCTTTTTGAGGTTCAGTTATCGTAGTTAAATACTTACATTTAGGCCATTAACAATGAATGCATCTGTACCAAATTGCATTCACAACCCCCATGGACCTTTTACTATTCCTTTCAGGTCTGAGGCTGGGTTCACACTGCTCCGACACGGATCGAAGTCGTCCGACTTCCCACTTTACCCCACAACTTCATGTCGGACTTCCATGTGACTTTAATGGACAGAATCCCACTATACCAGGCCCTTTGAGTCCACCCCCGTATGATTACCCAAAATAGGAACCATGGGGGAAGGCAGCAGAGAAATCGTTGAGCCATGGAAGGTGTCCCTAGATACTTGCAAAGTGCTTCCTAGAGTTGGATGGTCACAAAGAACCTTCGGCAGTCGAGAGGCAATCCATGACTAGCTCTTTGCCGTACCGCCTGAGACTTCCATCTCCATGGCCACCCAATGCTTCGTCTCAGCATGACAATGCCAGTCAACCAGCCTAGTGAGGTGAGCCGCTCTATAATATGCCCACACATCCTAGAGGCCCCCCTCCCGTATTTTGGGGAAATTAAGAAGCTGGAATCTAAGGAGCGGTTTCTGATGGGACCATATAGACCCTCGGAATAGGGAGTTTATAGGCTTGAAGAAAGAAGGGGGTAAGCGGATAAGGAGAGCCTGCATCAGATACAGGATCCTAGGCAGCAACATCATCTTGAGGGCACTACAATGGCCGAACCAAGTCTAGGTGAGGGTATGCCAATGGAGCAGGTCTGACCGCAGTCGAAGAAGCAAAGGATCAAAGTTGGCCACATAAAGAGCGGCCGGGTCCGGCGTGATATTAACTCCCAAATAACGACTAGCATCAGACGCCCAACTGAAGGCGGAATAGGGGCGAAGACCAGCAACCACTGCCTGGTCTAACAAAATAGAAAGAGCAGAGGACTTCGACAGGTTAATTTGAAAATGGGAAAGGTTACCATACGTACGCAATGATTAAAGCAGTTTGGGCAAAGATACCAGTGGGTCCGTCAAGAAGATCAAATCGTCTGTGAAAGTGGCCACCTTGTGTACCCCAGAGGCCTTGTAGCCCAAAATACCAGGATCTGCCCGTACTGTACATAAAAACAGGCTCTAGGGAAAGTATGAAAATTAAGGACAACAGAGGAAGAAGACATCAGCCGCGGAGGGGGAAGAACCGGAGGGAGAAGACATCACCAGAGGAAAAAAGAAGACGCATTGAAGCTACGACGGGGGACATTCTTCATTTTTATTACAGGACTTTGTCGAAAACCTGTGTACTTCTTTTTTTTTTTTTTTTTTTTTTGACACTTTTTTGGTGAATGGGTAGGGGTACAATGTACAACATTTTATTTTTATTTTGGCGTGGGGTTCCTCTTAAAATCCATAACACACCAAAGGGTCTAGTATGTTCCTGGGGGGGGGGGGGGGAGAGACTCAAAGGGCCTGGTATGGTCAGATCAAAGTCGGATCTCATCCATTGAAGTCACATGGAAGTCAGACATGAAGTTGTGGGGTAACTTTGGATCGAAGTCGTCCGACTTCCATGTCTTGAGCAGTGTGAACCCGGCCTCGTACTTGAAAAGAATAGTAAAAGGTCCATTGGGGTTATGAACGCAATTTGGTGAGGATACATTTAGGCCATTAACAATGAATGCAAGTATTTTAATTATGATAACTGAACCTCAAAGGGGATCGTAAGTATTTATTGTTTATGGTAAATGGCATTCGTCAAAAGCTAGACAACTTTGATTTGATTTTTATGACCATGGCCAAGAGGCATTATCTGTCACCCAGACAATCAAAACGTCACTATTTTTAGCGCCGCTTTACCGTCGTTTTAGCGACACTATTCGGCCACCAGCGGGCTGGTTTTAACCCCCCTAGCGGTTAAAGGGTTAAAACTGCCGCTGCAGTAGCGCTTTGCCGGCGGTATAGCCGCGCTGCCCCATTGATTTCAATGGGCAGGAGCGGTGTATACACCGCTCCAAAGATGCTGCTTGCAGGAGTTTTTTTAACGTCCTGCAAGCGCACCGCTCCAGTGTGAATGAAAGATTTGTATAGCGCTGCAACTGCGAACTGAATCGCCTCGGGCTTTCACACTGGAGACACAGCAGCGGCTGTTTCAGGGTGCTTTGCAGACGCTATTTTTAGCGCTGTAGTGCCTGCAAAGCGCTCCCGGTGTGAAATGGGTCTTGGGGCAGGTTCTTTTTTGGATAAATTGTGGACGGGGGAACTTGGTCCTCTGAAGGTGTCTGAATGTTGCACGAATATTCCAAGTATCCTGTCTTATACTTTGTACCTCTGACTGTTCTGAAGTCTAAATAAATGCATCTCTCTGGATGAACCTAATTGCTGAAGGAATAACTTGAATTATAATAATAATCATCACCCCACTACTATATCGCTACAACTGCCAGCTGATACTTATGGGAAATTATGATCCAATACCATCTCCAATACAAGCCCATGCAGAACATACATGCCAGACATGTTTATGGAAGGGCTTTATGACCCTTCCTTGAGCAGCTTTCCTATGTCTTCTCAATACTGCGTTCATCTGCCAGAAGCAAGGAAAGTCAGTCAGCATACGTTTTATGTCAATACAGATGGAGCTTGGATGATGTCACATGCTCCTCCATACCCAGAAGTCCTGGGTATATTCTCTGCTCCTAGTGGCACCAGAGCAAATGAAAGGTGCTTATGTTCTTTGTTTGAAGTCTGAGGGAAATTTTATATGTAAACTGTACTTTTTTTTTTTTCTCTTAATAAAGTGATTGGATTCTTCTCTTGAGGGTGGTTGCATGCACTATATGCTCCTACTCATCTGCCAGGAGCAGTTGATATCAGACAAGTATAGTTGGCACCCTTTGCTAAATACCTGCTGTGCAAACCAATTTCAGAATAATTCCTATTGAGTCTGAGAAATCAGACACTGTGATTCAAGAACAAGAGACCCTGACATCTTATCCTAATGGATAAATGACAGATCATATACTGATAATGTGCTTAAAACAAGACAGGAGGCCATTATGTTGTCAGCGTATTCTGCAGTTTTTGTTAAAGTGGAACTCTACTCTCCTTCACTCCAGTAATGCAATGTCCTGGAGCAGCCAGCTTGCGAGTATCGAACGCCGGCTGCTTTCATTAGTTGGGCAGGAAAGATGTCATGTGTGGGAGTTCCATCTGCTTCGGCATTGCCAAATTTCTACATGCGGAGCCCACTGTACAGGGGTGGACAGGCATAGGTAATTTTAATGCAGAATAGACAAATCATTAAAAATCCTGCCTCGTAATTTTGGTTCTAGAAAAGCAAAATGCAGTATTGCTCTTTCAAGTTTAGAAGTTGCTGATAGCTCTGTGCAACGCTGCAGGTATATTACTGATCTACTTTACATAAGCAAATCAGGTGATGGTTGTAGGTCCTCTGTTTGCTAGGCAATCCAATTTGCGAAGTTGCTCATTACATATTTGTTTGTTTGGTTTGAGTTTTATGGTGCTCTGTCACAAAGAAAAACAATTAGGCTAAGTTCACATTTGTGCGGCTCTGTGAGCCACATTTTGCGCAGGCACGGCAGCCTATTCATTTCAATGGACTGATGTGCCTTCAGAAATTGCATCCTGCACGGAGATCGCAGGTGCAGTATAGTTCCATGTGTGGGGAAATCATGCTGCATTTTCCAGTGTGTTGGTGCCATTAGGATTAATGTTACCTCCCCGCATCTGCTGCGTTTTTCTGTGTGGGTGGCTGCGGGAACAGGTGCGGACCCGCATTGGCAACCACTCGCACAAGTGTAAACCCAGCCGTTGCTTATTAAAGCAGCCATTTGTGTACTCCATGTTGGATTGGAGAAATACTGCGCAGGATACGTTTTTTGGCGGTTTATTTCATTTTACTAATGGAGTAGAAATGTCACTTTTGTTTATAATGCGTATCTTGTTTTACTTCCCAGTTTACAATTAGAACAGTATTTTGATTTTACCACTTGTTTGTCTTGACTCAAGACATGGCATATGTTATTTTATGTGCCGGATCTGCTGTAATGTTTCACCTGCTAATATTGATTAACTATATAATTAAAGAGACTTTAAGGGAAACTACAATAAAAGAATGTAAAATCAATACGAAATGGAATGGTCTTTTAAGTCTCAAGCCAATCTATACACTCTATTGAATTGGCGTAAAAAGGGCTTCTAAGGAATTTTTGTATGAAATGTTTCTAAATGAGGATGGTATTTAAAAAAAGGTAATGGTTTTATACTTGGATATAATTTGACACAAATGGCTATATTATTACTACAATAAGAAGAGCAGTATTGATGTACAAAATGGTGGCTAATCATATTTCTGGTGTTGAACCAGGTACTGTATTGATGTTTATAATAAGTTGCACTGAGTAAATACAGCTGAATAAAACAAAAACCTTGTCTGTCTTCATTTCAGGCTGCAAAGCAACAAAATGTGGTTATTTTAAAGGGCTGTAATTCTTATCTATACCCACTGTACATACCTGTACTTTTACAAACATACTCTGTACTCATAGTGTGTACCATTTTTTTTTTTTTTCTTTTCTTTATTATGTTAAATATAAAAATAGCAAATATATAATTTCAGTGATTACCGTATTTATCGCCGTAAAACACGCACCAGCTTATAACACGCACCCCAAGTTTAGGAGGGCATTTTAAGGAAAAAAAGTTTTAGGAGGGAAGTTTAAGGGGGGGAAAAAAAAAAACTTACATGTAAGCGTCATTTGCAGCCTTGTAGCTTGCCCAGCGTCATTTGCAGCCTTGTAGCTTGCCCAGCGTCATTTGCAGCTTGCCCAGCGTCATTTGCTGCCTTGTAGCTTGCCCAGCGTCATTTGTAGCTTGCCCAGCGTAATTTGCAGCCTTGTAGCTTGCCAGCGTCATTTTCAGCTTGCCCAGCGTCATTTTCAGCTTGCCCAGCGTAATTTTCAGCTTGCCCAGCGTCATTTGCAGCCTTGCCCACGTTTAAATTTCCCACCGCCGAGACAGACCGCACGTGCTGTTTCGGGAGCGAGCGCAGGGAGGCGGGACTACGAGCGGAGCCGAACAATATGCTCGGCATTTTTCGGTGGCGCTTCGGTCTTTTTCGGCGCTATTTTTGTCACTTTTTTTTTGAGGGGGTATCGGCGTATAACACGCACCCACGACCTTCCCCCGATTTTAAGGGGGGAAAGTGTGTGTTATACGCTGATAAATACGGTACATACTTGGAATTATTAAAGTGTTTTAATAGCAATAATTCCTTTTTTAACCACTTGCTTACTGGGCACTTAAACACCCTTCCTGCCCAGACCAATTTTCAGCTTTCGGTGCTCTCACACTTTGAATGACAATTACTCAGTCATGTAACACTGTACCCAAATAAATTTTTTGTCTCTTTTTTTTTTTTTCACAAATAGCGCTTTCTTTTGGTGGTATTTGATTACCTCCTGGTTTTTTTATTTTTGCGCTATAAATGAAAAAAGACCATAAATTTTGAAAAAAAAAAAAAAAAATTTTTCTTTGTTTTTGTGATAAAATTTAGCAAATTATTGTTTTTTCTTCATAAATTTTGGCCACAATTTATACTGCTACATATCTTTGGTAAAAATAACCCAAATTAGTGGATATTATTTGGTCTTTGTGAAAGTTAGAGAGTCTACAAGCTGTGGTGCAAATTACAGGGGGTCCCCGACTTAGGAACGCCCGACCTACGAACATCCCCTACTTACGAACGGGGACCCTCCGCCATTTTTCGCCGGCCATACGGAGCCTCGGAAAATACCGGCAAACTTCGGAAATGTCCGTAATTTGCCGCGCCTGCGCAGAGCGGCATTAGACGGAACATCAGAAATGTCCGTATTTGTCGGTCTGCGCATGCGCGGCCGACTTAAGAACATTTCCGACTTAAGTACAGGCGGGCAGTTCCTAACGAGTTCGTAACTCGGGACCCCCTCTATACAAAATTGAAAACATCTGATTTACTGGTGACCTATCTCAATTCTTGTGACCCGAACAAGCCAGGAAAGTACAAATACCCCCCAAATGACCCCTTTTTTTGAAAGTAGACATTCCAAGGTATTTAGTAAGAGGCATGGTGAGGTTTTTGATGTTGTAATTTTTTCCCCACAATTCTTTGCAAAATTAATAAACCCCCCCCCCCCACAAAATTGTCATTGTAATAGGTTATTTCTCACATAGCATGTGTATACCACAAATGACACCCCAAAATAAATTCCGCTACTCCTGAGTATTACGATACCACATATGTGGGACTTTTCTACAGCCTGGCCACTTGGAGAGGCCCAACATGCAGGGAGCGCCGTCACATGTTCTAGGAGCATAAATTACACATCTAACTTGTTGACTACCTATTACACTTTTGAAGGCCCTAGAGCACCAGGACAATGACACGTGGCACTGATGACAGATGGCACTTATACATGGCACTGGGGACAGGTGGCACATTTCGTTTTTTTTTTTCGTTTGTACTCACGGTGCCGCTGCAGCCGTTCATCTCTCCCTCCTCACACGCTGTCTCTGTGTGAGGAGGGAGAGCGGTGCCGAGAGATGATCTCAAATGTTTACATATGAGATCATCTCTCATTGGATACGCCGATCGCGCTGTAAACGGCCGATGTGATTAGCCGTTTACAGCGATCTGTGACTGGCTGTGTCCGAGGGACACGGCCAGCACAGAACTTCCCCGATGCGCGCTCTCAGGAGCGCGCATTGCGGAAGTAAACAGGAGGACATCCAGGGACGTCCTCCCGGCAGGGAGTGCCCGCGCTGTAGCCGTCTTTCGGCTATACCCCGCGCGCGAAGAGGTTAAACCATTTCCTTCTAGGTATAGGACAACAGCGGCAACCTGCTCTGCTGTTTACACTCTGGGCCAAAATCTCCTTCAGAGTTGGCTGCTTCTGTCCAGTTATCCCTCCATAGACTTATACAGCTGTAGTCAACCATGAGACAATAGAATTGCCCTATACAAGTCCTCGTTACAGTGGAGAAAATAATTATTTGATCCCCTGCAGATTTTGTAAGTTTGCGCACTTACAAAGAAATGAAGGGGCTATAACTTTTAATATGTATTTTAAATGACAGTCAGAATATCAACCAAAAATCCCGAAAAAAAAACATGCAATACAAATGTTATAAATTGAGTTGCAGTTCAGTGAGTAAAATAAGTATTTGATCCCCAAGCAAAACATGACTTAGTACTTGGTGGAGAAACCCTTGTTGGCAAGCACAGAGGTAAGACATTTCTTGTAGTTGGTTACCAGGTTTGCACACATTGCAGGGGGGCTTTTGGTCCACTCTTCTTTACAGATCTTCTATAAATCCTAAAGTTTCCTTGGCTGTCGCTCGGCAATTCAAAGTCTCAGCTCCCTCCATAAATTTTCTATAGAATTAATGTCTGGAGCCTGGCTATGCCACTCCATGACCTTAATATGCTTCTTCTTGAGCCCCTCCTTTGTTGCCTTGGCGGTATGTTTTGGGTCATTGCTATGCTGGAAGACCCATCCACGACCCATTTTCAGTGTTCTGGCTCAGGGAAGAGGTTTCTTATCCATAATTTTAGATAACATGGCCCTGTCCATTGGCCCCTAAGGCCCCTTTCACACTGGGGCAGTTTTCAGGCGCTATTGCGCTAAAAATAGCGCCTGCAAACCGACCTGAAACAGCCGTTGCTGTGTCTTCAGTGTGAAAGCCCGAGGGCTTGCAGGACGCTGAAAAATGTCCTGCAAGCCGCATCTTTGGTGCGCTGTAGGAGCGGTGTATTTACCGCTCCTAAAGTGCCCCCTCCCATTGAAAACAATGGGGCAGCGCTCCAAAACCTTTTTCGGCCGCTCGCGGGGGGTAAAATCGCCCGGCTAGCGGCCGAAATGCGCCACTAAAACGACGGTAAAGCTTTACCACCAGCGCACCCAGCGCCTCGGTGTGAAAATAGCCTAAATGTGGCAATGTCAGCCTGTACCTTTTTAGCAGAGAAACCAAAAGTTTCCACCTGCATGCTTTACTGTACAGACGGTGTTCTTAGGGTCATAGTCAACATTTTTCATCCTCCAAACACGCTGAGTCGAGTTAATGTCAAAGAGCTTAATTTTGGCCTCATCTGACCACAGCACTTTCTCCAAATCATTTTGCGAATCGTTTAGATGTTCATTGGCAAACTTCAGATGGGCCTGTACATGTGCCTTCACGAGAAGGGGGACCTTGCGGTTGCTGCGGGCGATTTCAATCCATGGCGGCATATTGTGTTACCAATGGTTTGTTTGGCGACTCTGGTCCCCAACTGCCTTGAGGTCATTCACAAGCGCCTCCACAATCTTGCATGGAGCTCCAGACTGAGGGTGATTGATGGTTATTTTGTATTTCATCCATTTGTGAATATTCGTTACAACAGCTGTCTCCTCACCAAGCTTCTTGCTGATGGTCTTGTAGCCCATTCCAGCCTTGTGCAGGTCTACAATCTTGTCCCTGATGTCCTTTGACAGATCTTTGGTCTTACCCGTGACAGTGAGGTTTGAATGAAAGAAAGATTCTGTGGACAGGTGTCTTTTATACACATAGGCCCCTTTCATACAGGGGCGGTTTTCAGGCGGTACAGCGCTAAAAATGGCGCTTGTACACCGCCTGAAAAAAACGGCCCCATTCACTCCAGTGTGAAAGCCGGCGGGCTTTCACACTGGAGCGGTGCGCTAGCAGGACGGCAAAAAAAGTTCTGCTAGCCGCATCTTTGGAGCGGGATAGGAGCGGTGTATTCACCGCTCCTATACCGCTCCTTCCCATTGATTTGAATGGGACACCGTGGCAATACCGCCGCAATGCGCTGCTACGGCGGCGCTCTGCGGGGGATTTTAACCCTTTTTCGGCCGCTCGCGGGGGGTAAAACCGCACCGCAAGCGGCCGAATCCCGCGGGCAAAACGATGGTAAAGCAGCGCTAAATATATCGCTGCTTTACCAGCACCGTGGCTCCTGCCCCAGTGTGAAAGGGGCCATAACGAGTTGTCGTTGGGATCGCCTTCTTAAACTGACAGGACTAATCTGTGTACCACATAAGCACATACTGTAGCCAGTCTGTGAGAGACAGAATTATTGTTGGTTGGTAGGGGATCATATACTTATTTTACTTGCTGAACTGCAACTCCATTTATAACATTTGTATCATCTGTGGTTTTCAGGATTTTTGGTTGATATTCTATCGCAATCATTTAAAATGCACCTATGATGACAATTATAGACCATTATTCATTGTAAGTGGGCAATCTTAAAAAATCTGCAGGGGATCAAACAATTCTTTTCCCCACTATATGTGGGTCTTTCTAGCATGAAGGTTTCAGTCCTGCTTGGAAACAGAGGAGGGCACACCTGGCATGCTAAAGTAAGCACGCAGTTGGGTAGGAGGGTTATTCGCTAGTTTAGGAGCCAGGGAGGATTCACTAATGTGTTTTTTTTTTTTTTTTGTTTTTGTTTTTTTTTTTTTTACATTTTCTGGAAAACTTTAGGCTGCATAATATTTCAGAATTGTTGTGCATGCTTTTAATCTTCGATAATGGTTTGTGGCAGCGTTCATAAGGCCACTACATATCCCTATGCCAGCAAAACACAACCCTGCACAGGGCACGCAAGTATTCATCTTTGTGAACGAGGCCTAAATGTTTTGTACTATTTCCTGCAACATAGGATTTTTTTTTTTTTTTTTTTTTTGATAGCTTCTTACAAAACCCTTAATAATGCTCATGCTGTATGTGTTTTAACTAGGCATTTTAGGAGTTTCTTTTAAGAATGAGATGCTGTAAACTTCAGTTGCATGGCTTAGTACAGAATATAAAAATCAGTTACAAGTAGAAACCCATAAGAGAATAACTTGTTGTCTCTCCCTGAAAATGCTGGAACATGCCCCCAGGCTAGCAGCATCATTTCAATAATAGAAACCTCTAAGCTACTCATTATTTTTCTCTGCCTAAGGACGTGTAGGTGCTGCATGTGTGCACTATTTAGGTAACAGGTCTCAGGATTTTTTTTATCCTATGTATAGAGAAAATGAGGATCATTGAGGGAGAATATGTATCATAGTGTTTGCTAAAATGTTTTGCAAAACAGGGGAACAAGGAATATGATATTCGTAGCTATACCTTCCCCCCCTCTAGTCAAGTGAACATTTAACCTATGTAGTGCAAAGGTGAACCCCATTGCATGGGTTAATTTAACAGCAGTCAAGAGTAGGGCATTATTTCCAGTTGAATGCCGCAAGGTTTAATGGTCTCAGCAAATCTGAACACAACAGGCTAGAAAAAAAAATTAAAAAAAATTAGTGTTGTGTTTTTTTTTTTTTTTTTTTTTTTTATCAAAATGTATTTTAATAAAATGCTTTTGGAGTAAAAATCTATCTAAAGACAGCCTTCAAATTAAGATACATTAATAATTTAGTTTATTCAGCATGAAATGGAGCTTGGTTATGTAGCATGAGGCTGTATATTCTGCAATATTTAAATTTTGCCTAAACTCATTCAATGAATGCAAGCTGAGATAACATGCACTGCATTGATGCATTCACACAATTTCTCAGTAACCATGAGATAAAACAAAGTATTTTTCATTTTATTTTTATTTTTTTTAAATCCTAGATAGTGATATATGGAGACTTGCCACAGAAGGAGAATATTTTATATTTGGCCAATCATCAATGTACAGGTTGGTATGCTACTTCAATAGACAATTTGTAACTGATATCCGAATGCCGTTTTTTTTATATGTATGTGTGTATGTGTATATATGTGTGTGTGTGTATATATATATATATATATATATATATATATATATATATATATATATATATATATATATATATATATATATAAACAATATTAAGTAAAGTATTTTTTTTAGTTATTTATTTATTTTTTTGTTCAGAATTTACTAATTTGTTTTTTGCCCCTAGTTGATTGGATTATTGCAGACATGATGGCTGTGCAGCAGAATGCCTTGGGTCATGTTCGATATGTTCTGAAGGATGGTCTGAAATTTCTTCCTCTCTATGGCTGGTATTTTTCACAGGTACTTTATTTTATTTATTTATTTATTTTTAAACATTTTTTCATGTTTACAAATGTGTACCCTAAAGCCAAACCTTCTTTTTCTTTTTTTTTTTCTTTTTTTTTTTTTTTCTTTACCTTCTTTTTTTTCTTTTTTCTTTTTTTTGTCTAAAAAGGAATTTCTCTTTACTTTGTAGAAAATTCCTCTTGAATATCCAAAACAGCCAATGAAGGAAACCTCCCTAGTGGGACAGAGGCGTAGGATGTAATAATCCTCAAATTCATTGTCCTTAATTTTACAGAAAACTGATTGTTGGCCTTATTTGGATATGTTCAACATAGGTTATGTTAATATGTCTGGATGGGAAAAAAGTTTTCTATAATGGTAACATACAAACATTTAGTTTCTTATCATTTTTAGCTAGAAAATCTCAAAAGCGTTTGAATAGGTTGCCTAGCACCACTGCTATGTACATATACTGAATAAAATTGGTGGTAGAAGGCCTCGATTTTAAGTTTTGGCAATTTCAAAGCTACTTGAAAATGGTTTCAATATCTAAAAAAAAGTGTATGGACAGCAGGATGACTGGGGCGGTTTTCAGGTGCTTTAGCTCTGAAAATAGCCTCTGCTAAGTGCTTGAAAACTGGCCCCCAGTCATTCAAGTGTGACTTTTCACACTCGGGCGGTGCGCTTTCGGACGTTCCGAAAAGTCATGCAAGCAGCATCTTTGGGGCAGGTTGCCAGAGGCACGCTGCACGGTGGGGGTCCCGATGCGCGTGGCCGGCGGTCAGGTGCATGAGAGCCAGCGTGTGTGTGTGTGTGTGTGTGTGTGTGTGTGTGTGTATAAACACAAATCCCTGTTCTGTCAGGGGAGAGGAGACATGTCGTTTGTTCCTACTAAGTAGGAACAACTATATGTCTCCATATGTCTCCTCCCCTAGTCAGTATCCCCATACAGTTAGAACACACCTAGGGGACACACATTTAACCCATTGATCGCCCCCTAGTGTTAACCCCCCTTCTACCAGTGACATTTATACAGAGATCAGTGCATATTTATAGCACAGATCGCTGTATAAATGTGAATGGTCTCAAAAATTTGTCTGATCTGTCCGCCACAATGTCGTAGTACCGCTAAAAATCGCAGATCAGCGCCATAACTAGTAAAAAATAAATAAATAAAAATGCCATAAATCTTTCCCATAGTTTGTAGACGCTATAACTTTTGCGCAAACCAATCTAAATAAGCTTATTGCGATATTTTTGGTAAAAAAAAAAAAATGTTGAATACATATCGGCCTAAACTGATGAAGAAATTAGTTTTAAAAAAAATGGGGATATTTATTATAGCAGAAAGTAAAATATATATATATAAAATTGTCGCTTTTCTTTTTTTTTATATATATATATATATATATATATATATATATATATATATATATATATATATATATATATATATATATATATATATATATATATATATATATATATATATATATATATATATATTTATATTTTATATTTATATTTATTTTTTTTTTTCCCCCAAATTGTCGCTTTTTCTTTTTTTTTTTTTTGTTTTATAGTGCAAAAAATAGAAACTGCAGAGGTGATCAAATACCACCAAAGGAAAGCTCTATTTGTGGGAAAAAAGGCGCAAATTTTGTTTGGGTACAGTGTCTCGTGACTGCGCCATTGTCAGTTAAAGCGACGCAGTGCCAAATTGTAAAAAGTGCTTTGGACAGGAAGGGTGTAAAATCTTCTGGGGCTGAAGTGGTTAAACAGTGATAAAGCCGTGCTAAAACAAGCGTCACTGTACCGCAAATTCAGCCCCGGCCCCAGTGTGAAAGGGGTTCTTAGGCTTCATCTGGCACTTCTTCCCTAACTACAAGCCTAGCTGTGTGCTTATTTGATCTCTGTTAAAGCAGAGGCCCAAGGTTTAGACTGTTACAGATGTCCAATTCAGAAGAGTACATAACTAAAGGTCCAAGCTTTTGGTGACCTGCATTTGACAGAGCCAGAGGAATATTTTCTTCTTGATCGGCAAGAAATTTTCATTCTTCCATTGCTTTTAAATTTACTGCTTAAATAGAATACTGTATAAACATAGATGTAAAGGAAACCTGTATTCTTTTTTGATTCATTGACTTAGTGGTGCACCAGTAGTTCTCTCCTAGCAATTTGGCTGCTCAGGCTCTTGAGCGTTTTTTGCAGCTTAACGCCTCTCCATGTTAGCCTATGGCCTCATGCCCACCATGGCGTTTTTGAGCTGTAAATGGCATAGCCGTTTTTTAAGCTGCAAAAAAAAAAAACCCCAGGACCAGTGCGTTCTGAGGCTAAAGCTAGAGCTGTAAAAATGTCGGACGTCGGCAAAAGGTGTTAAACGCGATTTAACGCGGCTTAACGCTGTGTTAAGCCTCATCTGGTGTTTGTCTCTATTCAAAATCAATGGTTCCCTATAGGAGCCCATTGATTTGAATAGAGGTCGCACCAGAAGTCGGATCAAGAGGAGAAGAGAGAAAAAAAAAAAAGCGAGCGCCCCTCTCTCCTGGACCATACCAAGCCACATGCCCTCAACATGGGGGGGGTTGGTGCTTTGGGGCAGGGGGGGCCCTGCACCCCCCACCCCAAAGCACCTTGTCCCCATTTTGATGAGGACAAGGGCCTCTTCCCGACAACCCTGGTTGTTGGAGTCTGCGGGCGGGGGCTTATCGGAATCTGGGGGCCCCCAGATCATGGCCCCCCCCCCCACCCTATGTGAATGACTATGGGGTACATCGTACACCTACTCATTCACCTGGGGGAAGTGTCAATAAAAAAAAAACACACTACACAGGTTTTTAAAGTAATTTCGGGGGGTCTCTTCTGACTTCGGGGGTCTCTTCTGACTTTGGGAGTCTCTTCCGACGTCTCCGCGCTCTCTGGTGTCTTCTGCCGGGCTCCTCCACTATCTTAAGCTCTTTTGCCCGCTCTATTGCTAGCCGTTGCCCGGTTATCTCCGTTGTCGTCTTCCTTCTTCTCTTCTTCCGATGTTGACTCAACGTTCTCTCCCGCTGGTAGGGATGCAACGGATCAAAAAACTCACAGATCGGATCGATCCTCGGATCAGAGTCACGGATCGGATCATTTTTCGGATCAGCAAATTATTGAATTTGCAAAAACCTGTGAAAATTCCGCCACCATATAGTCCCCACTGTAATATCCACGTCATTTCCCCCACTGTAATTTTGGCAGAGTATTGGCCGGGTATCGCAGAGTTTGTTTACAACTGATCGCTCCGTCATTTGACGGAGCGATCACATTGTAAACAGCCGGCCGGGTGTACCAAGATGGCCACCGCTCCGGAGCTAGGCCGAAGCCGCGGCCTTTCCTAAGGCCGCGGATCGCGGGGTGTGCCGATCCGAACTGGGTGACCTGTTCGGATCGGCGACGATCCGTTGCACCCCTACCCGCTGGTGTGGGGGTTCCCCTTAAGATCCATACCAGACCGAAGGGTCTGGTATCGTCTTTGGGGGGGGAACTTCACGCAAATTTTTATTTATTTTTTTAATTTTCGCTGGGTTCCCCCCTCAAGATTCTCAGCACACAAGTCGCACCACAAGTCGGATCCTCTTAATCCGACTTCTGGTGCAACCTCTATTCAGATCAATGGGCTCCCACAGGCTTTCACACTGCAGTGCATGCAGCAGCGTTTTGCAGGCGCTATTTTTAACGCTATAGCGCCTGCAAAACGCTCTGTGTGAAAGGGGCCTTAACATTTTAGGTATTGGTCCACTTCACTTCCACTTCACATTGAGGCGTAGATTTAATAAGTATTTGTGCCTGTGTTTCACCTTTTAACCCACACTGACCTTCAAATTCTATTTGTGGTGTTCTTTAATCGAAGACTACGCACAATTTTGTTTTCTTTTCTTTCATCAGAGGAGAGGGCTAGTGTTCAATTTCTCACTTTTTTTTTTTTTATTTTTTTTTTTAACATGTTGGGACTCTGTTGGATAGAGCTCTACTTACTCCATGTTGACTCTGCTGGCAATGTCCCTGGGGCTCATTTAATAAAAAAGGCAATGTTATCCTAACTTGTGTTAATTTTAAATACCCAGGCAGGATTTGGAGGAAATTTGCACCTATTTTTGGTACTGGTAGGCAGTCAGTATTAGTAAATCAGCCTAACTTTAAGACCCCTTTTCACACTGAGGTGTTTTTCAGGCGCTTTACCGCTAAAAATAGCGCCTGAAAGAAGCCTCAGCTGCAAACCCAGTGTGAAAGCCAGAGTGCTTTCACACTGGGGCGCTGCGCTGGCAGGGCGCCAGAAAGTCCTGCAAGCAGCTTCTTTGCCGCGCATTAGGAGCGGTGAACTCCCCGCTCCTAAAGCGCCCCTTCCCATTGAAAACAATGGGGCAGCGCTGCTATACCGCTGGCAAAAACGCAAAATGCAGCAGCGTTTTGCAGGCGGATTTAACCCCTTTTCGGCTGCTAGCAGGGGTTAAAACCGCTCCGCTAGCGTCCGAAAAGCGCCACTAAAACGATGGTAAACGCTGCTTTACCACTGACGCCTGGGGCGGCACAGTGTGAAAGGGCTCTAAGTTATGGTGCTCTATATATTCCTATAGATAATCCATTAGGTGTATTTGATACCCATCTACAAAGACTTTCAGCCATTCCTGAAATTGTCTGTTTTGTCAGGTAATTGGGGAGAAGAGATTTAGATGTGACATTTATTTCTTTATTCTATGTTCAATTTATTTTAATGAAACAGCGCTTGCATAATGATTTGATGGTAATTGAAGGTTGACTTCTAAACCTAACTAAAAATTACAAATGTGTAATTTATGTCCTGCAGTGTCAATGTTGAGGACTGTATAATAGCTGTCTTTTTAATGATATATTTATTCCTAATTTCTTCACAGCATGGTGGAATTTACGTTAAGAGGAGTGCCAAGTTTAATGAGAAGAATATGAGGAACAAGTTGAAATCTCAAATGAAGGCTCAGACTAAGGTAATGCATACAAATACGTGCACATCATCAATTTGTTACTTGAAGAAAACATTATATGATGTAGACTAGAAATATCTATTTTGAAGAAATCTTCATGAAATGGCTACCACTTCAGGACCACCCCATAGCAAATTTACTGCAATTTTGCTGCAATTACAGCTGCATTTTTTTGGGGGGATGTCTCTACCAGCTTTGCACATCTAGAGTGAAACTTTTGCCCATTCTTCTTTGTAAAATAGCTCAAGCTCTGTCAGATTGGATGGAGAGCGTCTGTGAACAGCAATTTTCAAGTCTTGCCACAGATTCTCAATTGGATCTACGATTGGACTTTGACCGGGTCATTCTAACACATGAATGTGCTTTTATCTAAACCATTCCATTGTAGCTCTCGCTGTATGTTTGGGGTCATTGTCCTGCTGGAAGGTGAACCTCTGCTCCAGTCAAGTCTTTTGCAGACTCTAATGCCCCGTACACATGAGCGGATTTACACACGGTCACACAAAAGTTCGCTGAACTTTCGACCGTCAAGAACTCGGTGACGTACAACACTACGACGATCCGAGAAAATTAAATGCTTCCGAGCATGCGGAATTGGTACAGAATTTTGGAAAATTCAGAAAATCGGAATTTCCGATCAAAACTTTTTCCGTCTGAAAAATTGAGAATATGCTCTTAAACTTTTGCTGGCGGAAATTCGGCCCGCAAAAGTCCGATGTAGCATACACACGGTCGCATTTTCCGACTAAAGGCTCTCAGCGGTCTTTTGCTGGCCGATATTCCGATCGTGTGTACACGGCATAACAGGTTTTCTTCTAAGATTGCCCTGTATTTGGCTCCATCCATCTTCCCATCAACTCTGATCAGTTTCCCTGTCCCTGCTGAAGAAAAGCATCCCCACAACATGATGCTGCCACCACCATGTTTCACGGTGGGATTGTGTGTTCAAGCCAAAAAGTTCAATTTTGGTCTCATTTGACCAGAACGCCTTGTTCCACATGTTTGCTGTGTCCCCCACATGGCTTCTTGCAAATGGGACTTCTTATGGCTTTCTTTTTGCCACTCTTCTTTAAAGGCCATATTGCACGAGTATTAGTTGTCCTGTGGACAGATTCTTCCACCTGAGTTGTGGATCTCTGCAGCTCCTCCAGAGTTATCATGGGCCTCTTGGCTGCTTCTCTGATGCTCTCCTTGCCCGGCCTGTCAGTTTAGGTGGATGGCCATGTCTTGGTAGGTTTGCAGTTGTGCCATATTCTTTTTCCATTTTCGGATGATGGATTGAACAGTACTTTGTAAGATGTTCAAAGCTTAGGATATTTTTTTTTTTTTTTTTTTTATATACCCTAACCCTGCTCTAACCACTTCAGCCCCGGACCAATTTGCAGCCAAAGGACCAGGCCCCTTTTTGCGATTTGGCACTGCGCCGCTTTAACTGACAATTGCGTGGTTGTGCGACGTGGCTCCCAAACAAAATTGGCGTCCTTTTTCCCCCACAAATAGAGCTTTCTTTTGGTGGTATTTGATCGCCCCTGCGGTTTTTATTTTTTGCGCTATAAACAAAAATAGAGCGACAATTTAAAAAAAAATGCAATATTTTTTTTACTTGTTTTTTTTATATAAAAAGTACGTTTTTATATAAAAGTCAGTTTAGGCCGATACGTATTCTTCTACATATTTTTGGTAAAAAAAATCTCAATTAGCGATTATTGATTGGTTTGCGCAAAAGTTATAGCATTTACAATATAGGGCATAGTTTTATAGCATTTTTATTAATATATTATTTTTTTTTGTTTTACTAGTAATGGCGTCGTTTAGCGACCTTTTATTGTGACTGCAACATTATGGCGGACACATCGGACATTTTTGACACATTTTTGGGACCATTGACATTTATACGGAAATCAGTGCTATTTAACTACTTGCCTACCAGGCACGAACACCCCCTTCCTGACCAAGCCATTTTTCAGCTTTCAGCGCTGTCGCATTTTGAATGATAATTGCGCGGTCATGCAACGCTGTACCTAAATATCCAATTTTTTTTTTTTTTTTTTAAACATTTTTTCCTCAGTTTAGGCCGATACGTATTCTTCTACATATTTTTGGTTAAAAAAAATCGCAATAAGCGTATATTGATTGGTTTGCGCAAAAGTTATAGTGTCTACAAAATAGGGGATAGATTTATAGCATTTTTTTTATTATTTTTTTTTTTTACTAGTAATGGTGGCGATCTGCGATTTTTTTTTTTTTTTTTTTTTTTTTTTATCATGACTGCGACATTGCGGCGGACATATCGGACACTTTTGACACATTTTTGGGACCATTCACATTTATACAGCGATCCGTGCTATAAAAAGGGGTTAATACTAGGGGGCGCTGCAGGGGTTAATGTGTTCCCTATGTTAGTGATTCTAACTGTGGGGGGAGGGGACTGACTGGGGGAGGGGACCGATCGGTGTCCCTATGTACAAGGGACACACCATCGGTCTCCTCTCCAGTGACAGGACGTGGATCTGTGTGTTTACATACACAGATCCACGTCCTGCTCTGTTACTGGGCAATCGCGGGTGCCCAGCGGACATCGCGGCCGCCGGGCACGCGCATTGGGTCCCCAGCTACGCGGCGGGCACGCGCGCGCCTCCCGGGGCACGAGCGTCCCCTAGTGCCAAAATGTAGACGCCGTCCCGCCACAAGTGCTGCACCGCTCCGCCGTCAATAGACAGTCGGCGGTCGACTAGAGGTTAAAGGTACTGATTCCTATGTAAATGACAGTAGCAGAGAAGGAGTTAACCACTAGGGGGCGGGGAGGAGTTAGTGTGACGTGTGTGTGTGTGTGTGTTTGTTTTTTTTTTTTTTTTTTTTTTTTTTACAGTAGGGGGCGTGGCTGACGTCTGACGTCACTTATCGGCTTTCCCGATGACGGGGAACAGCCGATCAGTGACAGGCAGTGTAGGAAGCACAGGGAGAGGTTTGTTTACACAGACCTCTCCCCTTTCTTAAGCTCTGTGACCCGATCGCGGGACACCAGCGACGATCGGGTCCACTGGTCCCACGGCCACCTTGCTCCCGACAGGGTCGCGAGCGCGACCCATGGCTGGGCAATTAAAGGGGACGTACCGGTATGTGCTTTTGCCCAGCCGTGCCATTCTGCCGACGTAAATTTGCAGGAGGCGGCCGGGAAGCGGTTAAACTTCTCCAACACTTTATCCCTGACCTGTCTGGTATGCTCATTGGCCTTCATAATGCTGTTTGTTCACTAAGGTTCTCTAACAAATCTGAGGGCTTGACGGAACAGCTGTATTTCTATTGAGATTAAATTGCACACAGGTTAACTATATTTACTAATTAGGTGACTTCTGAAGGCAATTGGTTCCACTAGATTTTAGTTAGGGGTATCAGAGTAAAGGAGGCTGAATACAAATGCACGCCACACTTTTCAGATATTTATTTTGTAAAAAAATTTGAAACCCATTTACATTTTTGTTTGTAACATGACAAAATGTGGAACATTTCAAGGGGTATGAATACTTTTTTTCAGGGCACTGTATACGTGATTCGGCACTTCCGCCCGCAGGGCGTGCTCTTGCACCACCGGCGGGCTGCTTCTGCTGTGATTAATCACATCAGAAGGTGATCCACATGTGCTGGGCTCTGGATGTCCTCCTGCACCCGCCGATCATCTGGGGAAAAAAAGCACAGAACGGACATCTGCCTGTGTAAACAAGGCAGATCTCAGTTTTGGCAGGGGAGAAGTGATGGATTTTGTGTTCCTGCAAAGCAGGAACTAGTAAGCTAGTAAAAGCACCTAATATAGTACACAAAAACACTGGCTAGGCACACTGTTAACCGTTAGATTGCCCTAGATGTTTAACCCCTTCCCACCCAATGTCAGTACAGTGAACAGGCAAATTTTCAGCACTGATTACTGTAATAGTGACACTGGTTCCCGCAAAGTCTGCCGCAATATCGCACTCCTGCTATAGGTTGCTGATTGCCACCATTACCAGTATAAAAAATAAATTCCTTAAGTATATACCATAGTTTGTAGATGCTATAACGTTTGCGCAAACCAATCAATATATGCTTATTGGCATTTTGTTACCAAAAATATGTAGCAGAATACATATTGGCCTAAATTTATGAAGACATTTGATTTTATTATTTTACTTTTTTTTTTTTGTATTGAATTTGTTTTATAGCAGAAAGTAAAAATATTTTTTTGCCAAAATTGTCGGTCTTTTTTGTTTACAGCATAAAAAATAAACGCAGTGGGGATCAAATACAACCAAAAGGAATGCTCTATTTGTGGGAAAAAAATGAAAAGTTTTTTTTTTTTGGGTACAGTGTCGCATGACCACGTAATTGTTAAAATAACGCAGTGCCGTGTTGCAAAAAATGGCCTGGTCTTGATGGGGGTAAATCTTGCGGAGTTGAAGTGATTAAAGACATCTGTTTATTAATTGTCTCCACCAACTACTAGGCCGCAAACCAACTATTTATTTATTTTTGTCCATATGATCGCTACAGAGAAGGAACATGTGTTTTTTTTTTTTTTCTTTAGTGCATGTTTTAACCCTAAATGAAATGTCATGAAAAATAGCTTTATAGCTGAGTAATGTTCTGTAGTGCTTAAGGGTTCAATTCCCCCTGCAATTACCGCTAATGTTTACTGTGTAATGCATATGCAATACTCGTACATCATTATTCTACTCAGAGAAGTGTGAATTAGCCTGCAAGTGGCTCCTGGGGTAAATGTTTTGTATAATGTGAATGTAAAGTGATACTGTCAAAGCAGTTTCCTCTCTCTAATCTACATGTATGACACTGGGAAGACCTTTTATAGCTGTGTAGCAATGCCACAGGGAAGTTTCAGGCAAAGGCGTGACTTGAATACCACTCTATCTTCTTCCACCTTTTAGCTACAAAATACATACAGATGAATTCTGAATAGAATAATTGGTCTTCATTCCCTGAATGTATGTTTGTAAAATGTATATTTCTTGGTCGTACAATACAGACAGTCTGTTTTAATCCTATCAACTGGATTATACGCAGATACCTTCACATAATTGGGCACTAGCAAAACAGAGGGCCGTAGGGGAACAACCCTACTATATAATTCCTTCCACTTCCAGCTAGCCTCGGTTTTCTGCTAGTGTACATTTAGGTGATGAACCTTATCTCTCTACATAGAGAAGATTACCCTCTTTCAGTGAAGGATTCTTTCTCTCTCCATCTGAATATTTCACTAACCTGATTCTTTTGTCAAGATTCCTGCTGCACCTTAGTCACTGTGGCTCCTACTACAGCTTCCGTATTGGCTGATTCCTCAGCAGAGCTTTAGGGGGACCATACCTGAACACCTCCAGATGGTGGAAGTAGGACTGGCCTGTAATGTTGCTGACATGTGCTCAATTCTGATGTAGGCATCCTTTAGTACCTAGTGCAACACATGGAGTCCCTAAAAAAAAAAAAAAAAAAAACACTGAAGGGTGAAAGCCCTTTAAAAATGTATGCTCAGGTTTATCCCCTTTTTTTTTTTTTCTCATCCTCCTTGTGGCGTGTCGGCGCCACCGACTACCTTTTCAGTGGTCATGGCTGAGGGGTGTACCTTCGCCACCTTTTTTTTTTAGTGCAGCGGCATGTCTATTCTGGGTGTGGCTTGGACTGGCCACCTCTCCTGTGGCACAGTATAGAAGCTGTTACTGCCCTACAGTGACCTACAAATGCATGACACCAAGGCATTCTTCTCTCTCGCCACTGTTTTTTGAATCTCACGGTCACCCCTCAGTCTGTTTTTTTTTTTTTGCTATTTGTATAGGGATACTAGTATCGGTGCTGATACCAAGCACTTGTACTCATGCAAATGCTCCAATACTTGACCCAGTACTTGCGTCCTCAGAGTAGCGGGGGAGGGGGGGATTTAGGCAGCCTCACAGATGATTGGTGCGGGCTGTTACAAGCACCAATCTCCCTGTATAGCTTTTAATAAAGCAGCTGCTGCTGCTCCTCCTCCTCCCTCCCGTGGCATTCAGCTGCTTTATTAAAAGCTATACAGGGGGATTGGTGCTTGTAACTGCCCGCACCAATCCTGTGTCCTCCGCCGGCTCCCCTGGTCTGCTCTGGTCCCCCCCCCCCCCCCCCCCGTGTCCTCCTGGGTCTGCTCTGGTCCCACTCTGTCAGGATGGAGAGCGGAGGAAGGTGCCGGTAAATATGTAATTTACCAGCTCCTTCCTTTTCGGAATGAACACAGGCAGTAACCACATTGTAAACTTGTAATAATAATTACAATAAACAAATATTTAAAAGGTTAAATTGTAAAAAAATAAAAATAAATAAAAAAAAAACATTGACGCCGTCTGCCATCAGTGCTGCCATCAGTGCTGCATATTAGTGCTACTGTCACATGACATAAAAGAATCGGTATCGGCAACTACTTGAAAAAAAGTAACGGTGCTTGTACTTGGTCTTAAAGTGGTATTGGTGCAACCCTACCATTGTACCAGACAAGTTACCTTGTGGTGTTTGAGAATACCACCTCTCTTTCTGAGGAATTGGATCAGGATGACATGCCTGTAGCATAGCTTTCATGCCAGCTTAAAGCGGTAGTAAACCACAAAAAAGAATTTGCAAAATAATATCCCATATCAAATAATTCTCATGCTCGCCTCAAGGACTTCTCCCAAGCCTCTTCCATCCTTTGAAATTTCCTACTCCAATCTGTCCAACTATCCACTATTAGACGATCCCTGAAAACATTTTTCATTTTTAGAGAAGCCTATACTGCCACCTAACAACAACTGTACTTTTATTTTCTCCATTAGCTCATCTCCCCACAGTTATTACCTTTTTTGTATCACTTGACCCTCCCTTTTATGATTGTAAGCTCTAACAAGCAGGGCCCTCTGATGCCTCCTATATTGAATTGTATTGTAACTCTACTGTCAGCCCTCATGTTATAAAGCGCTGCACAAACTGTTGGTGCTATATAAATCCTGTATTTATTATAATAGCATGTGCTAGTATGCATCGCATTATGAAAGACTTGCCTTAGAACAAAGCTCTCCAGTGGCACACTGTCACCGCTAACAAGGCTTCCAATTTCACACTGTCTTCGGCTGTTTGACTGGCCGAGCTGCGATGATGTCCCTCCCACGCATGCCAGGACCATGGCTTGACTCTCTCAATGGACGGCAAGAGGTCCATTGAGAGCGCAGTGCATGTGCGCTGGTGACATCACTGGCTGCTACTATAGTAAATATTACTTAAACGGTGCATGTTCAAGATATATTTACTGTACCTACAGCCTTTATTTTAGATGCAAGTAAACAATGGGGCTTTACTACCACTTTAAGGACACCATACCTACTGGCACTGTACACTCTTACTTCGTGTAGCTAAGTCGGCTCTCCCTAAGGTATCCAGCATATCATAGTTGTGATAGCTAAAGGGCCCACTCACACTATATGTGCAGTTACCTGTGTGTTTTTTTTTTTTTTTTTTTTTTTCATGGATAAATGTGGGTGACTGCAATAACGCACAGAAAACAATAGTTTACATCAGAATGCAGTGTTTCACTGTGTTCCAGGGCTGTATTAATATGCAACATGTTTGCATAATATTGCACCTCTCTGGATGGCCCTGCAAGTCACCACACAGCAAGCACAGCTCGCTGTGCAGTGACTTGAAGTGTCACTTGGTACACTTCACGTAAAGTTGAAACAAAAGTGTGAAAGGGTCCTAAAACTTTCCTGGTCTGCTTACGGGTAGAGCCTGTCATGTATGCAGACTGGCCCCATCAAGGGAAGGTCTCTGCATATGTCGCTGAGCACGTACACTCAACTTCTTTGGTTGACCATGGCGAGGACTGTTCTGAGTGGAACCTGTCCTGTTAAACCGCTATATGGTCTTGGCCACCGTGCTGCAGCTCAGTTTCAGGGTCTTGGCAATCTTCTTATAGCCTAGGCCAGTGATGGCGAACCTTGGCACCCCAGATGTTTTGGAACTACATTTCCCATGATGTTCAACTAGACTACAGAGTGCATGAGCATCATGGGAAATGTAGTTCCAAAACATTGGGGTGCCAAGGTTCGCCATCACTGGCCTAGGCCATCTTTATGTAGAGCAACAATTTATTTTTTTCAGATCCTCAGAGTACTTTGCCACGAGGTGCCATGTGGAACTTCCAGTGACCAGTATGAGAGTGTCAGCGATGACACCAAATTTAACACACCTGTTTCCGATTCACACCTGAGACCTTGTAACACTAAGGAGTCACATGACACGAGGGAGGGAAAATGTCTAATTGGGCCCAATTTGGACATTTTCACTTAGGGGTGTACTCACTTTTGTTGCAAGTGGTTTAAACATTAATGGCTGTGTGTTGAGTTATTTTAAGGGGACAGCAAATTTACACTGTTATACAAGCTGTACACTGGCTACTTTACATTGTAGCAATGTGGCATTTCTTCAGTGTTGTCACATAAAAAGATATCATAAAATATATTTACAAAAATATAAAATATATTTACAAAAATATGAGGGATGTACTCCCTTTTGTGAGATACTGTATGCTTCTTTGGAAGTCTAATAGGTGATTGATTCTTGGATGGGTACATCAAGCAGATATTAGAGGGCAAGTGTACTCTTCTCTCCCAAAAGAAAAAAGTTTGTGCCTCCACTAGTAGGATTTCTACTCCTAAGGTTCGTCCCTCTGTTTTCTTAATTGAGCGTAGTCCTGGATGCCCTCTTAGTACAGGGGATTTTGTCCCCAGAGGAATAATGATATAGACTTTTTTTTTTTTTCCTAATGAGAGCTCTAGAGATAATGGTGAAAAGCATCTGATTGTTATAATTTGAGGTCCACCCCATCTGGTGAGTGAGCCATTCTCAAGGTGGTGGATAACAGAGCACATTTGATGTGGAATTTAGAACACAAGTACTTCCGACCATCATTCGTCAGTTCATCAAATGTACTTATGGGAATTTTCATATGAAATCCCCCATCATAGGTGGGGAATATTGCAAAGATGATGTAAATAAGTTGGAGAAGAAAGACGATAATGATGGGAAAGAGGATGGAGAGGAGAAATCTAAAAGTAAAAGTGATATGTTGGGTATCCTTTTACTCGGCATATCTTTTTATATTGTACCAAAAATTGGGTATTGAGTTTGTATTTTTTCCAAAGGATTTGCATTTGATAAACCGCTGCGCAAATATTGTGTGACATAAAAATGGTGATGTTGGTCTGTTAAAACATGGAATGGGTTAAATGGGCCCAGAGCAAAAATAGGAGGTCCAAATGGATCTTTTACTTGGTGCCAAAAGAGAAGACAATTGAAACATGAAATAAGCAAAGTATAAAATTAACCGCTTAAGCACTGCCCCACGTACATTTACTGCAGCAGGATGGCCTTAAGTGCGCTGCCGGCCGCCTGCTTTGATTGGACTCAGCGTGAGCCAATCAGTGGGTCCAGTGAACCCGATGTCTGCCGGGACCCGCCGATCATTCCCAAGGCAGACAGAACAGAGGTATGCCTATATACACAAGGCAGATCGTCGTTCTGTCAGAGGGGGAAGCTGGAGATCTTGTGGATCTCTGTCTCTCCCCCCCCCCCCCCAGTCAATACACCCCCCACACTGTTGGAAAACACCCCCAGGGAACACATTTAACCCTTTGAACCCCCTCCCTTTCCGTGTCATTTGTACAGTGACAGTGCATTTTTTTTATCACTGATAACTGTATTTGTGTCACTGGTCCCCAAAAAGTGGCACTTAGTGTCAGATTTGTCCGCCGCAATGTCGCAGTCCTCGCTAAAAATCGCTGATCGCTGCCATTACTAGTTTAAAAAAATAAATGAAAATTCCAAAAATATATTCTAAAGTTTGTAGATGCTCAAACTTTTGCGCAAACCAATCAATATACGCTTATTGGTTGTTTTCTTTACCAAGAACATGTAGCAGAATACATATTGGCCTAAATTGATGAAGACTTTTTTTTTTTGGATGTGTTTTATAGCAGAAAGTAAAAAAAAGTGTGTGTGTGTGTGTGTGTGTGTATATATGTATATATATATATGTATGTATGTATGTATATATGTGTATATATATATATATATATATAATATTGTACAGGACGCCAAGGTTGGGTCCTGGACGGGTGCTATATAGCACCAGTATTTGGGCTGTGGTCCCTTTAAAGGAGTCGCAGCGTTGCTCAGGGGGTCACCCAAAATGGGTGAGGGGTTCCGGGAGTAGCCGAGCAGGAGAGGACTGACTCGCAGTCCTCTCTAGGTTAATAATAAGTTATTTGGGACCCGGAATTTGGGAGGCTCTGAAGAGATATTCGGGTGGGAAAAGAGCCTCCCTCCCTGACCACAATGATGCAGCGCACAGGGGGTTAAGGGCCTCCAGGAAGACAGCTCATAAGACAGGAAATAGGGAAGAGTTGAGGAGGAGGAGTAGGTGATTACACCTGTTGGTTGAGCTGTGTGGATGTCTGGAGGCTGCTAAAAGAACCTGCTGAAAAACTGTATGTGTTTTCCTTAACTTTATTTTTGTGCTGAAGATAAGCGGACTTTGTTTTTGTATTTTTCCTGTGCGCTGAAGAAAGCCTTATTTTTGATTTTTTACAAATAAATGTCTTATATTATAAAACTGACGGTTTATGCACTTAATCCCGTGGAGCTATTGTCCCCAAAGTTCACTATATATATATATATATATATATATATCTATCTATCTATCTATATATCTATCTATCTATCTATCTATCTATCTATCTATCTATCATATTTTTCTTTCTTTTGCTTCATAGCGCAAAAAATAAAAGCCGCAGAAGTCCTCAAATACAACCAAAAAAAAACACTATTTGTGGGGAAAAAATAAATTTTTTTTTTTTTTGGTACAGAGTCACACTACCGCGCAATTGTCAGTTAAAGCAACGCAGTGCCATATCGCAAAAAAACTGCCTGGTCGGGAAGGGGTGTGAACCTTCCAGAGCTGAAGAGGTTAAGCCAGCCATAGACTAGTCAAATCGCAGCTGGTTCAGCAGGGACTGGCCAAGATTTAAACCATGTATGGGGCAGGCTGATTTTACCTAAGTTGATTGATCAACTTGGTACAACCAGCCTATTCTATATTTTCATGTGATTGTTGGCAACAGCTATAGCCGCTAGCAATAATCACTGTGTGTTCTCCCAGCAGGGATGGCTACCCAGTAGATTGTCAGCGATGATCAGCTTGTAGGTTTTATTGTTAAAGCATAATTGAAAAAGATGAAGATAGAAGCTGATTGGTTACTATGCACAGCTACACCAGATTCTGTGTGCAGCATTTTAGTAACTCTCCCCACTGTGTGCAGTGTGTGCGAATAGAGCCTCCGGGCACCCGAGAATGATTGTGCAACCATGTGAATGTCAAAGTAAAGTACAAATAGACACCCCTCCTTCTTTTTTTTTTTTTTATAGCTAATCGATAATGTCGCTGATATTCCTGCTTGTCTCAGACTCCTGCACCTTATGTATCACAAACTGGGGGGGAAAGCATACATCAAGTGAAGTAAGAGCACTTGGGTAATATTAACCACTTTCAGACCGGACCAATTTGCAGCCAAAGGACCAGGCCCCTTTTTGCGATTCGGCACTGCGTCGCTTTAACTGACAATTGCGCGGTCGTGCGACTGGCTCCCAAACAAAATTGACGTCCTTTTTTTCCCACAAATAGAGCTTTCTTTTGGTGGTATTTGATCGCCCCTGCGGTTTTTATTTTTTGCACTATAAACAAAAAAGAGCGACAATTTTGAAAAAAAACGCATTTTTCATTTTTTACTATAATAAATATCCCCCAAAAATATATAAAAAAACTTTTTTTTTCCTCCAGTTTTTAGGCCGATACGTATTCTTCTACATATTTTTGGTAAAAAAAATCGCAATAAGCGATTTATTGATCGGTTTGCGCAGAAGTTATAGCGTTTACAAGATAGGGGATAGTTTTATAGCATTTTTAATAATTTTTTTTTTTATTAGTAATGGCGGCGATCTGCGATTTTTTTTTTTTTTTTTTTTTTTTTTTTTTTTTTTTTGTGACTGCGACATTATGGCGGACACGTCGGACATTTTTGGGACCATTGTCATTTATACAGCAATCAATGCTATTTAAATGCATTGATTTCTGTATAAATGGCAGTGAAGGGGTTAACCACAAGGGGGCAGTGTAAGGGTTAAGTATGCCTAGGGGTGTGTTTCTTACTGTGGGGGGCGTGGCTGTCAGCTAGTGAATGCTGATCTCTGCTCCAATCACAGGTAGCAGAGATCGGCGTCACTAGTTGCTAGGCAGAACGGGGAGATGCTGTTTATCTCGGCATCTCCCCGTTCAGCCTTCCCGCGAGACGATCGCGGGGGGTCCCCGCGGCGATCGAGTCAGCGGGGACCGCGACCGGACTCACGGGGGTCCCGATGGCACGGACAGGCAGAAAGGAGGGACTTATATATACGCCCTCCTGCCTGTCCGTGCCATTCTGCCGACGTATATCGTCGTGCGCCGGTCGGCAAGTGGTTAAAGCCCAGAGGGCCAATACAAGAGACAAGCAGTTAGCAATTTTTAGATTTTAGTAATGACATCCTATGTATTTGTCATTATGTGTGTGTGAACAGCAGCTGTCAGATTTTTACGTGTACAAATCAATGAGTGGGGCTGCCACTGTTGCATGCGAATAGAGCCTCCGGGCACCCGAGAATGATTGTGCAACCATGTGAATGTCAAAGTAAAGTGCAAATAGACACCTCTCATTATCGATTAGCTATACAAAAAAAAAGAGAAGAATGTAGGGGCTGCTGTCGCTGATATTCCTGCTTGTCTCAGACTCCTGCTCCTTATGTATCACAAACTGGGGGGAAAGCATACATCAAGTGAAGTAAGAGCACTTGGGTAATATTAAAGCCCAGAGGGCCAATACAAGAGACAAGCAGTTAGCAAATTTTTAGATTTTAGCAATGACATCCTATGTATTTGTCATGATGATGTTTTTTTTTAGCTCCTATTATATGCAGTTTTTACTGTACATTAATCTGTCCACCCCTGTACTAGAGGTACTATGAATGGAACATCTTCTCCATTGCTCCCCACAATTTAAAAAGAAAACGATTTAAGATAGCCCAGCAATCGCATATGGTTTTGTTGCTGTGGTTACAATTTTAGCTGCCGAGGTGTACACTGAAGAGTGAATCCACAGTACGCATTTTTTTTTTTTTTTTTGCAAAATATGAAATGATGAAGGTTAAAGTTAACACTTGTAGCTAACTGTGCCTTCTCTTATAAGGCTGCATTCACACAGTGAGTGTTTTCAGGTCGTAAAACGCCCAACAAACAAAATCCCATTCATTTCAATGGCACCTGTTCACATCTGAGTGTTTTGTCACCTGAAGCAAAAAGAACATGAGCTTCTTTGGGGCAGATTACAGTCATTTTTCTGCATTTTACATTGGTGACCTATACAAAATCGCTGTAAAACTGCAGTAAACGCCCGACTTCGAAACGCTCATGCAGCCTTAGGCCCCTTTCACACTTATACTACTTGTCCCACGATTTGGGACTGCAAAGAAGCATGACTGGCTCATGCTGGTGCGTTTTTTGTCATGCAAAGTAGCATGACAAGTTGTTCCCCATGATTTTCAATGACAGC
Source organism: Lithobates sylvaticus (assembly GCA_028564925.1). Classification (NCBI taxonomy): domain Eukaryota; kingdom Metazoa; phylum Chordata; class Amphibia; order Anura; family Ranidae; genus Lithobates; species Lithobates sylvaticus. Next base: position 330,257,835 of record CM053028.1, on the reverse strand, counting down.
CATTCATAGTAGTACGACTTCAAGTCATTCCGACTTCAAAGTAGTCCCGGCACTACTTTGGTCCGATTTTGATGCCACTTACACAGGCATTCCTTGAAATCGTGGCCGCAAATCGCGGCAAAATCGCGCAACTTTGAAGTCGCATAAGTGTGAAAGGGGCCTTAATCTACAGTAATTTTTGATAGCTGAAGAATTGCTGAGCCAGATGACTTTTCCCATGACTTTCCCCACAGATTGCAACTAAAGTCTTCACATTATTTTACTTGTATTTGTTTTTTTTCATAGTCATCTGTGGGCTTTGCTGGGTTTATGTGCATCACTTGACAGCATTTGATAAATCCCAGTTGTTTTAATTTTCCTAATAATAGTGTGTGAGCAACTCAGAGTAGCTGAGGCTTAACTTCGTGGAAAGCGTGGAAAAGTTACTTATTCAATGGCCTTGGGATCTGCCTTGAAAGCAAAGGGCTTTACATCTGGCACCAATCTTATGAAGTTATGGTGATAAGGTTTATGGTGTCAGGAAGAAATATTTTGCATCATAATTAATAAATATTTTAGTTTTCGTTTTGTCTCAGAAAACTGCCATAAATGTGATCCTTTCAATTCCGTACAGGACAAAATATAAGGGTCAGTTGAGCTCCTACCTTTCCTGCAGCACTATAAACTCGCCTTTTTACCTTTCCCTTTTTTTATTTTCCTTTCCTCGTTCAGAGAAGTAAAGTGACACACTTTTGGGTATGGATGGGCATATGACTCTTCCTCTCCCATGTCAAAATTCTGTATTAGACCCAGTGTTATCACATGGGGGCATGGATGCAAGCACCGACAAGTCAGTTTGATGCTTACACAGAGCTTTCCTTCCCTGGTGGGTCGTGGCAACCTAGGAAAAAAACGAAACCCCTTTAATTTTTATTTAGTACATTTGAAAGCTGAGACTTGAAAATATCAATTTTCAGAGCAGTTTTGTCCCCTTACTCCTGCCATACAGAACTGTTGATCCTTGAGACCCCGCAAAATAATCAAGTTTAAAGTTGTATCTAAGGGCCAGTTCACACCAGACACAGTCCAGTGTGTGTTTTATTTTTTATTTTTATTTATTTTTTTCTGCATCAAAAAATGCATGGACCAGCAGGTTATGTGTCTTCCAATGGCATAGTTCACACCAGGGCAGTGCGTTCCAGTGCAGTCAAAAAATGGAACATGCTGCATTTTCTCTGCACTGAAACACAGCTCCCGAACACATCAAAAACGCACCAGCACAAAAACCTTGGAAAAAAAGACAGGAGAAAAACCTACTAAAACACTTTGAAAATGCATCAAAAATGCACATTGTGTGGTGAACTGTTTCCAAAAGCATCCGAAACACATCCGCACTGTGTTTTTGGGGTGTGGTCTGGCTCTAAAGCTATAACCCTTCTGTACCTTCTGCATTTTTTTTCTGAGGTAAGGATTTAAAAATGTTATTGCTACCTTTTGACACCAGTACTAAAAATAGGATTTTTATAACAGCTTACCTGTAAAATCCTTTTCTTTTGATGTAGATCACGGGACACTGAGCCATAGTAATTACCGTATTTATCGGCGTATAACACGCGCCGGCGTATAACACGCACCCCAATTTAAGAGGGAATTTTCAGAATTTTTTTTTTTTTACACAGCCCCCCTGCATAGTACATGGACCCCCTGCACCACACATGGACCCCTGTACCACACATGGACCCCAGTACAACACATGGACCCCTGTACAACACATGGACCCCTGTACAACACATGGACCCCTGTACAACACATGGACCCCTGTACAACACATGGACCCCTGTACAACACATGGACCCCTGTACAACACATGGACCCCTGTACAACACATGGACCCCTGTACAACACATGGACCCCAGTACAACACATGGACCCCAGTACAACACATGGACCCCAGTACAACACATGGACCCCAGTACAACACATGGACCCCAGTACAACACATGGACCCCAGTACAACACATGGACCCCAGTACAACACATGGACCCCAGTACAACACATGGACCTCCTTTCATTATGAAGACCCCCCCCCCCTGCACTCCCAGCGCTGCATGCACACTCCAAATTTGAGAAAACTTCACAGCATGTCAGCCCCTTCCCATACACCGCTCCTCCCGTGCCACCCACCGCAAATCAAAAAGTACCACCAATTACCGGCATCAACGCTGCGCTCTATGGTGGACCCGGTCATGTGACTGCTCTCCTCTGTTTCATTGACGGTCACGTGTCCGCTCGCCTCCTCCAATCACAAGCTACACACGAGGAGGAGGCGGAGCGGGAGGAGGAGAGCAGGCACAACGAGCGGCGATAAGGTAATCTGCGCCGCTCGAGCAACACAGCCGCACACTAAGGGCTGGGCAATGCAGGAATGTCCTCCGCTCCCCCCGAGCTAGCAGCGCTGTTCCGCGGCCCGGAGAGGCGGGCGGCTGGTCTGATAGCCTCCCAATAGGTGGCACCCTGGGGCGGACGCCCGATCCCCGCCCCCTGTTAAAAGAACATATATCGGCGTATAACACGCAGGCACAATTTACCCTCTATTTTCAGGGTAAAAAAGTGCGTGTTATACGCCGATAAATACGGTACTATGTGGGTTATAGTCCACCTTCAGGTGCTGGACACTTGCACACCCTAAACAGGAACTTGCCTCCCTATATAACCCTTCCCACTACTGGGAGTATGTCAGTTTTGTAGCAAAGCAATACACGTGTATACTAGAAAGAGGGGTGGGACGTGTCTCGTGATGTACTTAAAAAAAAAAAAAAAAAAAAAAAAAAGGATTTTTACAGGTAAGCTGTTATAAAAATCCTATTTTCTTTAATCGTATATCACGGGACACAGAGCCATAGTAATAACTATGTGGGATGTCCCAGAGCAATGCCAACTGAGGGGTGGGAGACAGAACCAAAGTAGGGCACCATGAGATCAGAGGATTTATACTGCTGCCTGCAGTACACTGCGCCCAAAGGCGACATCCTTATGTCTTTTTACATCCACCTGATAGAATCTGGTAAATGTATGGATTGAAGACCAAGTTGTGGCCTTGCAGAATTGAGCCATGGAGGCTTGGTGATGCACTGCCCATGAAGCACTAACAGCCCTAGAGGATTGCGCTTTTATTTGAGAGGGTAGAACTACCTCTTTAAACCATAAGCTTGAACGATTACTTGTCAAATCCATTTAGAAATAGTAGCTTTCGATGCTGCCTGTCCTCTTTAAGGACCTTCAGGCAACACGAACAAAACAACCGTTTTCTGAATCTGAGCAGTAGCCTTTAAGTAGACTTTGACTGCTCTCACCACATCAAGAGAATGTACCGTAGTGATTTTTCTTCCATAGAACAGGGTCCTGGAAAAATGAAGGTAGAACAATATCCTGGTTTTAGATAAAAACCTGATATTGCCTTCGGTAAAAAGTTAGGATGAGGACGCAATACTACCTTATCCTTGTGAACAATAAAAATATGGCTCTTTCCAAGAAAGAGCAGCCGATTCTGATACCCTTCTTGCAGCAGATATGGTTACCAGAATTTTTTTTTAGTTTCCTTGTCAAAAAAGGACCAAGGGAATATGTCGTATTGGCCCAAAAAAAGGCTGTTTTGTAATCCTGACAAAACTAAATTCAAGTCCCAAGGGTTCAGGGCTTACTTGACCCGAGATTAAGCCATGTTACCTCCTGAGTAAAGTTACGAGCCAAAGAATGCGAAGCAAGTGGTTGTTGAAATAATACCGATAAGGCCGAGGCCGGTCTTTAGCCCTCAAGGCCAGCCTTATTTCTCACCCCATCTGCAGAAAGTCAAGGATTCTACCTTTGACTTATTTCCTGGGGTGCACTACTGGTTTCACACCAGGAGACATATGTTTCCCAGACTCCATAACATATAAGTATGGAGGCCAGCTCCCTTGCATTAACCAAGGTAGAAACTACTGAACCTGACAGCCCAAGCTTCTTTAGAGTGTGGGTCTCAATAGCCAAACCGTTAAATTTAGCATTTGTAAAGTAGAATGGAACATCGGACCTTGCGAGAGAAGAGAAGGTCTGGCCGTGATGGTAGGGTCCATGGGTCCTCTACTGCCATCTTTACGATCTCTGCATACCAAGATTTCCTGGTTCCCGCTGGGCGCCACAAGAATCAACGACTTCCCTTCCTGCTTGAGCCTGCGAAGAAGTCGTGGACGCAGGCAGAATAGGAGGGAACGCATAAATCGATGAGAACCGATTCCACGGGAATAGCAAGGCATCTGCTCCGCATGCTAGCGGATCCTTTGTTCTTGACACAAAGTTGTTGATTTCTTTGCTGAACCAGGACGCAAACATATCTATGTCTGGGATCCCCCATTTTTTACATATTGACAGGAAGATATCTGGATGAAGGAACCATTTTCCCGGGAACAACTGCTGGCGACTCAAGTAGTCCGCCTGCCAATTTTCTATTCCTAGAATGAAGACTGCAGATAGGCAAAGTACATTGTTTTCTGCCCAAGATAGGATATGATTCACCTTTCTCTGGGCCGCACAACTTCTTGTGCCCCCTTTGTGATTAACCACTTCAGCCCCGGAAGAATTTACCCCCTTCCTGACCAGAGAACTTTTTGCGATTCGGCACGGCGTCGCTTTAACTGACAATTGCGTGGTCGTGCCACATGGCTCCCAAACAAAATTGACGTCCTTTTTTTTTTTTTCCCACAAATGGAGCTTTCTTTTGGTGGTATTTGATCACCACTGCAGTTTTTTTTTTTTTTTTTTTTTTGCGCTATAAACAAAAAGTATTTTGAAAAGGCATTATTTTTTACTTTTTGCTATAATAAATATCCCCACTCAAAAAAAATTTTTTTAAATTTTTTATTTTTTTTGTTTTAAATTTTTTATCGTGAGTGCGACATGGTGGACACATTGGACATTTTTGACACATTTTTGGGACCATTGTCATTTATACAGCAATCAGTGCTATACAAATGCACTGATTCCTGTATAAATGACACTGGCAGTGAAGGGGTTAACCACTAGGTGGCAGTGTAGGGGTTAAGTGTGTCCTAGGGGCGTTTCTAACTGGGGGGCGTGGCTGTGTGTGACACGTCGCTGATCTCTGCTCCGAACACAGGGAGCAGAGATCAGTGACACTGTCACTAGGCAGAACGGGGAGATGCTTGTTTACATTAGCATCTCCCCGTTCTTCCTCTCTTTGAGACGATCGCGGGTATACCTGCGGCGATCGAGTCTGTGGGTCCCGCGACCCAACTCGCAGAGCTTGGCACGCGCCACCGGCCGCCTCCTTAAAGGGCAATGTACAGGTACGTGATTTTGCCTGTATGTGCCTTTCTGCAAAGTTGAATAGAAGATATTCATCTTGCTTCGACCACCTAAATCGGTTCCTTTATGGCGCTGATCTTTGCCTGGGGTAAGAATATCCTTTTCTGGGTGTACCTATGATTGGACCCAAGTATTTTAGCCTTCTTCATGGTTTTAAAGAATTCTCCTAGGTTGCGAATTCGACTTGGATATTCCAGGTAGTTGAATGTGGTGACCATACTTTGGTCTAAGTGGGCTACCGGCTGGTCTATCAAGAATAGATCGACTAGGTAAACCATAATCGTTATACCTTGGGCCCTTAATCTGGCTAGAAGAGGGGCCAGAACCTTTGTAAACACTCAAGGTGCAGTAGCTGGACCGGAAAGCAGAGTTACACACTGAAAATGACGATTTTCCACCTTGAAAAGTAGATATATTACTAGTGAGTGAGGAAATGGGCAAATGGAGGTATGCATCTTTGATGTCGATTGATGCCAGAAGTTCTCCTCCTTGTAGGATGGAGATAACTGATTTGGATTGACTCCATATGAAAAAAGAGTGGTTATATTCAGGAATTGGGGGAAAAAAAAGCTTATCTGGGTGATCCTCTCAGATACAAAAAAGCTTTTCCAGCAATGAATGGACAGGAAAAGGCATGCACAGCTTGAGGAGGCTTTAATGAACCCAAACACTCAGTTAAGGGTACGTAAATGTGGAGCGATAATTTACCAAGAAATTGCACCATCAATCTTAAGATTGGAACAGCTGATTTCTCCTGCATTTTGACACCTCAGAGGAGTCATCAGCCTCACCACGGTCCCCTGACGGAATTCGTCTTCTCCTGCCGCTAGCTCCTCAGTTTGGGGGTCCTGGGTAATGGAAGAGAACCTGTCGCATTTTGACCCACACTTTTATAATAAAAAAAAAAAACAGGGGCTGCAGTGTTAAACAGTTGCAGACATTTCATGGCCCTGATGCTCACTCTGACCAGCCACCCCCTCTCAGGGGAGGGTGCCATTTGTAGAGATGAGTAGGCTTTCCAGAGCTTGAGGGAGACCCTTTTAGCTCTTTTTTTTGGGGGGGGGGGGTGTTTCAACCCCCCTTTCTGATGCACAAAGCAGAGGTACTACCAGAAGAAATCACACCCATGATTGAGCAATAGTCCAGCTACTGCCGCTGCTATTAATGCTCAGCCTGATGCAAATTAGTAAATGTGTCAAATAGGAAATGCCTGTGTCACCAAAATCTCTTTCATGCTCTTCTTTGCTCTTTTATGTCTCTCCGACAATTTTGCAGCCAGCATAAATGGAGTTTTTATTTATTTATTTTTAAAACACACTCCCGAGTTGGACGCCAATGCCGTGCTAAGCCCCGCCCCCACCGTTGCATTACACCCCCTCCTTTTCTTTTTTTTTTTTTTTTTTTTTAAAAGTGTTTTCCCACGCATGCACGGGCCTCTGATCTGACGGGATCGGCTGAGTGAGCAAGGGATGGTGTGGAGGAGACCTGGAAGCCACCGCCGTGTAGGGGCAGTGAAAGAAAACTGCATTGCCGATGGTTTTTAGTTTTTCTTTATACTCTGCCTCTTGAAGAGGGGGAGAGTTCAGCTCAGTGGTAACACTTAGGCATGACAACATTTACTTTAAAGGAGACATTTCATTAGAAAATTTAAAAATTCCTTCGAAAAACTCCACTTATTTTTCCCGCCGCAGGGTTTTCTGAGATAAAACCAACAGACCCAATCTTCACACTTCACGGTGGGTCCCGCTAACAAACCTTCAGGAACCCGGGGACCCTTGGGGAACCCACAATCCTGTACTTGTAAAAAGCACCCCGCCAGTAAAACTTTATGGCCTTAATACCAAAAGTACTGGATCCCGGGGTCCAGCTCTCTAAAAAGAGAAGCGTTACAGGCAAAACCTAGTTTCTTCAGCTACGAGGTCCGGGCACCATTCAATTCGGCCTAAAAGACACTTTGGATCCTGCTGCATGGCTAGCCCCAGCAAGGATTGCTCCAGTGGAGCTTAGCACATCTTCACTCGTGACCAACACCTTAGACACTGGCGAAAAAACTGAGATACTCCCAGTAGTGGGAGGGGTGGGGTTATTTAGGGAGGGAACTTCCTGTTTAGGGTGTGCCAGTGTCCAGCATCTGAAGATGGACTATAACCCACATAGTAATTACTATGGCTCTGTGTCTTGTGATGTACGATGTAAAGAAATGAGGTTTACCAAAATAGGATGAAGGGAAGCCCTTCTATAAGGTGATGATGATCATCTGGTGAACTTAACAAGGCAGATTTTCACAACATAGCTGCAAAGTGATGCATTCATTTTACATAAAAGTTTTGCTATCACCCATGAAACAGAATTTATTTTGGGGTTGAGGTCATATTTTAATGCTACAGCACGCCATTAAGGTAAATTAAGCAGAAGGAAATGTATCCGGACATACATCTGATTGAAACCCTACTTAAATAAATTCCCTTCCATTATGCCAAGTAAAGTCTAAGCAGACTTAAGTGATTTTAAGCTGGTATAATACTCATAAACTTGTATATAAGTCTGTTTATTCAGGCTATACAATAGCTTTGCCAACAAGTTAATCCTCAGATGAAAAGAGCTGCCATTCTCAGAGATTACTATAGGATAAACCCATTTCCATCAGGATTTCTGCTAAGAAGTGGTATGTGCAAGCATTCTAAACTGCTTTGCTGTCACATAACATTACTACGCCTCAGCTGTATGGTGCCCTTTTCTGTAGAATCAAAAAATTTTCAATTTCATCTGAAGATGCTTTATTTATTTTAATGCCAAACTTAATGTTTTAGGCCTGGGCTTTATTATTTTTTTTTTTTTACACCGCTGTTTGCAGCTCTAGTCATCTAATGTGTATATGCACATTGTGTCGTTTGCAGGTATATTTTAGTGTTGCATTCAGGGGCCAAAAAATGGCCCAAACCTACATTAATAGAAGAGGTTTTCAGTGTAATTTACGCTCATACACGCAAACATGCACGTAAATGTATTCTAGTGGCTAGAATAAATTGGTATTCTAGCCAATAAAATGTGTGTGCACTCATACACATCTAAACACAATACACATGTAAAAACATGGCATTGGAGACATATATTTTTTTTTTCCTGGCAGCATATTTGGAGTCATTTAGTGTACATGAGGCCTAAATACATTTTTTTTTTTTTTTTTTTTTTTTATTGAATAAAATGAATAACTACATTGTACATACCCTTTGTTTATAGTCCATTTAATTTGTCCTAAGTGGGAACCAAAATATCCAATGTTCTTTGTCCTTACAGCCAATATATGCCCCTATGTTTAACCCCTTCATGACCAGGGTCAAAACAAACCTTAGGATATGTTTATCTTATAAAAATAACAAATGCACACATTTTTGCAGAAGCCTTGAAAGCATTGCACCAGTGATCAAGGTTACGATGTCAGTCTTCAGCATATAAGCCCTGCAGCTCTCTGCCCGTACCTTCATAGGGCTGTCTGAAAGCTGCAAGACTTGTTAATGAACTTATCAGCACCCTCAAAGTTCATTCAGAAGTACAAGCCATCAGCCGCAGTGGCTGATGTTGCATGTATTTTTTTGTACCGGTAGTGGGGCCCAGGAACAATATTACACACTGACCATAACACTTTTTTATACTGACACTAGGGGAAAAAATGTATATTTAAACATACTACCCCTAAGGGACATACACAATGACAGTAACTGACCCACTGACAACTAACTTGCTGACACACTGACCCTAACTGACGCACTAAAGACAATGCATCTTCCTTCTCCTCTTTCATAGAGGAGGAACAACATTGGGGTGGGCTACAAGGTGAATGATCACTGTGATTGCCAATCACTGGCTTTCACAGCGATCATGTGATTGGAATCTGGTTCCCCCAGGTCCCAACCGTTGGTGCAAATTCCAGAGCTGTCACAGAGCGAGCATGCTCCCAGCACAAACACTAGAACACATATATGCAGCGCCCAGGTTTAAAGCCCACTTCCTGGACACCACATATATATGTATTACATGGTCGTGATGGGGTTAAAGTAAAAAATGGTAAAGCTACAACCTTTCATTTAGGGGTCCTGCTACTTAAGCACTCATCTAGTAGTTGGATACAGAAATATAAGAAAATACCAAGGCAGAATGAGCTACAAAATGAACCATTATAAAGTAAATTTGGAGGCAAGTCCTGTTTCTATGAGATTCTTCCTCCGCCAACACCACTCCAAACCATTGAATGAAAATCCCTTTTTAATTGAAACGCCTTATCTATTTAAATGTGGCTAGCTATGTAATGCAAAGCCACTGTTATCTGAATGGTTAAATTGTTTAATAAAATTGAAGTAGACTATTACTATGCTGTGAAATAGTCTGTTTTGGCAGGTTTGTGGCTTGTTTGCCCTTTAGGCTCAGATACAGTCCAAAAAATGCATTCGCATTGCGTGTTTATCCATTGCACCACAAAATATGATAATTCTACATTTTCATACACTTTACAATCACACCAGATTAAAATAATCACATACTGAGAAATTATCCTTGTCTATAGATCTTCTTCCAGTCGTTTTGTACATTTTTTTTTTTTTTTTTTTTTTTATTTCCTTGATTATGGAAAGTCCAGCCCTGGGTTTCTTATTGTACATATATATTTTTTTTTCTGTTTTCAGATGTACCTTGTGATATTCCCAGAAGGAACACGCTACAATCCTGATATACCACAGGTCATTGCTGATAGCCAAGCCTTTGCCATGAAAGAAGGTAAAATAAAAATGATCCTCTGACACGTGCAAATAATTACAAGCTCTCATTCTATTAAAGTACCATGTATTTTTTATTGTCAAATGGCTTTATTTCAATTGTTTTTCTTTTAAAAAAAAAAAAAATCTAAAACAAGCTGGGCCCTCGGATTCCTACTCTATTGTAATTGTACTGTCTGCCCTTATGTCGTAAAGCAAAGTATTTCGGTGCATTTCGGAGGCAGCATCAGGGGTCTCAACAAAGAATAAAGCTTGGGTGGACTAATTCCGGAAACCTTGATGGTAACAAAGAGCAGAAGTCCTCAAAACATTCAGACTCCAAGGTGCTCTTGTCTAAATAATCCTTTTGAGGGTGCAGGGAAGCCATCCGCTGATTACCAGTAATTTGCGGAGGGCAAGTTACCAGGTCTTCCTTTCAAATTTGGTGCCATTTGTTGAGCCTTCTTGACCTGTTGTGTGCTTGTTGGCTGTGTTGCCCAGCCCTAAATTGGGCTGCTTTTGGACATTCCAGTCCTAATGATTTAAAGGAGAAGTCCAGCCTGAGCTAGTTTTGGCTGGGCTACTCCTGTAGGTCACAGGAGTGAAATTCGTTTTGCACTCCTGTGACCCATTTTCAGCAGAGAGTGGTCTGAAGTCCGCTCTCTGCTGACATCACAGGAATCAGTTTAGGCACCGCGTCATCACAACAAAGTCTGGATCCGCCAGGTACCTGGACTGATGCCCATCTCAGCCTCTCTGCTAGCATCTCAGCCTGCCCCTCCACAACTCAGCACTCCAGTGAGTGCGGGGGGCAGAGCGGAAAGCTGCTGATTGACAGTCACCTAATATTCCTGATATGTGCCTGCTGAACCAGTGTACAGGTATGAGAAAGTATCTTGTTCTTTGTATTGCTTCCTTTTGTGAAATCCCTGGTGATCCTGCCAGTCCCTATAGCTTCCTAGTAAAAACTGACCACACTAAGCAAGAACACACATGGTCAGTTCTCTAGCCATGCTAGGAACTCTGTGTACTCTCCTCCAATGATCAGACTTGTCCTGACACACCCGCACTGCACAACCATTCACTGGGAAGTTCAGTGTAATGCTGCTTCTCCTTTTCCCCAAGCTCTTCAGCAGCTGAGGACAGAGGGGATGTGATCACTTATAAAAAGGGGGAAAAATTTATGTTATAATTTTGTATATTTATACAAAAATGTTTTGCCTGTTCATTTCGATTTTAAACTGCACGGGTTGTTTTACAAGGTGATCGTTTACAATCCCTTTAATTTTAACAGACTTCTGTACCAATTTTAAAGCTTTCTTTGTAAAATTACCTTAAATGTGTCCAAATTGTGTGTGGCAATTTAGCCAAAGGCTATCTTATTTTTATTTTTTTTATTTTATTTTTTTTCCAAGCAAATTTTTGTCCTGGGCGCTCGGTCCATTTGGCTAAAGAACACAAGCATTCTTTCAGCCATTGTTGTTAGTCTTCGATATATTTCTCCCGCTATGAAGCCTTTTTATGTTGCGGAATGTACATGAACAATTTCAAACAGGATATCTAAGAGTCAAAGCAGAGCCGTGCTCCAAAATGTGCCAATAACTAAGAGATTAAAAATTGTCGCCTCTGAAGCAGTGATCTAGTACTAGACAGACCCTTACAATACAGTATATTGCAGAGACTTAGCCTCTAAGCTTGCAAGTTTATCTTATGGCTTAACATGCATTAAGGAGCATGCAAACTTATCCCCAAACAACCTTCAAGTGACAGTAATAAATTGGTAACTCAGTCATCATCTAAAACCAAAACATGTCTGCATCTGTTTAATATTACTGATTTCATATCTAGGTGAAGTAAGCTCTTGGACTCTTACACGCCATTCCCACGACTGTAAACTGTCATTTGCATGTGCTGTGGTCACAGCAAGGTGAAAAACTAGCAGTTTACATGCTTTTATGTTTCAATTTACTGGCTTTAACTAAATTCATGTTTTACTTAAGTATTTAAGTCCTATTAAGATGTAAATGTTTCTGATATTGTTTAATGATCTTGGTGATGTTAGATGTTTTAAGTTCCACATTGGGCTTATCTATTAAGATAGCCCTCATAGTTAAGTACCCTAGTATTTTTTAGTATAAAGCATTTTTTAATTAAATCATTTTTGTGTTTTTGGCTTCTAAATTTAGTGCAGTTGTAAACCCCAAACATGAAATATGAACGACGCATACCCCCCTTGTCCTGTACTTGTCTGTCTCAATCTGGAGCACTAAGTGACATTTCTGTCTGCTGCTTCATTCCTCTATCAGCATGTGTCACTTCTGACAAGTTTTCCGGGCACCAAGAGAAAAATGACGATGGGAGGATCCCCAGATTGACAACCTCAGCTCTGTTCCTGTGAGCTGTGTGGAGGGGGTTGTGTCTCTTCCCTCCAATCATCTCTCAGGGCTCTTCTCACTAAGCTCAGCCGAGTGTAATCAGCTTTCCTCTCCCTTTTTTCTGAACTCTCAGACACGCTTATAAATTCAGCACTTTGAAGGGATGTAGAGAAGACTGCAGACAGGTACAACTTACAGTGCCTTGAACAAGTATTCGTACCCCTTGAAAGTTTCCACATTTTATGATGTTACAGCCAAAAACCTATTGGGATTTTTTTGATAGACCAACACAAAGTAGCACATAATTGTGAAGTGGAAGAAAAATGATAAATGGTTTTAAATATTTTTTACAAATATGTGAAAAGTGTGGTGTGAATTTGTCATCAGCCCCCCTGAGTCAATACTTTGTAGAACCACCTTTCACTGCAATTACAGCTGCAAGTCTCTTTGGGGATGTCTCTACCAGCTTTGCACATCTAGAGACTGACATTTTTGCCCATTCTTCTTTGCAAAATGGCTAAAGCTCTGTCAGATTGGATGGAGAGCGTCTGTGAACAGCAATTTTCAAGTCTTGCCACAGATTCTCAATTTGATTTCGTTCTGGACTTTGACTGGGCCATTCTAAAGCATGAATAGGCTTTGATCTATTCTTCTAACCCATTCCATTGTAGCTCTGGCTGTATGTTTAGGGTCGTTGTCCTGCTGGAAGGTGAACCTCCACCCCAATATCATGTCTTTTGCAGACTCCCAACAGTTTTCGTCTAAGATTGCCCTATATTTGGCTCCATCCATCTTCTCATCAACTCTGACCAGCTTTCCTGTCCCTGCTGAAGAAAAGCATCCCCACAACATGATGCTGCCACCACCATGGCATGTTCAGGGTAATGTGCAGTGTTAACGCACTAACACCTCCTCTGACCAGAGCTCCTTCTTCCACATGTTTGCTGTGTCCCTCACATGGCTTCTGACAAACTGCAAACGGGACTTCTGATGGCTTTCTTTCAACAATTGCTTTCTTCTTGACACTCTTCCATAAAGGCCAGATTTGTGGAGTGCACGACTAATAGTTGTCCTGTAGCTAGATTTCCCCACCTGGGCTGTGGATCTCTGCAGCTCCTCCGGAGTTACCATGGGCCTCTTGGCTGTGTCTCTGACTAATGTTCTCCTTGCCCGGCCTGTCCGTTTTTAGGAGGACAGCCATGTCTTGGTAGGTTTGAAGTTGTGCCATACTCTTTCCATTTTCAGATGATGGATTGAACAGTGCTCCCTGAGATGTTCAAAGCTTGGGATATTTTTTTTTATAACCTAACCCTGCTTTAAACTTCTCCACAATTTTATCCCTGACCTGTCTGTTGTCTTCTTTTGCCTTCATGATACTGTTTGTTTACTAAGGTTTTCTAACAAACCTTAGAGGGCTTCACCGAACAGCTACATTTATATTGAAATTAAATTACACACAGACTCAATTTACTAATTAGGTGACTTCTAAAGGCAATTTGTTCCACTAGATTTTAGTTAGGGGTATCAGAGTAAAGGGGCAGAATACAAATGCACGCCACACATCTTCATATGTCACATATTTATTTGTGAAAAATTGTGAAAACCATTTATCATTTTCCTTCCACTTCACAATTATGTGCCTCTTTGTGTTGGTCTAGCACATAAAATCACAATAAAAATACATTTGATGTTTTTGGTTGTAACATGACAAAAATGTGGAAAATTTCAAGGCGTATGAATACTTTTTCAAGGCACTGTATGCATGGGATTGTTAACAACTTTCTCTGATCACTCTCAGCCCAAAACAATTCAGAATTTTGAGTGGAGGTCTATTTTGGATGAAACACAAACACTAACATTTATCCTAGCTTGCATACACAAAATTATGTGATGATCATGCATAATTTAATATGAAGGTAATATGTAATTATTTCAAAACTACGTTTTTATCCTAGGGTTGCCAGTCTTAAAGCATGTGTTGACTCCACGAGTGAAGGCGACTCATGTAACGATTGACACCATGCAGGACTACTTGGATGCCGTTTATGATGTTACTGTTGCATATGAAGCAACTACCACGCAGAGTGGACAACGAAAAGAAGCACCATCAATGACAGGTGAGGATATTTACTGTTGCCTATGTGCCAGAAATTTTTCATTGGTTTGGATATTGGCTCCAACCTTGTCATTCTTGATTAACAGATATATTATAATGTATGTACAACCTTAAGGTGAACCTGTACACAAAAACTGAAGATTTGCTCTGATAGGAACATTTTGAAATGTCAATGGCTCCAACGCAGGTCCCTAGAAAAAAATATCTGTACGCTTCCTGTGCTAAGGCACTCCTTTTTCTAGGGCTGGGGTAAGGCAATACTGGGGAATAATAATGTATGCAGGCAAAGAACAGGTAGTACTGGTGACTAGAGCTTTGTTGGGGTTTATTTTTGGGCACACCATCCACACTTCAGGTGTTCTTTAAGAAGATTTGTATGGTTACTTAAAGCGGAGCTCCAGCCTTTGGCAATTTTTTCCAAAAATCACACCCTCTGTGATTCTCGTTAGTTGTACAATATAATTAACCACTTGCCACCCGCTGTATAGCAGAATGACGGCGGCAAAGTGGTTGTGATATCCTGATCACGTCATATGACGTCCGGTCAGGATATTACAACCACTTTGCCGCCGTCATTCTGCTATACAGCGGCACACACCCATGGGGGCGTGCAGCACGGCAATCAGAGGTGCTCTGTGTCAGTCTGACACACCGCAACTCCGATCACGGTATGAAGCGTCTGACAGAGGCTTCTTGCCACATGATCAGCTGTGACCAATCACAGCTGATCACAGCGTGAACCAGGAAGTGGCGGGGTGGGGGGTCTGTGCTGATATCAATTGATATCAGCACGTTGATTCTCAGCACAGTCCCATCCAAAAGATGCCAACACCTGCAGTCCCCATAATAAATGCCTGTCAGTGCCCCATCAGTAATGCCCGTCAGTGCCTCTTAGTAATGCCTGTCAGTAGCTCCTCATCAGTGCTGCCTATTCAGTGCCATCCGTTTTTTTTTTTTTTTTTGGCAGTCTTTTTTCGTTTATAGCGCAAAAATTAAAAAAACGCGGAGGTGATCAAATACCACCAAAAGAAAGCTCTATTTGTGGGAAGAAAATGATAAAACTTTAGTTTGGGTACAGTGTTGCATGACCACGCAATTGTCATTCAAAGTGTGACAGTGCTGAAAGCTAAAAATTGTCCTGGGCAGGAAGGGGGGGGAGGTGCCTGGTATGGAAATGGTTAAGCTACTGCTGTAGGTGTAAACCTTACTTCTCAATATGTCATTATCAACTGGATCCCAGAAGGCAGACAGCGATTGATGATGTGGGCATCTGAAGCCCGTTCCTATTTTCGTCAGAGATTCCGAGCAGCTGGCTTGTGTCTGCTCAGCAATGACACTGCGCAGCACTGCATGTTTACAGGTTGCCATAACTATGGCGCCATCAGCATAATTCCCCGCCCCGTTTTGGCAACCTGTCAATCAATACAGAACTTCCTGTCTATAAACACCATGAGAATTCACTGTTAGCCATTTCTGGGATAGATGTCGCCGATATCCCAGGAGTCCTAGGGAATCGCTTAATGATGAAATTGCCTAGGTAGCCGGAACAGGAAGTGCAGACTGCACAGATTAAAATAAGGTATTTAGCAATAAAAAAGATTGCCACCACAAACTGTTCTGCAGGTGGGTGTTGTCTTGCAAGGATCATAAAAAAAGTGGGTGGAATTCCGCTTTAAGTGTTATAATATACCTGGGCATCATATGATCATAGCTGGTTAGAAGGTGATGCAAGCCTAAATCATTTGTTTACAAGAGTAAATATTGCTCCTCAAAGCCTGAGGACATGTCTGCAGGAGCTGACACTTTGCACCCGTGATCTACTGATCACAGGTTTGATTCTCCCCCGGCTGCTGTCAGAAAAAATTATTCAACATATATTTATTTTTTTTTTTCTGCAAAAAATATATGCATTTATTTCGTCTTCTTTTTTTTTTTTTTTTTTTTTGTGCCTTCAACCAAAGTTCCGGTGTATGAAAAATATTTTAGTCAAAACTGTATTTATAAATAAAATTTAAAAAAATCTATATTTTAACTAATTTTGGTTGGTGACAAATAATTGAAACTGCCCAACTTAAGCTAATTTGTCAAATGACCAAAAATAATTAAAGCATTTTACTACATGATATACAATTTTTACATAACTTTTAAAAAATATTTAACATGCTTTTATTTGTAACAAAAGAACATTTTGACAAAGTAAACTTGTCTAGAACATATTTTTTTAAAGAAATGTAATAACTATAGCATTTTTAATAAATTCAAGGAGTTCACCCGTTTGGGCATTCTTCGGTGTAGGCCAAGGTGACCATATGAAGCTCTCTGGCTATGTGGCATATTCCACATTGAAACAGACTAGTCACTGATACAAACTTTCACTTTTTTGCAAAATAACTACATTTAGTTTAAATATATATATTTTTTTAATGTCTCTCCACACCTAACAACTTGTTTGTAGTCTTACCCAAACTTATTTTACGATTGGTGCAGATAGAGCTTTAATTTGGTAGCAGATTTGTATGGATATTTTCAAGAAAAAAGAAGATTTACTGGAATTTTTTCCATAATTTTTTTTTCCTTCCATGTAAGGTAGCTAATAGAGGTGTTAGGTTCAAAGTAAAAGTTACATTTTTACTTTGCACTGTAACATATACAGGAATAAATGCATCTGTTTGCGCAAATCATTAAATACAATAAAGGCAGGTTAGCATGGACAGAAACTAGCATGATGTAATTTTTCACATCTGAATTCAACTCCTGGGCTGGCTTAGCCCTCCACACTGAACACGGCTTAAAAATCGTGCAAGCTCATCTGAACTTGCATTATTTCAAAGCCGCATTTCAGGGCGACTAAAAAGAAATCTGTGCGGGTTCATGCACAGCTGTCTATTGAAATCGCCCTCGAAAGTCACCATAAGTAGTGCAGGAACTACTTTTGGAAATCGATGCGGTGCCAGCAATAGGCTTGGATTTGACAGCCAATTTGACCTGTCAAATCTCGCTGATGTGAACCGGGGTTTGCTGTGAGACTGTGACTATCACGGTTTTAAAACTGCATCCTGGATTCGAGTGCTTAAAGTAGAATGAGAGTGGTTCTGACTGAAGTTTGCTGCTTTAAAAATATTTTTAGTTAGGGAGGGAGACGGGAGTCTAATAATTTTTTCCTTTTCTAAAGACCTATAGTTTTTGTCAGGTGATCCACATCTTTCATTATGTGGGACTTTTTTTAACGGTGGGTTTTAAATTTTCCTTGGACTTCATCTTTTACTCTTATTACCTGCATACAGTTCTATGTCAGTTTAAATTAGGCCTCTGGGTCTTCTGCAGTAATGATTTATTTCCGTACATGAAAATTCCCATTTTTATGTTCTATAGCATAAGATTTTTATTTTTTTTACAAAAAACTTCTGTTTTATATAAATCTGTTGTAAATCCTTTTCTGAAATGGTATTAATGGGGCTTCTAAATAAGACACATCACTGTTTGTTTTAGTGCCAAGAAAAATTCTAGGCTTAATGCATGACGCTAATTTTCCTGAGAATTATTAGCTCTTTTAAACTGCCATATAAAAATATTGTCTGTTAACTGTATGCAGATTCTTTTTCTGTCCAACAAAATGACTGGATAAATATTTCATTGCCAATATGTCTAGTTATTTGAGTTTAGGCTTGGTTTTATTGATGTGTTGAAAAGTATTTGATATTTTGAAAAATGTTCTATGCAAGAAAGGTCTGGGAATTGTTTGTTTTTGTTTTGTTAGTTATGCTTAATAAAGTACCCAAATAAAAAGCATCTGAATTAACTTTATTTAAATGCTTACAGAGTGCCATTGTTGTGAAGTGGTCTGTCTTTTTGTTTGTTTGTACCCTTTCCTTGCTGTGGTCCCTGTCTCCCTTTTATTTACTTTCCTCACATTAACCTAAAGCTGGCCATACACTGCGCAAATGTTGGCCAGTTACTGATGAACTGGACAAAAGTTGCTTCATGGGTGGACTTATTGGCCCCCTCCCTCTGCATCCTTTGAAAAATTGAAGGAGCTAAATGGAAATTTGTCAGCCATACGGCTGCTGCATCCAATCAGATGCAGTCACTGTTCAGTTGTTCTGACAGCCAGTGGTATCCGCACTGTCAGGCTGCATTCACACTACAGCGCTTTGAATCACAGGCAGATTTTCCGCAAATCTGCCCTTGATTTGACAGTGCCGATGTGTGAATGACAAATCGCTGGGCTCGCATTTGAGATGCCATTTATTTGAATAACACCTCAAATCAGTGCGTGTCTACCGCAATTGTCGCACTATAATTTGCATTGCGGGAAGCACATTGCCCAAAAACAGTTCAGGAGCTACTATGGGGCGACATGCTTCCCGCGATGCAGATTGTGCGCAAAAGCACCGCGGTTTGGTGTCATTCAAATGGCATCTCAAATGCGAGTCCCACAATTTGTCATTCACACATCGGCGCTGTCAAATCGCAGTTCAATGGCAGATTTGCGGCATATTTGCCCACGATTCAAAATGCTGTAGTGTGAATGCAGCCTAAAGCACTGAGGGAGGAATCTCCCTCTCTTAGATTTGTTTGTTTTTGCTCAGGAAAAAAAAAGTGTGTGGCCAGCCTTAAAGAGGAAGTAAACTTCCATGGATTGTTTGTACCTATTGGTAAGCCTATAATGAGGCTTACCTGTAGGTACTGTAAATATCTTCTAAACTTGCACCGTTTTAGGAGATATTGACTGTATATGATGAGATCATCGGCGCATGCATTTTGAGTTTTGAAGGAATGGCCACCATTTCTTCAGAGCCCTGTGCCGTGACCGACTGCTCCCGCATATGTAGCTACATATGCCGGAGTGATGTCACGTGGCCCTGGCCAGTCACACAGCGGACCCAGAAGGAAGACGTGGTGTAGATGGAATTGGTCTCCAGCGACAACGAGGGCTTCGTTTGCAGGTAAGTGTCTCATAATGTGCTAGTATGTGATAAATGCACATTACTAATGGCAAGTACAAGCACATTATTTTGGAGGTCTGTCCAACAGACTTGTTGAAGGAACATGCTGGAAAACCAGCATCCAACCAACGCTCACAGCAAGTGTCTGTGAGTGCTGCTTTTGTGTATTCTGGAGGAGGAATGGGGAAGGAGGGCGGTGTCCCACTGTCAAAATACAATACCACATCGGGGAAGATCGCAGCACCAACCGCACTGCTGGGTTTAAACAATAAAAAAAAAAAACTTAGTTTGTACCAGGCTATAGTCAAAAAGACAAATTGCAGGTTGTTTCCCCTGCAGTAATCTGCAGATTACTCTTTTGATCTTTTTTTTCAGAAAGAGGGAAATATTAGATCTGGTAAATCATGGCCCTTGTTATTGCAACCAGAGTCCCTTCAGGTTCATTGCAATTGCAACTTGTTTTTATCCAAATCGTAATACCTCTTCTGATAAATCTTGTGGTCTAGTTAGCGTACTTGTTAAGTTGATAAATATAACTTGTGTTAAGCAGCACCACTTCAAGCACACATTAGACTATCCCTGTGCTCAGAAGCTTCTGAAAGTTTGCTAATTGGACAGTGTGTGTCTTTCACCTTTTCTTTAAAATAATTATATTAGATTACAGAACTCTGCCAAACAGCTAAATGCAAACCTGAATAAAGCCTTTAACTTTTCAAAATATATACTAATTTAGCACCTGATCAGCACTGGCAGCCAACGGCAGGGGACAGTCCTCCTGTCAGAACACAATAGCTCAGTGGGGAAATAGCTGTACTAATATCACATAATTAGTACATCTTCTCAGGTTTTTTTTTTTGTTTAGTCCACTGGGTTGAAGGAAAAAACTGCCTGTGTGTACCAGGCTTTAGGCCTAAGTCATAAAATTGTATTGCAGTAATACATGGTACTTTTTTCAGTGACACCCCAATCCGCTAAAGCAGAGGTCTCAAACTGGCGGCCCTCCAGCTGTTGCAAAACTACAAGTCCCATCATGCCTCTGCCTGTGGGAGTCATGCTTGTAATGGTCAGCCTTGCAATGCCTCATGGGACTTGTAGTTTTGCAACAGCTGGAGGGCCACCAGTTTGAGACCCCTGCGCTAAAGCAACAAACCTGTTTTGCATTATGCAACACTGCATGGCAGCACACTACTGGGAATAAAACAGGCTGCGTTATTACACATTTATTGCACTGCACAGGTGAAAATCAGCCTTGATAATT
This sequence comes from Lithobates sylvaticus, assembly GCA_028564925.1. Classification (NCBI taxonomy): domain Eukaryota; kingdom Metazoa; phylum Chordata; class Amphibia; order Anura; family Ranidae; genus Lithobates; species Lithobates sylvaticus. Next base: position 330,237,048 of record CM053028.1, on the reverse strand, counting down.
ATAAAGGTGGGTAAAAACTGTAAAATTTGCAGTTGTTCAGCCTTCTGTGTCATCTATTTACCTACTGCCTGCTCGCTGTATTCTGAATGAGCATTAACTGTACTGCCCAGGTCTTGTCGTTCCCTGCCTGGAAGCCCCAAAACCCTTCCTGAACTAACAAAGGTTTCCTTTTTGGTGGTGTGTCTTCCAGGAATTATATTTACTGCTATTTTAAAGAGGAACTGAGCACTGGAAGCTGTGCCCATAAAAGTAAGGCGAAGGGTAAAACACTAGTCACCAGTAAATACATAGCAGTCCCTCCCCCAAAAATGCATACCAGACCCTTTGGGACTCGTATGTAAAAGGTAACAGGCCAGTAAACCAAGAACCACAACCGGAGGTGACAAAATCCTCTTTGCTTCCGGTTTCTGATCTCACAGAGAGGGAAGAATAACATCAGTTCCCCTCTCGCTGTTCACGGATAAATATGCCATTGGTAGGACAAGTCCTGGGCTCCCCAATAGGATGGGAGAGCCTGGAAAAGGTGGTGGTGGGGGTGGATACCTCCTTCCACTGCCTGTAGAAGTGCCACTAAAGTCACCTCTACATGAAACCGCATCGCCTGCTGAAAATTTTGATACCAAAATGATCATGTAGTTGCAGACGACATACCCGTACAACCACTTAAACTCCAGCACGACACTTGTCGTACACCCAGGGGAAAGTGGTTAATCATGAGGATCCCAGGTTCCCAAACATAAATGAGTATGAGGTTTGATAAGTCCTTTATTTTAAAAATCCAAAAAACTGCTAAATCTATTGTCAATCTCCATGCCCTCTGGTCGATGTCCCTGCCCAAATCTGGCCAGTGATTTCACCGCTGTTCATGCCCCCTTAGTTCCTAGGGACCATTGACGAGAAGCTGCTGTATATCGAAGCAAGAAAAAAAACTGCTTTATATATACAAGACACCCAACATTTATAGGTGATTTTATTCTTCCAAAGGAAATGCACTTTTGCACACTGGTACTGACTAGTATTCTAGCATTTCTTCTACCTCGTTTTTTCTTCTTATGCTGGTAACATATGCCATGTTGGCACATCTGATTGGGCTCTTATGCTGATTCTCGGATGATACCTGCTCTCCAATTCTGCCAGTTGTTTACACAGGTCTTCCAAGTCTCCTAAAGGAATCCGCCGGACTCTTTCTAATTTATATTCATGCATGTTTAATGTACAGCCGTGGCCAAAAGTTTTGAGTGACACAAACCTTATTTTCTCAAAGTCTGCTGCTTCAGTGTTTTCTATATTTTTTTTATTTTTTTTGTTAGATGTTACTATGGTATACTGAAGTATAATCACAAGCATTTCATGAGTGTCAAAAGCTTTTATTGACAATTCATGGATCGTAGTGGCGATCCATGTCAATAAAGTTTATACAGAGTCAATATTTGCAGTGTCGACCCTTCTTTTTCCAGACCTCTGCAATTTGCCCTGGCATGCTGTCGATCAACTTCTGGGCCGCATCCTGATTGATGGAAGCCCATTCTTGCATAATCAATGCTTGGAGTTTGGCAGAATTTGTGGGAGGGGGTTGTTCACCTGCTTCTTGAGGAAAAGTTCTTAATGGGATTAAGGTCTGGGTAGTTTCCTGGCCATGGGCCCAACATGTTTATGTTTTGTTCCCTAAGCCTTATGGCAAGGTGCCCAATCATGCTGGAAAATGCATTGTTCATCACCAAACTGTTCTTGGATAGTTGGAAGAAGTTGCTCTCGGAGGATGGTTTTTGTACCATTCTTTATTCATGACTGGGTTCTTAGGCAAAATTGTGAGTGAGCCCACTCCTTTGGCTGAGAAGCAACCCCACACATGAATGGTCTCGGGATGCTTTACTGTTGGCATGACACGTGACTAATGGTAGTGCTCACCTTTTCTTCTCTGGACAAGGTTTTTTCCAGATGCCCCAAACAATCTTAAAGGGGACTCAGAGCAAATTACCCCAGTCCTCGACAGTCCAATCCCTATACCTTTTGCAGAATATCAGTCTGTCCCCTTTGTTTTTCCTGGAGAGAAGTGGCTTCTTTGCTGCCCTTCTTGACACCAGGCCACCCTCCAAAAGTCTTTGCCTCACTGTGCGATGCACTCGCACCTGCCTGCTGCCATTCCTGAGCAAACTCTGTACTGGTGATGCCCCGATCCCGCAGCTGAATCAACTGTAGGAGACGGTCCTGGTGCTTGTTGGACTTTCTTGGACACCCTGAAGCCCTCTTCACAAATGCAGTGGAAATGTTTTTTATGGGATCAAGTTCATTTTCAAGGCAAAGAGGAACTTTGCAATTAATTGCAATTCATATAATCACTCTTCATAACATTCTGGAGTATATGCAAGTTGTCGTCATAAAAACTGAGGCAGCAGACTTGTGAAAATTAAATTAATATTTGTGTCATTCTCAAAACTTTTGGTTACAGATATATATATATATATATATATATTATGAGAGGAGCTGGGGCAGCGCAGCATCACTTTTTTTATTTTTTTATTTTTTTTTATAGCATTTTATTTTTGATTTGTGGGAACATAATTGGATGAATCAATGGCCAGGATTTGCTGACAGGCTTCTGCTGTGTACTATTATGTGCATGCCCTAAACCCTGGAATAGGCAGCGATGTATGGGTACGTCGCTATGCCTACAGTGGCCGCTCATCCACAGTACGTTGCGGGTGTGTGGGAAGTTGTTAAATTACACTTAAAGTGGGGTGCCCCCTAAAAAAAATTAAGTCAGCAGCTACAAATACTGCAGCTGCTAACTTTTAATAATTGGACACTTACCTGTCCCAAGGTCCAGCGATGCGGGGGAACGCCGCCCCCCCCCCCCCCCCCGTTCCCCGCTCCGCTTGTGGCGCCAGCATTCTTACTGTGGGCACCCAGCTGTGGCTTCACAGCCGGGCACCCACTGCGCATGCGCGAGCGGTGCCGTGCGCCGTGATACGCCGCTCAGTCATCTGGGTCATCTGGGAAGTGATGTCATTGCCCGGGCACTGAAGGTGGCAGACTACGAGGGACCCCCCTAGCAACAGGCATTTAAAGGTGAGTAAAAAAAATGTTTTTTCCAATTACATTTTTATTTTTTTAAGCTATTTTTTTTATTTTTTTTGGTGGAAACACCACTTTAATGATATTTGTTTATTGAACATCTACCTGCATAAATTGTCAGTTATCTGCCTGGAGTTTATTTAATCACTCATATGTTTGAGAGTGTAGCACAAATAATCCGTAAAGAGGTGACATACAAATACTTTCGATTTCGTAAAGCCTAAACTACAACTGGTCATAAAGCTGGTAACTAAGCCGTGGAAACTCATCAGTATGGACAGACAAACATTGTGACTCAATGCACCAAACTATTTCTTCACCCTGTGTGTTAGGGTTCGTTCTAGTCCTTCTGCTCAGCTTCTCTGTGGCATTTTTGTTCCTGTTTGGTAAACAAAAACATGTTTAGTTAGCAAACTTCCTGTGTTCTATATTTATTTTGTATCCTTTTACAAAACATGCTGCTCCTGGGTTTGCCTTTGTAAACTGTGGGAAAAGACACATTATTAATCCCCAGCTTCCTTATTTTTGTGGCGATTCCTATAAAACCACTTTTTGCTTCTTGGTTTGATTTAGGTTTGTTATGCTGTCAAACTAAAATGTTATTACAGTATTGATGAAACTGGTAGATCTGCCAAGGGAGTGAATAAGTTGCTTTGGACAGCGATTGGATTTAGGGCTGAAAGGGCAGGTCATAGTCCAGGATTATACCCTGGCATGAGGAGAGGGACTGATGGTTGTATTATTCTTGATGAAGTCAGGGGACGGGGCACGGACAAGAATATTATGAGCTCATATTTAGAAAGATTGAATTTGAGGAAGAGGTTTGACATCCATGGTGATGTGTCAGTAATGCGGGAGGTGACTGGAGGAGTGAGGTGAGGAGTAGAGATAGATTTGTGTGTCGTCGGCATACAGATGGTACTGGAAGCCCATGGGAGTGTATCAAGTGACCAAGGGAGGAGGTGTAGATGGAGAAGAGGAGGGGTCTGAGGACAGAATCTTGGGGGACCCCTACAGAAAGAGGAAATGGAGAGGAGATAGAGTTCTAGTTAACACTGAAGGAACTCTGTGATAGGTAGAAGAACCAGGAAAGAGCAGAGTTTTGAAGGCCAAGAGTGGAGTTTTTTGAGGAGAAGGGGATGGTCAACAGTATCAAATTCCGCAGAGAGGTCTAGTAGTACGAGTATGGAGTAGTGGCCATTGGGTTTAGCAGTTAGTAGATCATTAGTGAGTTTTAGTAGGGCAGTTTCAGTGAAAGTGTAGCAAGCGAACATATTTCCTGTCCAACGATTGCTCACTGTACTTGGGAAATTGCAGTGCTATTACACTATATACAAGTTCACTGTAGCGATTATTATCCCATATGGGGCTAAACCCTTGAACCCCCTGCATTGTCCTGACCTTATTCCAAATTATCTGCATCAAATTATAGGTAGTAATTTATTTTACCAAAGTGTAATGCTTCCAGGCCATCAGCGACCTCCGCCCCAACTGTAAGTCTAAGGAGTTTGGTAGTGGAGTCCAGGAGATTCATCTCTAAGGCAGTTTCTTGGCATATAGCGTGTCCTATATACTGCAATTGGGAAGCTAAACCAGGGCCTGGGTAATGCCACCCCCCAGTATATTTAGGGCACTGCAGCTGCTCCAAACTTAGTCTAGCAGTGGTGGATTGCCAAATAAGGGACCTAAAAATGGAGTTAATAATATGAAATATCTTAAGTAGAATGACTTATCAGTGAGTTATGAAGTACATACAAAATATGACATTAGAATCATTTTGATAAGGTTGATCCTGCCTACAGGGGACATTTTCCGTTTAGACTATACTTTAATCCGATCTCTCCATCGGTTGAGCAAGGGGGTTAAATTGAGTCTAATATAATCTAAGGGGTTAGGAGTTATCTGAATTCCCAGATACCAGAAGGACATGGAGACTGGAATATTATGCAGAGTAGTTAACCGAGGTCCTGACACCTTATCTAAAAGCATAATTGAGGACTTAGTCCAGTTTATAATGAAGCCAGAGTAGTGACCGAAAGCCCATATGACCCTCATACATACACACATATATATATATATATATATATATATATATATATATATATATATATATATATATATATATACATACATACATACATACATACATACATACATACATACATACATACATACATACATACACATAATGTTTGGGGTTCTGAGTAATTTTCTAGCAAAAAATAGAAATTTTAACGTGTCAAAAATAGGCTTGGTCTTGAAGTGGTTAAACACTGCTAACATCCCAGGTAATATACTGCCCTCATGCTGTTTATACACTTCAATGGGAATACCATCCCCCACCCCCCCCCTCCCCAGGGTTTTGGAGTTGGGAAACATCCCGGTCGCCACCTAAAGCTTCTCCAAAGTAAGAGGGGCATCTAATTGCGTCCTGTGCCTTTCCGCTCTGCTGTTGAAGTGCCTCTTGTGCAGATACCCATGCCACTTTGTTCATCAGTAGGGTCCGAAATTAATTCCGCTTCCAATTTACATACCAACTCCTCTGTACCTTCCTTCTGGGCACCAGTGGCTCTTTTAATTGTTCTGACCTCTCTATTAAAACGGCTATTAAGTACTAGGAAAATTTGCATGAATACACCTAATTTCAGTGATTTTAGTAACTATCTGTGCATGGGATGGAAATAAATTTAACCAGAAGGCATTGGGCTTCCACAGGGCTTTATATAAAGTGGAAGAGGGACGAACCTCCAAGTAAGCAATTGGGGGAGAATGGTCCGAGATGTCCCAAGGGGCATAATTAATTTCTGACACACAGCGGTCAGCAGTTGCCGTACAAATGCACAGGTCTATATGTGATGAGGACAACTATGACTTAGACAGAGAAACACAAATTGCTTCTCCCCTGGGTGTTTACCCTGCCGTGTTTTGTTGTGATTAGCCCTGATTGGCCACAGCTAATCACATGGTACAGATGGGCTGTGATTGGCCTTGTCTGGATCATGTGATCACTGTGACCAGTCACAGCTAACAACACTATTGCACATAATGAATGACATGCAATGAAGTGATTCATTGTTTATAATTGTCATGTGATCCCCTGTGGTTAGGGAGGGGGGGGGTCACCAGATGTTATTTATAAACCTTCATTAGGGTCACAGGCGTTTTTAAAGGGTTTCCCCACACAACGTGGAATACCACTCAAGTTGCTGTGATGAAGCAGGTTCATCCCCACTTTTGTCTTCGCCACTGTGTGTTGGTGCCATGCAAGTCATCAAACACTCAGTATTGAGTCCTGCAGTTTCATAACAGGGGAGAGCCACCCACTAGAGCATCTTGTTATAATCCCAAACACTGCTGGACAGCAGGAACAGGATGAGATCGGTCAGTAGTACATGATGCTTTTCTTGTTCTGTAACAAACAACGGCACTCGGCTTCAGTACACAAGGATTTTGTTCTTATCCTGGAACAGTCCCACAGAATTTAAGATGATTGGGAGGTATGCAGAGATATCAATCATTTGTTCATAGTCAACTGCTGCACTACTTGGTAATCATGCCTAGTACACAACTTTAGACTAGCTAATATAGGGTCATAAAATATGCAATCTTAATCTGTCTAACTTCTTTAAACTAGTTGATGTTTTTCTCTGTTTTGTACATAATTTCCTGCTGTTTTATTACAGGTTCTTGAATAGTAAAACACTCCTTCTGTACCTTTTAGCTCAGTATTAGTAATGCATTTGATACTGCGGAGTTGTTGTTTGTGTTTGAACATGGGAGAGACCACATAAAAGAGGGGGCAAGAGGCAATCTGGAAGTCTAATTACCAAAAGAAGTTTATTAATTTACAAAAAAAATAAACTCAAACATTTCATGATTTATTTTCCTTGAGTTTTTTCCTTTTGGGAAATGATGGAGGAGACTGATGTAAATACCAGAGTCACTGATATGGCTGCTGGTAATTTATGTACTGTGTGCTCCTGAAGTGAACATTGGGCTCTTTTTTTGCATTGATTGCCTAATACCTCAGGGAGATGTATTTATGTAAAATTACATCCCTGGATCTGCCACACAGTTTTGTAAGAGAACCCAGCTGTATTTTTGTTTAAAGCGGAGTTCTGACTAAAAAAAAAAAAATTAAAGTCAGCAGCTACAAATACTGCAGCTGCTAACTTTTAATTCAGACACTTACCTATCCCCCTCTCTGTGGCTTCACAGCCAGGTACGCACTGCGCAGGCACGAGGGGGGGGGGGGGGGCGACTTCACACTTTCTATCAACATATTTCCGTTTCAATCATTTTTTTTTTTTTTTATTTCCAAAATATAAAAGAAATACAAAATAGAACAACAGCAGTAAATTGCTAAGATAACATAAACCGCTGTATTGGTGTACATAAGACCATAAGGAACAAAATTGAACTGCTCGATAGTTCGGTTAAAGGTCCAGGTAGTTATTGTGGGCTGACTCGCAGCAGTTCCATGATGAGAAGTACACAAATTGGGAGGAAAACCGTGCCCTCCCAAGTCCGAAACGTAACAGCCCTTAAAACCTAGGGCATCATTAAAGCTGAATATTGATAAAAACAATACTTTTCATCCTATATCCAAAACTCTCCCAGGTCCAGGGATCTGTTTAATGATTTATTTGGGTCTATGGACCCCTCTACCAATACCAGAAGGGCCATATACATATATAAGGAAAATAAGAAATCCAAGAGGTACTGAGGGAATATAGAAAAAAGAATAGTAGGTAATTAGAAAAAGCGAGAGAAAGGGAAGGGAAATCAGTCTCAAGCCTGGGGGTCAACTCCTCGTTATATAGCGATTAGGCTTTTAGCAGCTAAAAGCCTAAAGTAGATTAATGTCTGTGTGTGTCTTGGGACATTTTCAACCAGCTTATTCAACAGGGCTATGCTCATGTCCTTGGTAAATAAGAGTGCTATCAACATTTTTAATCCTTGTGCTGCTATCATTAGTAAATAGATAGGAAAGTATATTATATATACTTGTGTTTAACTAACTTTATTTTACATTTCTTCAGTTACTACCTGGTTTCCAGGCCTAGGCAATTGATGTCATGCATCCCAGGCATCTTCAGGAGGGGAGGAGAGGTTTTCTTAGCTAAGCACACCCCCCTGCCTGCATATGCAACCTTTTATGCGGGACAAAGAAAATCTTTAATCCCTTATGCGTGTGCTGCTCTGACACCCTCATGCCTGCATATCTGAGCTAAGGGCAAAAAGATTCCAAAGGTAAATGCTACATGAATCATCTGCCCTTACTCAAGATGGCCATGGCTAGAAATGCTAGAGGGTGTTTTTCAAAGTGATTTCTCAGCAAAAAAGGCATGGATGGATGGATAAATGAGTTTGCTTTGAATACAGGGAATTTTTCTCCTTCACTGATGTGAAGCAGGGGAGCACGGGCAGCACGATCATGGTGGGGGGTTATAGGACGCCCTCCCGGCATAGTAAGGCCCTGCTGTAGACGTCTTTCAGCGCTAGCGTGGGCAAGAAATGGTTAAAAAACAAATTAAATATTTTTGATTGGTGGTGCTCAGATGCAGTGTAGTTGTTCATTAACTGTCTTACAGTTTAAGGGGACACTTCCCATGCTACTTGACCATCATAATTGGAAAATAAGCCAGCTTCCATTTCAGGCTTTGTTAGTGGCCAGCTCCCATAGACTTGCTTATTATTATTATTAGTATTATTATTCAGGATTTATGCAGTATAGCGCCAACAGTTTGCATAGTACTTTACAACTTGAGGGTAGACAGTACAGTTGCAATACAATTCAATACAGGAGGAATCGAATCAGAGTGCCCTGCTTGCAATCTAAAAGGGAGGGTCAAGTAATACAAAAGGCAATAACTGTGGAAAATGAGCTGATGGGAAAAATAAAAGTCCATTTGTTAGGTGGTGGCAGGATGGGCTTCTCTGAAGAGAAAAAAGTTTTCAGGGGTTACCTAAAAGTGGATAGAGTAGGAGATAGTCGGACATATTGGGGGTAGAGAATCCTATAGAATGGGAGCGGCTCTTGAAGTCCTGGGGGTGAGCATGGGAGGAGGTGACAAGGGAACTCTACTAGAGCGCAGATGGCCAGATTCATCTCCCAAACACTGGCAATGTTTGACTTATCAACACACTATATTATATTTATTTTATATATATATATATATATATACATACACATACACATACACATACACACACACACACCGTTTACTTCCGTTTTTCTCACATTGTTGCCAGTCAAGCCCTGATGAAGGGTCAGCTTGGACCCCCCCTAACATGTTGGTTACTTTTTGTACTCCTGACTTTTAATGAAATTACGTTGTATCCTCTTAACAGTGGTGTGGAGCTTGAATGTCAATTTATGGTTTTTATATGGCTTCTGGGCAGGGTTGCAGTCTTTTGCCAGTGATTTTTTTTTGTGTTTTCCAACCTTTTTCAGGAAGGACAGATCTTCTATGATGTGTCCATGGCAACGTTATGTTTTACTGGAGTGTTTAACCTGAATTTTACTAACTTATGCATTTATGCAGCGCATAAATGGTAATGCATTGGAGACAGATGCTATAGAAATTTGTATGTTGATTGAGGTTGAAAATTCTAAGATAAAGAAGTAATGTTTCTGTTATGGCTTTTAAAATGTTTATGATTATTAGCAGAGTAGGATTAACTATATCAGGGTAATGTAAAGAAATGATTCAGAACATCTAATTCTCAAGTAGAGCTAACATATGTATGAGAAAAGTGTAAATAGGCCTTATCTCTTACAGAAGAGATTTTTTTTTTCTGTCCCCTAATAGTTTACTTAGAGTAAGGATAAACCATGTCTCATGGCCCTGTCTAATACATTTGCCATTGGTTGTGCAAAACATTGATTACAATACATAAACAGATGTTGTGTTTTTTTTTTTTTTTTTTGAAGATGAAGCCAAGTTTTTACTTTTACTTTTTTGACCGTATGGAAGTTAAACTGTTTTTATATATTTTTGTTTCCTAAACAAATTAATTCTATGTATTGTTTAACACACCATACTCTATTCACACAGCACATTGCTGTAACTTGGGTCCCCACATGCTCAGTCTATATAAAGTTTTAAGGTTTGTAAATTCCGCCAAAAACGTTAGGGTTCATACCTACCAGTAGTGACTGGAAACACATTATTTCACACATTCAATTAAAGTGGTTCTAATGCAGTGGTTCTCAACTCCTGTCCTCAGGGCCCACTAACAGGTCAGGTTTGCAAGATAACTGAAATATATCACAGGTGATATCATTTGCTGCTCAGTGATTGCAGTATTCTAGTCTTCATCTCCCCAAGGTAATACATAAAACCTGGCCTATTAGTGGGTCCTGAGGACAGGAGTTGAGAACCACTGTTTTAACCACTTCCCGACCGCCCCATGTAGATATACGTCGGCAGAATGGCACGTACAGGCAGAAGCACGTACCTGTACGTGCCATTCTTCAGGCGCGTGGGGGGTCCGATCGGACCCCCCCGGCCGGCGGGGACGGTCGGGATCGCTTCAGGAGCGATCCGGGATGAGGGGACGGCCAGTGGTTTCTGGCCACCCCCTCGCGATCGCTCCTGGCGAATCAGATGCTTCCTCTGTCTGTGTCAATCAAAACACAGGCAGAGGAAGTGATGTCACGCTCGGTGCGCCGGTCTATGTGACCGGAACGCCGAGCTGTCAACATGTACAGGTTAGTGCACCAACAGTACACTGACACCAGTACACATAGGCACACAAAACACCCCCCTGTCACCCCCAGATCACCCCCCAGATCACCCCCTCCCCCCCCCAGTCACAGTGTCACTAATTGCAGTGATCATTTTTTTACTGATCACTGCATTTAGTGTCAGTGTGACTGTAATAACTGTCAGTGCAGTTAGTTTTAGGTCCAAGGTAGCCCCCTACCCCCCCCTAATAAAGGTTTAACCCCTTGATTGCCCCCCAGGTAACCCCTTCACCCCCTTTTGCCAGTGTCACTAAGCGATCGTTTTTTCTGATCGCTGTATTAGTGTCACTGCTGTCGCTAGGTAACCATTTTTTTTTTTTAGGTAACCGCCATGTTTATATAGGTTCATAAATAGGTTTATAGGTCAGGTACCCCCATATTACAACCTAAATAAAGGTTTTAACCCCCTGATTGCCCCTAGAGTTAACCCTTTCACCAGTGATCACTGTATAACTGTCACTGGTGACGCTGGTTAGCCAGTTAGTTATTTCGTTATTTAGGTTCCCCGTCAGGTTTTTATATAGCGTCAGGTACCCCCATATATTACCTAATAATGGTTTTAACCCCCTGATTGCCCCTAGTTAACCCTTTCACCCCCTTTTGCCAGTGTCACTAAGCGATCGTTTTTCTGATCGCTGCATTAGTGTCGCTAGGTAACCAGTTTTTTTTTGTATTACTGTTACGGGTGACGCTGGTTAGTTAGCTTGTTTTTTTATACTGTCAGGGCACCCGCCATTTATTACCCTATAACGGTTTAACCCCCTGATCGCCCGGCGGGTGATATCAATTAGGTTTTAGGGTCAAATAAGGTCTGCGTCGCCCCAGGTTAGTGCCAGTACCGCAAACACCCACGCGCAAAGCATACACCTCCCTTAGTGGCACAGTATCTGAACAGATCAATATCTGATCTGATCAGATCTATACTAGCGTCCCAGCAGTTTAGGGTTCCAAAAAAAAACGCATTGTTAGCGGGATCAGCCCAGATACCTGCTAGCACCTGCGTTTTCCCCCTCCGCCCAGCCCAGCCCACCAAAGTGCAGTATCGATCGATCACTGTCACTTACAAAACACTAAGCACACATAACTGCAGCGTTCGCAGAGTCAGGCCTGATCCCTGCGATCGCTAACATTTTTTTTGTGGTAGCGTTTTGATTCAGTCGCTTCAGTCAGGAGCTTTTTTACCTGTGAATCTCAAAAAAATAAAAAAAAATAAAATAGTTGTCGTTTTATTGTTCTCTCTCTCACTCTATTCTCTCTCTATTGTTGCTCTTTTTTTACTCCATTCTATTCTGCAATGTTTTATTATGTTTTATCATGTTTTATCATGCTTGCTTTTCAGGTATGTAATTTTGTTTACTGTGTTTTAGTGTTAAGCATTTTTTTGTTTTCAGGTGCGCCATTCAGTTGCAACGCGGATTTATTTATCTTGACAGCAACAGCGTTTGCTCCCACGATACATAAAGCCGCGACTCCAACGCTGTAGGAGGTGATTTCACCACCACAGTTAAAAAAAAGAGCATATATGCCGAAGCATGGGGCCGCAGGGGGGGGGAGGAGCGATTGGCTCCTAATGCCACGTACATACGGTCGAAATTCCGACCGTGTGTACACGGCATAACTTTTGCGGGAGGATGCCCCCATGCATCGGCATATATAAATGGTGCATGTATGCCCATCATTAGAAGTGGGTGGATGAAGGGAGGTATTCTAATGGTGGGCATACCCACCAATCAATCTCTTTTTTTCGTTCAGCCAAGAGGCTGCATGAAAAAAAAAAGATTACAATATATGTCCAGTATGTTGCTGGACTTTGAATGGTTATACCAGAATGATGCCTGCAGGTTTAGGTATCATCTTGGTATCATTCTTTTCAGCCAGTGATCAGCTTTCATGTAAAAGCAATTCTAGCGGGTAATTAGCCTCTAGACTGCTTTTACAAGCAGTGGGAGGGAATGTCCCCCCTCCCGGATATAAACCGCGCCATTGGGAAATTGGGGAAGCATTTTATCACACCAATCTTGGTGTGGTCAGATGCTTTGAGGGCAGAGGAAAGATCTAGGGTCTAATAGACCCCAATTTTTTCAAAAAAAGAGTACCTGTCACTGCCTATTGCTATCATAGGGGATATTTACATTCCCTGAGATAACAATAAAAATCATAACAAAGAAAAAAAATGGAAGGAACAGTTTAAAAATAAAATAAAAAAGCTAAATAAATAAAAAAAAAACCAAAAAAAAAAAAAAAAAGCACCCCTGCCCCCCCTTCTCTTGCGCAAAGGCGTACACAAGCGTTGGTCTGGCGTCATATGTAAACAGCAATTGCACCATGCATGTGAGGTATCACCGCGAAGGTCAGATCGAGGGCAGTAATTTTAGCAGTAGACCTCCTCCGTGAATCTAATGTGGTATCATGTAAAGGCTTTTAAAGGCTTTTAAAAATGTATGTAGTTTGTCGCCACTGCGTGTTTGTGCGCAATTTTAAAGCATGTCGTGTTTGGTATCCATGTACTCGGCCTAAGATCATATTTTTTTATTTCATCAAAAATTTGAGCAATATAGTGTGTTTTAGTGCATTAAAATAAAAAAAAGTGTGTATTTTTTTTCCACAAAAAATGCGTTTGAAAAATCGCTGCGCAAATACTGTGTGGAAAAAAAAAATGCAACACCCACCATTTTAATCTGTAGGGCCTTTGCTTTAACATTATATATAGTGTTTGGGGGTTCAACGTAATTTTCTTGCAAAAAAAAAATATGTTTTCATGTAAACAAAAAGTGTCAGAAAGGGCTTTGTCTACAAGTGGTTAGAAGAGTGGGTGACGTGTGACATAGGCTTCAAAATGTTGTGCATAAAATGCCAGGACAGTTCAAACCCCCCCCAAATGACCCCATTTTGGAAAGTAGACACCCCAAGCTATTTGATGAGAGCAATGTTGAGCCCATTAAATATTTTTTTTTTTGTCCCAAGAGATTGAATAATGAAAAAAAAAAAATATATATTTTTTTTTTTACAAAAAGTTGTCACTAAATGATATATTGCTCAAACATGCCATGGGCATATGTGGAAATACACCCCAAAATACATTCTGTTGCTTCTCCTGAGTACGGGGATACCACATGTGTGGGACTTTTTGGGAGCCTAGCTGCATACGGAACCCCAAAAACCAAGCACCGCCTTCAGGCTTTCTAAGGGTGTAATTTTTTTATTTCACTTCTCACTGCCAATCACAGTTTCGGAGGCCATGGAATGCCCAGATGGCATAAAACCCCCCAAAATGACCCCATTTTGGAAAGTAGACACCCCAAGCTATTTGCTGAGAGGTATGGTGAGTATTTTGCAGATCTCGCTTTTTGTCACAAAGTTTTGAAAATTGAAAAAAAGAAAAAAAAAATGTTTTTTTCTTTACTTTCTTCATTTTCAAAAACAAATGAGAGCTGTAAAATACTCACCATGCCTCTCAACAAATAGCTTGGGGTGTCTACTTTCCAAAATGGGGTCATTTGGGGGTTTTGTGCTATTTTGGCATTTTATGGCCTTCGAAACGGTGATAGGTAGTGAGGAGTGAAATCAAAAATTTGCACCCTTAGAAATCCTGAAGGCAGTGCTTGGGTTTCGGGGCCCCGTACGCGGCTAGGCTCCCAAAAAGTACCACACATGTGGTATCCCCATACTCAGGAGAAGCAGCAAAATGTATTTTGGGGTGCAATTCCACATATAACTATGGCATGTGTGAGCAATATATCATTTAGTGACAACTTTTTGAAAAAAAAAAAAATCTTTTTTTATTTTTGTCTTTATTCAATCACTTGGGACTAAAAAAAAAAATATTCAATGGGCTCAACATGCCTCTCAGCAAATAGCTTGGGGTGTCTACTTTCCAAAATGGGGTCATTTGGGGGGGTTTTGTACTTCTCTGCCATTTTAGCACCTCAAGAAATGAAATAGGCAGTCATAAATTAAAAGCGGTGTAAATTCCAGAAAATGTACTCTAGTTTGTAGACGCTATAACTTTTGCGCAAACCAATAAATATACGCTTATTGGCATTTTTTTTTACTAAAGACATGTGGCTGAATACATTTTGGCCCAAATGTTTGACTAAAATTGAGTTTATTAGATTTTTTTTATAACAAAAAGTAGAAAATCTCTTTTTTTTTCAAAATTTTCGCTCTTTTTTTTTTTTTTCCGTTTATATCGCAAAAAAATAAAAATCACAGAGGCAATCAAATACCATCAAAAGAAAGCTCTATTTGTGGGAAGAAAAGGACGCAAATTTCGTTTGGTTACAAAATTGCATGACCGCGCAATTACCAGTTAAAGTAGTGCAGTGCGAAATTGAAAAAAGACCTCTGGTCCTTTGGCTGCCAAATGGTCCGGGGCTGAAGTGGTTAAAGGCAGAAGTTTTTTTTATCTTGATACATTTTATGCATTACGATAAAAAAACTTAATTGTGCAGCAGCCCCCCTAATACCTGAGGCCTATCTCAATTTAGCGATGCTGCACGAGAGCCTCGGCTGTCTGGGACTCTCCTTATGATTGGCTATGACACAGCAACAGGCGCCACTGGCTCCCACTGCTGTCAATCAAAGTCAGTGAGCCAATGAGAGAGAGGAGGTGCGGCTGAGCCACAGCTCTTTGTCTAAATGGCCCCCTGGCTCGATTCTGGTGCCTCCATAGCAAGCTGCTTGCTGTGGGGGCACTTGGCAGGAGTGAGGGGCCTGGAGCGCCAGCGAGGGGACCCGAGAAGAGAAGGATCGGGGCTGCTATGTGCAAAACCATTGCACAGAGCAGGTAGGTATAACATGTTTTTTATTTTTAAACAAAAAAAAAAAAAAGACTTTAATATAACTTTAGTGCTAGTTCACACCAGACGCAGTTCCGTTCAGTTCCGTGTGCTTTTTTTATGCACTAAAAATGCATGCACAGTGTTTTCCATGTATTCCAATGGTTCTAGTTCACACCATGCAGTCGGTTTCTAGTGCAGAAACTGTCCGGAAACTGACTGCATGGTGTGAACTAGAGGCATTGGAATACATGGAAAACACTGTGAATGCTTTTTGTGCAGAAAAAAAAAGCGCACAAAACTGCACGGAACTGCGTCTGGTGTGAACTGGCCCTTAATGAAAGTTTTTTTTTTTTTTTTTTTTTTTTTTTTTTTAAATACTTAGAGACTTGTTAAGTTTCATAACTATTTCTAATTTCGAATTTGTAGATTTTTTGTGCAAGGAATGCCCAAGAATTCATATAGCTGTGGAGCGTATCAGTGTGAAGGATATACCCAAGGAGCAAACATTTATGAGAAGGTGGCTACATGAGCGGTTTGAAATCAAAGACAGGTAAGTGTGTGGAGACTCAATGACCACTTGATTCATGAATTGCTGATAAGGCAATTAGTATTAGCCATTGCTCATCTCCTTCTATCAGAGTTGACCACTAATGTGTATCTTATGTACACCTGGCTAGGTAAAAGCAAAAGAAACATTTTAAAAGGGAAAATTGATATATTTGTTATATATTTATTTGATTTGTTTATCATAAATTAAGACTCCTCTACCCTGACAATCCAGAAAAAAAACTCCAAAGGTAATGCATATCTTTGCTGAAGACAGCTGTTCTATGGGCACTCTCCAGTGATAGTCACACATCCTATTAAATGCTAGAGTTTTTTTTTGTTTTGTGATCTTTTTACTGAAGAAGAGGATCAGAAGTCAGACAAAGCTAACTCGGTCATCGATGCCTTGTTTATGAGGTGGCTTGTTCAAGGGCTTAACTGCTTGTCTTTCCTCTACAACCTGGCGATTTACATGACATGCATATGCTTGACTTAGGTCAGTTAATCAATAAATTATAAGGCTGCTTTCACACTGGAGTGGGCGTTGACGGTAAAACGCAGCTAGTTTTAGTGGCGCTTTACCGTCTTAGCAGAGCTATTCGGCCGCTAGCGGAGCGCTTTTAACCCCCGCTAATGGCCAAATAAAGGGTTAAATGCGCCCGTGTAGCGCCACTGCCGAAGCGCTTTGCAGGTGCTTCGTCAGCGGTGCCCATTCATTTCAATGGGCGGGAGTGGTGTAAACTGCCGCAAAGATGCTGCTTGCAGGACTTTTTTTTTTTTTTTAACGTCCTGCCAGCGCATCGCCCCAGTGTGAAAACACTTAGGGCTTTCACACTGGGACTGCGGGTAGGCATTTATTTTTCAGACACTTTACAGGCGCTATTTTTAGCCCAAAAGTGCCTGAAAAACGCCTCCAGCGTGAAAGGGGTCTAAAGCAAAAAGATGTATGATCAGCCCTAGAACATACATTTAAAGACCTCAGCAACAGCAATACAGTGCACATATCCATTCTTTAGCAAAGCAAGGTTATAAATGAAAATGTGTCAATGAATAATAAAGCGGACCTTCAGTAATTTTTTCATGTTTCCATTTATTAAATCTTCTGCCCTTGTTGTTTTAACTTTGGATAGCCCACTTCCTTTCTTGTCTGGTAAAAAGCCTAGGCTGATGACATCACGCACAGCTCTCCCTCTCACTCTTGTGAGTTTGCAAGGAAGGGAGGGGGTGAGTCATAAGAGGGCCAATGAGAGCTGTAGAGCTTGAGGTGTGTGTCTGTGTAAATCCAGGAAGTGAACAGGCAGCAGCTCCAGCTGCCCACAGTTAAAATTGCTGCAGTCAGACCAGGGAGATTTCTAAATAAAAAAGAAGAGAAAAAAAAAAAGAAAAGAGGAGGCTTGTTCAAGATAATTAGGTAGGTAATGTTTTGCTAGGATACTGTATGTTCAGCCCCTAACCATGTGTACATAAAAAGAGAAGGGGTATCTCCAAAGAGGGAGACAAAAAAGTGGGGCTTATTGAACAAAAGTATCAATTGCAGGTAAAGTCAAATGACCATGTATCTTAAATATTATATTAGATTTATTGATAAATATACATACAATTGCCTTGTGCCTAATTAAATGTTTAGACAATGATACCTAAAGAGAAAACACAATCCATACTACATATAAAAGTCACCGTGCTGGCAAAAACTTTCCAGAACAGGTGACTGAGGACAACGGGGGGACAAAACGACATGTAACAAAACAATACAAAAACACCGTACGGATGCCAGAGGAACATTCATGGCAAGCCGGCCATTAGCTGAAATCAGCGTTTACTAGCGTATTCTGATGCGTAAAAGAAGGGGAAAAATTGTCCCTCTAATAATATGGCAGGCTGTCACGAATGCCCCCTGGGGGCTCGAGCCTATTGTGGAGGAAAGGAAAAGGAGAGGAGGGGGGTGGGGGGGAGCATCACTGTACAAGATTGCTATTCAATTGCTGTTCCTCAGTATAGCAAAGTAGTATGCATTTTTCTATAGAGCAAGTTGTAAAAGTCAGTGATTGCTGGTAAAGTGAAAATCCTGTGGGCTGATATAGATAGTTGCCGCTGTTCAAGCAAGTGGTAATATATAAATTGGAGTATCAATTAGAGTGTCAATGGGCAAAAAAATCGCAGTGTAATTTTCCACAGAGTTCCACTCAGTTACAGTATCAGTTACCCAACATACTTAGTTTTGCAAAATTGCATTTGTTTAGAGGCACTTTCACCATACTTTACCCGTCCTATGGGAATAGATGGTCATCAGTTCTGGGCTGCAAATAGCCTACGGAGCTTTTCCGATGTCCATGTATAGCGTGTCAGACCGCTATATTGTGGGCGGCGTTATGCCGTGTCGGTGTGTTTGTCCTCCCGAGGCAATACTCATCCACTCGTCTCGGGGTGCTGCTGCGGGTGTGGTGGTGATGGTTGGATTTCTCCGTGCCCAGGAATCTATGTCCTTATAGACATATGTGGACTTGATGTGGGTAACGACAATGGTTTCTCCTCTCTCCTTTCGGATGTTTGCCGGCTCGTGCGCTCACACGGGGGGTTGCGTCATGTCCTCAGGGCATGGCGTCCGTACCTGTGATGACGTCGACGCGTTTCACAACGGGGGAAGTGTGTGTAGCTTCTTCTGGACTTCAGGGAGATTTCTGCAGCATATTTGGCACGTACAGAATCACAGTATATATAAAAAATATGCAAAGTGATTGGAGGGAAGCTTCAAAATGGCAAAGATGTTTTTATTACAAATTAGGTGAGCAGACTGCAGTTCCTCTTTTAAAGTGTCTAAATCTAAAGCAGCAGCTTGTGTTTTGTCTTATAATAATAAAGTCCATGATACTGAGGCAAGCAAGATCCATTTGTAAGACAAATGGCACATAATGCATGGTCTGCTGCCCTCTCCTTTCTCATTTATAAAGTCTTCCAAAGTGTACATTTTAATAGCTTAGTCCAACTAATCCACTTGAGGGTCATGGGATGTTACCCCTGTGGCTTAATTTCATCAGTCCCCCCAGAGTGCTGATTTCTCTTGAAACCTGTTTGGCACTGCCACTGATTTATACTGTTTTTTCTTTATCTGGAAATTCCATGGTGGATCAAAGACACTAGTGGGCACAATCTGAGCATCATCGTGGCGGTGCTTGCTATAAATCAGGGATATGCAATTAGCAGACCTCCAGCTGTTGCAGAACTACAATTCCCATGAGGCATAGCAAGACTCTGACAGCCACAAGCATGACACCCAGAGGCATGATGGGACTTGTAGTTTTTGCAACAGCTGGAGGTCCGCTAATTGCATATCCCTGCTTTAAATGGTACTAAAACATGGGTCTAACATGTTCACATTTACACCAAATGCCTGCTTACCTGAGCTGTAAACATAGTTATTAATCCAAAAATGAAGTCTAATACTCATCATCTTTTGTATAATAATGTAGAGTTTAGTATATGTTTGACAGAACATTTAATACTTTGCAATGAACAATGAGTTTTGATATGGCATAGGCCATACCGTTGTGCCATGGTCATTGTGCGAATCATGTTGTTGCTTTATATTTCAGCACATGTTTAGGTTTAACATTTTGACTGTTCTATGTTTTTGGTTTAACGTAAAATAAATAATTGTATTTTCTTCTAGGTTAATGACAGAGTTTTATGAGGCTGCAGATCCTGAAAAACGCAATAAGTTTCCTGGGGAAGGTCATACTGCCAAACTTGCCTTGAAAAAGACGGTGCCGTCTTTGTTACTTTTAACTGGTGTAACTGCTGGCATGTTATGTACAGAAACTGGAAGGAAAGTTTATGTCAACACGTGGATATATGCAACTTTGATTGGCTGTCTATGGGTCAGCATTAAGGCCTGAACAGACTTGGTCTCAAGTCAGCTGCACATCATACCAAAACTTTTCTTTTTTTCCCCATAACTGAAGACATTGTAAATATTGCCTTATCCATGGTCATCTAGTAAAATGTAAGACTGATACCAATGTGATGCATGTCATGCAAATAATCTTTGGTATTTGCTTACAATTCATTTTTTCCTAACTTTAAAGAAAAGGGTCACTTAGTCTACTGATCCCAACTATATTTTATAGCCATGGAATACACTTTTGTTACCTGACAATAGTTTGTGCACCATCCAGTCTAATGGTCAAAGGTTACAAATCTGCTGCTGCCATACAGTTTGAATAAGTAAATGTGCCAATATTTTAAAAGACAGGTCAGCCAGGAACTGGTATTTATGGCTCCAGATTAAAAAATAAATAAATAACCAGAACTAAATACACAAAACGGGAAATCTGCAGTTTTGGTACACAGCCATCTTTTTCAGCCCTAATTGTTTATTTTGTCTCTGAAGTTAGACCATTAGAGGTTGCTGAACCCAGCTGGCTTTCGAAAGATGCAGTTCACCTTTCTAACCTTTGACCTCAAATTTTTTTTGTTTTACAAATGGAACTTTATATTATCCAACTGTACACACTTTTTAGTCACATGTATATAACACCTATCTATCTTAAAGCCTTCCATTTTCTGGGGCCTGGAAAATTAGTTTTTTTTTTTTTTTTTTTTTTTTTAATGGTCGACCTACCTGTCCAGTAAGGCAGTGATTCCCCAGGGGACCTCTAAAATGTCACACATCAAGGTAGGCGTATGGGTATATATATATATATATATATATATATATATATATATATATATATATATATATATATATATATATATATATATATATAATATATATATAAATTTTACACAATCACTAGTTCTGAGAAAAAAAGAGAATTGGGGAGTCACTAAACGTGGTCTCATACCTGTAAAATTTTGTTCAAAAGATGTCATGTTCTTTCAGTTATCTGAGAGTTAAAGGGGTCAATTCAACAATGGGTTTTGAACAGAACAAGCAAAGAAATAAAAAAAAAATCAAGGATCCAATTGATTTTAATGGAACAAACTAATTTATGTTTGTTGAATTTGCTCCTCACCATGAAAACTCGTATTGTGCACATAACAAACTTAAGCCAGAACTAGAACATTTGTTCTATGAGCATTGAGACATTGACGTAGTACTCAAATTAAAAGTAATTGGAGTCCATGAATGGCACCACTCAATGGTCGCAAATGTGATTTTTATACTTTCTTGTTTGAACTAAATTCTACATGTGTAAGGCCAGCTTTAGTGGTCCGTGTGAAACACTGCACTGCACCACAATGGGACATGGAAACTCAGAATTGAATGCGACTGAAAAAGCTGTTGTCTGACTATTCTCATTAAAAGGGCATGAAAGAAGTATCTGGGAAGAGGGTTCTTCTATAACACTTCTTTTAGGCTCATTAATAGAATATATTTGAATTTCTTTTAGTGTGTGTTTAATACATTTTGTTCTATGTCTATACACTCAGAATAAAATTATAACCAGGAAAATAAAACTCAAGTTGTGGTGCTAGATACTACAGGTTATAAAAGCATGTTTGTGTTCTCTGTGCTTCTTTTCTAATTGTGTTGCATGTTTTAGTTGTGCATTTGTATGTTGCAGATATTTGTGTCAAATTATACATTGTACTCTTCCCCTCATTTTTATTTTTTGATGATGTCAAAGTTATAAAGGGTTATGTGACGTTTGTTAAAATGCTGGTATGGTGCTATGCTATGCTGCTGGCCAATGCACTAGAGAATTTATATACTGATCCTCATGCTACAAATGTGCCTTTTTAATTTTTATTTTTAATTTTCCTGTCATGCTGTGCTCACTATAGTTGACCGCTTTAAAATTATATGTAATGTTCAACTGCTTTAACAATTTTGTTTTTCAAGAGTAAGGTAGGAATGTTCTATTTGTGTTCAAATCTGTAAGATATTTGCATTTTTTTTCATAGATGTGAGCTGACCAGGGTATAAAAGGAAATATCGTATTTGTCAGCGTATAACACGCACCCCAATTTAAGAGGCAAGTTTCAGGAAAAAATACTTTTTTTTCTTTTTTTTTTTTTTTTTTAAATCACTTTTAAGCAAAATAAGGTCAGTGAGCATCAATGCAGCCTAATCTGTGCCCATCTACAGCTTCAGTGCAGCCTAATCTGTGCCCATTTATTTGCTGGTGATGTTATTATGCTCTTAACTGACCCCAATGAAATCCCTTATGAATGCCCATAAAGTGTTGCAAGCATTTAGGTGTGACTTGCCTCTCGGCCACTCCACCGCTCTGCAGTCCAGCAAGAAGCCACCAGCTCCCGCTGCCTCATGTACAGATGTAATTTTGGTCCGAGCCAAGTGGAGATGACGGCGATTTCCGGTGGCACTCGTTCCCCTCCGACATATGCTGTCCGCGTATAACACGCACCCACGATTTTCCTCCTCTTTTCAGTGTGTTATACGCCGATAAATATGGTAATTTGTCAGCTTTTCCTAATGGTGTGCAAAGGTTTTAAAGTGGTTGTTAAGGCACAAGGTTTTTTTTACCTTCATGCATTCTATGCATGAATATAAAAAACCTTTTGTGTGCAGCAGCCTCCCTAATACTTACCTGTGCCCGCTCTCAATCCAGTGATGTCCCTGAGAGCCTTGCCTCTCCGTGGACTCACACTTCTGATTTGGCTTTTGACAGCATCTGTCAATCACAGCCCGTGAGCCAATCGGGAGACGGAGGCAGCAGGGCTGAGCTGCGGCTTTGTGTGTGAATGGACACACAGAGCCGCAGCGCGGGAGCGCACCGCTGTGGGGGCACCTGGCAGGAGGGAGGGGCCAAAGACACTGCCGTGGGGCCCTAGAAAAGGAGGATCCAGGCTGCTCTTGGCAAAAACACTGCACAGAGCAGGTAAGTATAACGTGTTTGTTTGTTTTTTTAAAAACAACACTTTAATATCGCTTTAGGTTTTAGCCTGGATTTTTTTTTTTCTACTAAGTAGGCCCTTATGTATTTTTGCCTAAATTAGTAAAATTCAAAATTGTGAGATCGATATGAGAAGTATGGTCAAAGCTTTTTACATTCTGGGCCACAGGAGTGCACTTATTTCTGCACTCCTGTAACCCAGATTCAGTTGACAGCAGACTGAAGGTTGCTGTCTGCTGATGTCACTCAGCTGGTCCCAGGCTCTGGATGGATTGTGACTTTAAGACTGGAATTCACCTAAATGCCTGACTGCCAGCTGGCTTAGCCTCTCGGTGCGCTGCTGACAGCCTGAGCCAGCTGCTCCTGCCCACTCCACAGCCCAGAACTTCAGTGAGCATTTGAGGGGTAGATCAGAGAATGGTGACTGTTGGTTACTGCTCTCTGCTCAGTGAAGACTGAGAACTGAGCGTTCATTGGTCATGTTATCGCTCATTTCTTTGTCTTTGCAGCATATTTATAAAATGGTGAACTTTTACCCCGCATTCACTGCTGGTGACTCAACCACTGTCCTTTTAGGATTTACCTGCAGTGAATGTCAGATTTACTGCTTTATAAATATTACCCATGGGGTTTTTTGATTGCGTTGTCTTGCAGGCTCATTGATGGAACTTATTTGAATATTTAGTACATGTGTAGTCCACATTTTTCCTGTCTAGGCACTCATAAGGAAAATATAATGAGGACAAAGAAACCTTTCTTTCCCCTGCCACTCTGTATAGCCTCTGGGAGTGAAACAAAACCTGGGTACTTCTGGGTGTGGATTTGCATGTGAATCATTCACTTTCCTCTCAAGTGACCGTGCTGGTGTTTGGTCCAGCACTGTCACATGGGGGTAAAAAGTCATAAACCCTGTGTAAGGTCTGAGTGGGGTGGTTTAAAGTTTACACGGGGCTTCCTTTACTTATTCTCAGAGTTTGAACTTGAATTGGCTGAAAGATCAGGCTAAAATATTTATTGCTGTTCGCAGGAGTACCGTGAAAAGCCATCCTAGATGACAGTACGCCAATTTAGTACATTAGAGTTTGAGATGGGAGGGTAATGAGGATGCACCCAATTTCCCTATCAACTATGGAAAGACTGTGATCAGGTTTCACCATTAAATGAAGGGATATGCCATTTTATTGCTACACAGTAGTTTTTTGCTTTTATCTGATTTGTGAAAGCTCATGTTACAAAAGAGCAGTGCTTTAGAATTTAAAAATTCTTTTTTTTTTTTGGGCAAAAGTGAAGGACGCCTTTTTTATTCCTTGAGCATTTAAGATTCCACACTCAAATGGTCTACATTTCTGCATGGCTTAGCAGTTGGCCTATGTTCATTTAGGAAAGCACACTATTATGCCATCAGTCTATATGTTCTTTGATAAAGTGAGTTTTGATTTCTAATTCATTGTTTAAACATTCTATCAGACATTTGACAAATGGTGTGTGGAAGCAATATACATAGGTTCAGTTGCAAGTCCCATGGTGCCCTGGAGTGTTATCTTTGCCACATTCCCCACAGTTACTGGGTGCTGAGAGTCTTTCATATGGCGAAACTACATTTAAACTGTTCTGCCATTACACAGTGTGTTTGACTGTCTGTTGCCAAAAATCTGCTTGGAATCAATCTTTTAATTTAAAGGCCAATAACTTATAGTGTTGGATCATTATAAAGGTGTGTTTGTTATGCACGTGGTCATTCTAATCCATTTGGTTGCCACAGGTTTCTAGGTAAAGAAAGCTGTTTAAAGGAATAGAGGTACTGAAAATGTGCATGCTTATAATGGAGTTTAGAGAAGACATTTCACAATTCGAATGATTTTCCAGTGCCCAACTGTTATGTTGTATTTACAGATAGCTGTACAGAGGTTTTCTATGGAAGCTAGTATTGGGGGTATTGCTAGAACCACAAGATGAAGTTGTAATTTTTCTAAAGTAGGTTAGATAATGGAAGGAAACCGTGTTACTTCATGTAACACTACTGTTTTGCTATCCTTTATTTTATGGACTTCTTGTCTTTCTGTAATTTGTCTTATTTTCAGTAACTCGAATTTTGCCTCCTAAGGAGGTCTGACGTTTGCCAGCACAAAAGTTATTGAAATCTTTATGTATGGCACAGGGTGCTTATATCTATATACTTACAATAGTCGCTTTGCTCTCACCCTGTGAGCATATTCTGTGTGAGTGAGTACAGTAAGTAAGATGACTTATATTAGAAGGTTACAATTTTAAAAGGAAATGTATATGGTCCTAGGTGTAAAAAAACTAATTACTGCAAGCACCAAGAATTAATATATCCTAGTTTTAGAAATAAAATTTCTGGAAATGTAATGTTGAATGAAATTGTGCTAGTGAATGCAGAAAAATATCTTTACTGCCCTTTTATATAAAATGTGCGCCACCTAATCCTTTTACTAATTTTACTATCACCATCTGCCAAAACAGCAAAAATGTATTGCTAGGTAGATGTCTCAAGATCAGTTTTTTTATTTTTTTATTTTTTTTATTGCTTGATTGGTTTTGGTGCCTAGTTGAGGGGTACAAGTGTTGAATGTAGGAGAGCCATGCTAGCTTCACTACCATTACAAGCACATGCTGGAAAGAAGTCATCTACCTTCCGAATTTACAAAGAAGAATTTTTTGATGTTCCGTCAACTGGTTAACCGTATACGTATTAATAATTTAGTGATGTGCTGCTCCTTTTAGAAATTGGAAAAAATATAATCTGTAATTTTAAGTGATTGTGCATTTATACATACATGTGTAAATATTTATAAACCCCAATTACTATTCCACAAATTTCTTTAAAAAAATACTATATACTCAATTATATTGTACATTTCATAGTGCACATCCAACATTAATAGTGCTGTATATCTGTGCCAGAGTCCATATATTCATTACAGTTCAAAATTGTCTCAGTTTGCAGAGTCCATAACGGTAATAAAATACCACTGTGCCACCACTCCAAAACCACCATATGCTTCAACTCTTAGTAAAATACATGCTCACCTTGATTCTAGACCCATATGCAATATAGGTCTTTTTTTGTAATCCTTGCAGATCGACCTGGCAATTTTGCCTACTTAATGTGCAGGGTCCCCTTAAGGGACCGGACTATCCAGTCAGAGTCGATGCTCAAACATAGAATAGATTTCTCATAGCGCAACGCCATATGAAAACTTTCAGCTTTTTATTATAAAAATATTGCACTCGCAGACATTAGATCAAATGGCAGAGTTTTATGCACAACAAATCGCCTCTCGCCATACTTCAGCTTTGCATTAAAGTCGGAAGTGGCATCATCGGCTAAAGGAGTCATGTGACCAGTGACACATCGTGTCAAGTCACTTCCAGCTTTGCATCAAAACCAGAAGTGTGGCGAGAGGTGATTTTGTTCTGCATAAAACACTATCATTTGATGTTTTTATGTCTGTGGGTGCAATAGTTTTTTTTTATAATAAAAGGCTTAGTTTCCATATGGTGTTGCACTATGAGAAATCTCTATTCTATGTTTGAGCATCATCTGTGCCTGGTGGCTGGAAGGTCTGGTCCCTGCACATGACATGGGCTAAATAGCCAAGAGGTGGATCGCAAGGTTTACAAATAAGCGCTTTAGACCTGTATTGCATATGGGCCTAGGATCAAGGTGAGCATGTATTTCACCAGGAGTTGAAGCACATTGTGGTTTTGGATTAGCGGCACATTATTACACGTTTGCAACTCCTGGTGATTTATGTACTCTGCAAACAGAAACTATTTTGAACTGTTGTGAATATATGGACTCTGTCACACATATACAGCACTATTAATATGATGAAACCTACAATATAATTTTGTATAGTTATGTTTTTTATTTTTTTATGCAATATGTGGAATAGTAACTTATGTTTATAATTATTTACACATGTATACATAAATGCAGAGTCACTATTTTATTTAAATTACATATTCTATTTTTGTTATTTCTTAAAGCAGAAACGCATCATTCTATTATTAATATATGGTTTGGCCTGTGTGGGAGAACACTTAGGTGGTAGCAGCAGCAGCTCCATATACATAATAACTGAAAGGATCACAAGTGTGGCAGCACAGAAGGAAGATTCTCATTTATATAACCCATATCAGTTACTTTTATCTTTGGATGACTAACATTATGGCCTCTTAAACTGACAACCTCAGCTTTGTTCCACATTTTGCACCTTACAAAAATAATTAGGGAGTCACACTTTCCTGTTAATCCAGCAAATGTCTCTTTAAAAATGGCAAATGGAAAGTTCAACATGATGTGATGCCTTTACAATTATAGTCAAAGGGGTAATACCTGGCATTCTGGTAGGTTTACCTAAAGGACAGAATGCTAACCTGAGGGATGAATTTCTAAATATGTCTACCCAAAAATTAAATCTGGTTTCCTGTGGGCAAAACTTATAAAATATTGTATTCATGAAGTGATAATATGGCAAACCTATCCAAATACAATTACTGGTGGGAGTGAAGATTTAGTGGGAAAACTAGACCAGTCTCTCTAATTATTATGCAGGATTTATACAGCGCCAGCAGGTTGCGCAGCTCTTTTCAATATAAAGACATTCAGTATAGTTACATTACAATTAAATACAAGAGGGTTATAAGGGCCTTGCTTGTGAGAGATTCCTATCTAATAGATTCTTACTGAATAAATAGCTTTGGCAAGTAAAATGTTGATACAGAATTACCTGTTGTGTTGAAATGTTTTAATAAATTGGAAACCGGCTGACAAAGAAATGAGGACACCAGTGGACCTTGTAGGAAATCAAACTTGTGTATAGCTTTGCTTTGATATCGAGAAATTAAACAAAATATGCACTGAAGATTGTTTTTTGTTACATTTTTTTTCATTCTATTAAAGATGCAGAAATTTTATATTTATTCATATTTTTCAGGCTTAGCAACTGTAATAATGATTTAATGTAAACTTTATTTACAGTGATGTGTTAAACATTAATTGCAAAGTGCCATGGTTTTAAACCAAGCTTCAGCCACTTGTATACCTATAATTTTATTGTTAATGTCTGATACAATTTGTAAAGAGAATAAACATTTGACATATTGTATTTGCCGATTTTTACTGTATTTTTGTTTTATAATCCTTTCATTACATTTATTTATTTTTCATGCGTGCTCCATCTAGGAGACAGGCCTACTCCCATTAGGAGAGGTGCTCTACTCAGTAGATGGCACTCCATGTTGCAGGAGAGATTCCTTACCCACAGGGCTGAGACAGTCAGGGCAGCTAATTGAGTCTGAGGGACAGTAAGAGCTGGGGCAACTAGGCAAGTCCAGATGACTGACATAATCTGTAATGCTGTGTACATACGAGCGGAATATCCGTCGGAAAAATTTTGGATGGTTTGTCTGACGGAATTCCACTCAAGCTTGGCTTGCATACACACGGTCACACAAGTTTGCTGAACTTTCGACCGTCAACAATGCGGTGACGTACAACACTACAACGAGCCGAGAAAATTAAGTTCAATGCTTCCGAGCATGCATCAAATTGTTTCCGAGCATGCGTAGGAATTTTGCGCGTCAGAATTGCTACAGACGATTGGAATTTCCGATCAGAACTTTTTCCGACTGAAAAATTGAGAACATGCTCTCAATCTTCTGCTGGATGGAATTCCGCCAGCAAAAGTCCGATGGAGCATACACACGGTCGCATTTTCAGACCAAAAGCTCTCATCTGACTTTTTCTGGCGGAATTTCCGCTCGTGTGTACGGGCATAAGTCTCAGGGGAGTGAGAGGGAGTGGGTGCATATAGCAGGATGCTGTAACTAGAGGCTGAGTGAGCCAGGAGAGCGAGGGAAGAAGGTCTGAGGGACCAGTGAGAAGAGCAGCGGTGCTGCTGAAGAGAGAGCCAGGTGGTTTGGGACTTTCATTATGGCCTGCATACTGGGTGTTTGCTCAGCTCTTCTGAATGCTTTTTCTCCTGGCAGGAGAAAAGCAGTCTTAAAAATGCACTCAAAGCCGTGTTTTGCAAACACGTTTAGGTGTGTCAGGCATTTGTGCATTCATGCGTTTAGTCAGGTTCAGCTTCTTTTTTGCTTGACCACTCCTCTCCTGAATGCACAAGTGATGGGGGGGTTTCCTGCCTCTAAATCCCTGTAAATGCCTGTGTACGCAAGGACACATAGGCAAACATGGAGGGGCTTTTAGAGGCCGAAAAACAAATCAACTGTCCTTTAAAAGTGGCAGTTTCGACGCCCAGTGTTCATGAGGTCTTACGGTTTTGTTGGTGAAAATCCCCTCTGGGCAACTGTTTTTTTGGACCTTCCTTAAAGCGATCGTTACCAACACTTCATATTCCTGATATGTGCCTGCTGTACCATGTACTTGTTTGAGAAAATATCCTGTTCTTTGTACTACTTCTTTTATGTTAAGTCACTGGTGTTCCTGCTAGTCCCCTTGTTTCCCTTTTTAAAAACTGATCACATCGTGGTCAGTTGTTTTTTTAAATTTTTTTTTTATTTTTTTTTTTTTTTTTTTAGTATCTATACAAATGTTTTTTGTCTTTCATTTCAATCTTTGAATGGGTTGTTTTACAATGTGATCGTTTACAATTACTTTAAGTTTGTTTAATAAAAGTGGGTAGGCAAGCCTTAAAACCACAGTTTGGACTGTGAATTTACTGCAAATGCTGCTACCACCAGTGTTTAATTTTGTTGACAAATATTTGCGTCGTAATTTTTGTCAGCGGCATGTTTCCAGTGACGAAAACTAAGTGAAAATTACTCAGAATTCCATTCCAATTTTCGTCAGAAAACAAAAATGTGAGGGAGGGACTTTTTTTTTATTTATTTTTTTTATTTTAAAGTTGCAGTTATGTCAAAAAAGCAATGTTCGTGTAATGAAACTTGGTTTTACTTTATAAAGACAATATATAATGGCTAAATCTGTGTCTGTAGTTTGTACAGGCGATAACGTAATATCGTAAATAACCTGTTATTCGATTTTTTTTTTTCTCCAGAAGTATACGAGTTTGAAAATTCTAGAGAAATGTTTAAAAATGCATTACAATTTAAACCAATTAGAATTTAGTAGACTAAAATATGACTAAAACTATTCAGATTACTAATACAGTATACGACTATATCTAAAATGGCATTTTAGTCAAGACTATGAATAAAAATTGAAATTTTACCTCAAATTTAACACCGTCTTACCACTAAGCTGAATTTCCCAATATCACAATATAGATATTTAGTTAATCCTAATCGGAAACACAGCCTTAATATAAATGGACCCTGGATTATAGGCTGGTATTTTTTCAGGTGCTCGGAAACTCGCAAAGCTTTGAGGACACACACCCTGGGCATCCTCATACCCTCGCTTACACAAAAATTCATTGTAGCTTAACTCTGTTATTTATTTTCACTTCAAATTCTTCAATCAACTTTTCACTGGCTTCGAATACAACTATAGAAGCAGTGCATCCAGATCAACACAACCTTGGTGAAACCTTGTGAACTGTATCCAGACCATACCTGGACCATATACTTTGGGCATGGCCTGTAATCTTGCTTTGGGCACTGGATCCTGCATGGGCGCTCTCCTCAGCACTTGGTGCAATGCGTGTAGTTAGATGCAGGGTGCAATGCGTGTAGTTAGATGCAGGGTACTATGCATGTCCAGGGCTTGTGGTCTATCCCTTAAAGACCCATTCGGTGGTATGCCTAGCCTGAGTAATTTTAATCACTCAGAGCTTAGTCTTAGGTGGATGACCAGTTGTTGCATAACACCAC
The DNA here is from genome assembly GCA_028564925.1 of Lithobates sylvaticus. Classification (NCBI taxonomy): domain Eukaryota; kingdom Metazoa; phylum Chordata; class Amphibia; order Anura; family Ranidae; genus Lithobates; species Lithobates sylvaticus. Next base: position 330,206,212 of record CM053028.1, on the reverse strand, counting down.
ATAACTACCGCTGTTTTCGTGAACAGAATTCTATAAGGTACTCGGGTCTTTCCTGCCCTTTTTGCCTTGAGAACTTTACTACAGGACAGTCCCCACCGGGGTTGCTCTGTATTTCTTCTTGCATGTTTACTCTATTTGCAAACCCTGCTCTGAGTACTCCAGAGGAATACCCTGACTGTTAGTAATGACAGAAACCGGATGCAAGGGAACTGCAGAAAAGTCTTTGGTGAACATTCACGCTGCCAAATGTCCACAAAGCACTCAAACTGCTCACAGGGACGATACTTCTACTGCACTAGAGCAGGACACTATTTTAATGCTTGTCGCTGCATCTGATTCTATCTCAAGCATGCAACACATTTTTTGCAACCATGTCACAATTTCTGACAACTGACCACTATGATCAGCTATCACTGTTCAGAGCTCAAAAATCACAAAATCATTCCACACCTCAATCTGTCTCTACCTGAGTCTGATCCCAATATAGAAGGGAATGAAGGTGACCTGGAAGCAGCT